>CM056807.1:1227500-1700347 GCA_029852875.1 Mythimna loreyi | reverse complement strand
TGGAACCGCTGCATATCCATTTCGCGTAGTTTAAATTATCTCCATAGCCAATGAGAGCCTGGTGGAAAAAGTGAACTTTGTATATGACTCGGTTTTAGATTAGGTAGAGGAGTAAAGACAATTAAAAATGAATACAATTATAACTTCATCTCGAAGCAACTATCTACTCGTGTGCTTCATAAAAATATTTTAATCGTGCGAGAAATAAATCCACAGCATGCAGCACTGCAACCTATAGCTCAGTCACTGTGCTTTCCTTGCCGTTTGCCACTCCTCATACTAAGTTCTATGTCTTTTAATCCAAGTTCTTCAAGCGAGACCAGCAACGTCCTGGCACGGTCCATTTCACGTTGGAATATTTTACAGATGGAAACCACCGACGAACTACTTCCACCCTGGGCGGATAGAAAGGGTGTGGCAGATTTTTACTAAAACTAAAACCTTCCTGCATTCCTTCTGTAACCCTTTGCGATCAAATATTCCCACACCCCTCAGGAAAGTTACCTGGTTTTCCAAAGTAACGAACTTTGCCTATTATCAGATCTAGGTCCAGCAAATGCTCGGTAGTTCAGAAGCAGAGGAGTCCCTCTCTGGTCCTGCACCATGCAGGCTACTGCAAGGTGAGCTATCTATAACTCCTATGATACAGGAGTGCTTATTATAATTGTAAGAAACTTACCAAATGCGGATACTTGGGTCTCGTAACTTGATGACTTTCTAAATCATCATCTTCTATTTCGAGTGCTATGTCGTAACATCTGATGCTGTTATCCAAATTTCTGAACTGCTCATACTTGTTGCAAGGAAAGTGCTGAATAAGGAATGCTTCCAAACATGCTGATGGAAAAGGGGATTTAGTAGTCAAAACTAGCATAGCATAGAATAAGCTGGAACTGCAAGCGTAAGCTGGGACTCAGACCTCCTTTTTACGAGAAGGAATGGAAGAGAGCCCGTAATCCATCACGCAGGCCTAGTACGGATTGGTGGATGTCACTTGTCTTCGAATTTTTGATTTTGGCACAGGATTAGTATCGGGAAGTTTAATTAAGAGCCATAGATATGGATATAAACTATTTTAAACAAACTGGTGAGCAGCAGTGGCCTAATAATGGCCTCGATTTGTGATTTGTAAGTCGTTGTTTTAAACTCAGCGAGTGTATTCTATTATATATCCATTGTCATGTAATTACCTATCACCCGGCCGAGCGGTCTCGGGCCGTTTGCGTACCAAATTCAGTGCGGTTTTTGTAAATGAAGATCACGCACGTTGTTCAAGTCAGAACATATTCCCAGTTCTCAATAACTTAGACACAAAAAGTTATGTTAATTTAATTTTATCGAAGAAACAGCCCTGAGATTGCTCGGTGAGCTGCGATTGATCGCACGGTGCGAAGCAATCACAGCTGTACCGTACGATGGGGCTATTTGGTACAATTTTTATGAAAAATTACGTTTTTCACAAAAACTACTTAGGTTATGAACTTAGACAATTTTTTTTACGACTAACCTTATCAATACCTTCTAGAAAAATGCGCTTGTATTTATGTATTGAATATAGATACAGAGATATCTTTTTTCAAAAGTTCAATTCCAAATATCACCGGTTTGGGGCTTTTTGTAATCGACATATTCTAATTTTGTTTTTCATCGACCGTTGGAGCTGTATCAATTTAAACAGGTCTTGCGACATTTAGACCAACAGAAGGATAAACAGCCTTTCATTGTATCATAGTTTTGTGGTTTAATTTTAAATAAAAAGCCAAATATTTAGCATTGAAACATTTATTATAAAAAAGCGATTCGCAACTTTTGGGCTATTTGGAATCTGTAGTAAAATCTTATACTTACAATTGTTTATGAATTAAGGCAATATTTGGAACATTTAAGGGGAAGCTAAAAATATACTTAAACATTGAGATCTTTATAAACCGTGAAATAGGTACCTACTTACCTAAGTAAGAAGGTGCCTACCCACTTAAAATAAAATGTGAAGTAGATAAAAAATAAATATTTGGCAAGGAATTAACCACAATTAAAATCTGGGTAACGTTACTTATACTTATGATAAACAATACAGGATGGAGGGGCCGCATCGACGCACAATTGATTAGTTACCAAGTAGGTATTCAGTAGGTACCTACATGATTCTGAACGCCTAACACAGCAATTATTCTTCATAGCGTACTCTTAGGTATGTCATAAGTATCGGCAGCATCAGTTAGCTAAAATTTTCCAGACTTAACCGCCCCAGTTTACGGTAGGTACATGGAACGAAAAAAAGGAAACTAAATAATAACTATTGATCATTCAGGTATAACAATCAAACATGCAGGAAAAGTTCTCTAGTTTTATACAGCAGTATAGGTAAATTATTTAGTGAGTACCTAAGCCGAAAAATATCTTGCCCTTAACATGCTCAAAATACGCAATTGGGACTATTTGGAACTATGATAAAATTCCTTGGCAATGTATAACACATTTTAGAGGGGCTATTTGTAACTACGTTCCAATTAACCCCAAATCAGAAACCAAATAGCCCCATTTAGAAAAATCGAAATATCTGCCAGCTCGTAAAAGGTAGAAACGAGCAAATGAAAACACTGAAAAGCGCATTAAACAAACTATAACTTAGTTTATTCAATTTCTTACAAACCTGTCTATATTTTGTGTGGCAGACGAAAGTTATCAAGGCACAAAATGAACAAAAAATACAACCTTTTTTAAAATTACGTTTTAACCCACTTAGAAAGCCGTTATGTATCAAAATTCCATTGTGACATTGACATTAGATGTCACTGTATTGCCAAATGGTAAAATATAATTCCTACTGTTCTTAGATATAAAGATACACACGATCAAAATTTTTTTTAGGAAATTCCAAATAGCCTCGTGGTTTGCAAATAGCCCCATCGTACGGTATGCTTAAACATTAAGGCACATTTTGGCATCCAGTGGTTGCTGACGCGACAAAGCAGGCTATTATAGCAAATTATAGCATTATTATAGCAAAAAGAAAATTTTCAATACTTACCTACTATTGAAAATTTTCTATTTAGTGAAGTATATGTTACTTAGTAAGAAACTATTTAGTAATCTGTGACTCTGCCAAGACTGACATGACTATGACCAAGAAGAAAAAAAAATTAACATACCCATATATTGTTTTCTTCTAGATTCCGTTACTGTAATAAAAAAACAAAACAAGCTTAAACTTATGGCAGCAATAAAAACAAAGCTAATTTAGTTTGTTTTTTATTGTTTATAGTTTCGCTCTTGACCGCTATTTTGACGATGGAGCGCGCTTACCAAGAAGTAACCTATTCACTCTTGACTTAAGATTCCCGGGTTGTAGCCATCAGGAAACACAGACTCCGGCAAGGAATTTCACTTCTTGGCTGTACGCACAATGAATGTGTTCCCAAAAATAATTAATATAGTAAAATAAAATTACTTAGTACAATTAGTAGTTAATATCTAAACATAATTTAATTAGTTATTGTACTATCTTCTACCAGCGGCTTTGCTTGCATAAAAGTAGGTGTCTCCATACAAACTTTGTAATCCCTTTTCATCTATTGCAAGTAAGTAAGTAAGGGCCGGGATTCCGATCCCGATTTCCTACTTGACGACGAGCAATGGATAGCTCGCCGTCAGGTTGTCTGGTAACAGTCCGTACCAAACCCAAATTGTCTACATCGCGCTCAGTTCCCGCGCGCCTCAAGGAGTTGTCAGCGAAACCGTAAGGACTCTGCATAAGGGTCGAAGCCTACTGGGGCCCAGGGTCTCTTTCTGAAAGGAAGGCTTGGTCCTAGTGCAAAGGGCAAAGAAGGGGGTGGGGTGTTTAGTCAGAAAGAGTCTGAGACTGTTTCCCTGTCGCAAGAGCGGGATTCGTCATTGGATGATTTTTGCCCACCATAAATAAAAAGCATAATGCTGAGTTAGGCGCCTTTTTGGCATTATGCAGACTTTGTACCTACTTTATTTTTGTACAGTTTTTAGTTTATGTATAGTGTGTGTAGCACAAATAAACGGTTTTCTTTCTTTCTTTCCTTCTTTAGTAAGGGTACTTACATTCATGGTTAGTTCCAATGTTAGATTTCAGATTGTTAATTAATTTATTTAGTAAACTTTACAAATAATTAGATATCTAACCTTAAAACTACATAACCCTAATTAACTTAACTAAAAATACCTAATCTAATAAAGCGTCAAAAAACTCTTCCGCATCGCTGTCGACCGGTAAAGTGCCCAAAAGGCTGGCCGCATTGCCACGCTGTATGGCAATGCTTATTCTTTGCCCAAGGTAAAAGCCAGCCCTTGGGTCACGCGAAGTGTCAACAAGTCGTTTAGAAAGTTCATTAAACAACTTGTGGGCACTCGGACCCCACGATCCGAGAGTTTCAACCCCAAACGGCTCGAAAATATAACTACCAACAAGATTAGTATATTTCCGCCGCTTGAGGTTCTCCGCAGCCGCAGCGGCAGCACCGGCACAGCATGATGAGCTAGGAAGATGAGATGGCGCGAGAGTATCGACACAAGTTGCGTCCCACACTAAAGGCCTACCCATCTTCCAAGGAAATAAAGACATACCGTCCGGTCTCTTGCCATCGTCGCGTACCAGGCCATGAGGTTCCAATACAGCTGGAACGCCGACGGAAACAAGAGCACGTCGGATGATGTCGTTGATATTCGCATGCCGAGCTATGCGACCCGCACTTCGGCTGCATGACAGACCGTGGTGCCCGAGGCTGTTGACAACTTCGCCACAGTGGCAGCGATGAGGAGAACAACAAGGAGCGCCTAGACGTAGAGAAGCAGCGAGGCGGAAAGTTGTATCGTCGAACAAGGTGCCTATGCTCGACGACGGTAGTGCGTGAAGCCAGAGACCAGACTCCCACTTCTCCACAGCCAGCAGGCGTGCACGCTCTGCAGTAGAGGAAGATGTAGAAAACAGGTTTTGCTGAACTACTTTGCAGAGCGGCTCATCCCACTGCCTTTGGGAAGAGGGGTTGCCGGGTATTTTTGAATTCGGGCAAGCGACTTTCCAGGCATTTACAGCCTCAGTTAAGCACGGCACATCAAAATTAATCAGTGTGGAAATTAGAATATTCCTGATTAATTTCTCCGTGCCGTGAACCGAGGAAATAAATGCCGGTAAACTGATACTGGTAATTTTGCGGACACCGAGGCCTCCCATACGAATGGGAAGGGTAGCTTGAGCCCAAGCTCGGTCATCCATGGCCACATTTAAAATTGAAGATAGAGTTTGTCTGATAATTTGATCCATTTTTTCCAAAAGATGAGGATGTTTCCACAAATGAGAGGCGCGGAGGAAGTATGTTAATTTAGGGCCGAAACAGCAGAAACGAATTAAAGTGATAGCCGAATGTAAGTTAATTTCGAGCAATCTTTCCGAAACATCATTAAAATTTTGAATTTTTTCCCCCACAAAATTGGGAAAGGAATCCTCGAAAATAGGAGCCCCAAGGAGACGAAGAGAGCTTTTATCGATGATTTTAACTTCTGGTGCCATTGCGGTAAATTTAGAGAGCGTCAGATGTCTGTCAGTACTGTCAGCTAGAAATAGTTTACATTTTGAAAGGTTGAGGTCAAGTCCTATTGAGTGAAGTTGATTTTTCAAAAAAATTAAATCATCTAAGACTGTGTCTGTATCGCCTCCCAGGGTTCCATCGTCGAGATACCAAACGTTAAACTTAGAATTTAGTTGTCGAATAATTGGGTGAATGGCTAAACTAAAAATCACCGGCCCGAGGGGATCACCCTGTTGACAGCCAACTGCGGATTCCAAAATTTTATCTTTATATAATAATTTAGAAGGGTGCCTATAGCACTGCCATAAAAAACTATAAATTTGGGGTATTTCTTTTTTAGATTCTGCCAGCAAGGTGTCCCTATTAACCGAATTGAAAGCATTTTTTATGTCAACCTTCAGGATGACCTCTCCTAAGTTGGAATTTAGGTAGGTCGACAAAGCGTGTACGGCAGCCTCGCAGCCCCCTTTGGAGCCGAAACCTAGCTGAAGGGGCTGAAATTTTTTCGAAACAGCCTCACCATAAAATTTACAGCAAATCTTGGCTGCCAAACGACGGTAGGTAGTTCCTACAGCAATGGGTCGGATGCCGCCATCTTTCTTGCGCAGAGCACACAAATTGGCTCCGTACAGAGTGTCGATGACGGCTTCGTTTACCTTACCCGAGAGCATTAGGTTAATAAGAGCCGTAAGCTCCTTCAAAAGTGACTCACCAGCTTCCCCAGCGCTTGAACAGATAAGATCCTTCAGGTGCTGAGGACTTAGCCCATCAAGGCCGCCGGCAGAGCCACTCCGGAAGGAGCAAACGGCTGAGACTACCTCTCGACCTGTAACGGTGAGGGTATGAATGTCCGAATCAGGAGGGTCAGGAAAAGAAAGGCCATCCGCTGGAGCCGGGTGTTTGTTCTCCAGAGCTACTAGAGTATCTGGAGAACAAGGAGCCAACACATCACTACTGAAGAGAATTCTGGCTGCTCCGCTAATATCACCTTCCCCTAATTTAGATTCGACCAGGTGGGAAATACCTCCTAAAGAAGTAAACCTCTTTGTCGATAATTTTGTGTCCAAATTATGGGCCGAAATATTACAATTTTCTTTAATTTGTGTTGTTAATGTCTTTTTGTTAGCCAAATCCTTTTGAATATGTAATATTCTGTAGGGGAAGGTGAGAAGTTGTTTCCAAGCACTAAGTGAGTTCTCCCGGGCGGCCAGACGGATACAAGTTGCAAGATGTTGAGCTACAAGTGGTCTGGCGCCACGGGGAACTCGTTTTAAAACAGGAACAGAGTTTTTGAAATTTGAAAGAGTTTTCCAAAGTGGGTCAAAAGGAGTGGTTGGTGTAGGAGTAATAACAGGGTCAGAATTGAGTGCATTGAGTGATTTCAGATTAATTTCCATTAGCATTTGACTGAAACATTAAGGAAAAATAATTAACTTCTACTTTTTAATTATAATTACTTACTTCAATTTGTTAAAATAAATGCACTTACAACTGTAAATTTATATTGACATCGTCAAAAAATCTGAAAATTTTTAATTATTTTTAAAATTTGTGTTTAAAAAAAATATTAAAGTCGTACAAGCAACGAACTATCATATCAATCTATATAATATCACTACATAGTATAAAACAAAGTTGCTTATGCCCTATGTATGATTATATCTTTCAAAGTAAGCAAAGGATTTTGATGCGGTTTTTTTTAATAGGTAGAGTGATTCAAGAGGAAGGTTTATGTGCATAATACATGCATAATATATTCAATATCAGTACCCGTGCGAAGCTGGGGCGGGTCGCTAGTAGGTATTTATATAAAAGGAGAAACTGACTGACTGACATATCAACGCACAGCCGAAACTACTGGGACTAGGAGCGTGAAATTTTGCTCAAGGCTTCCTTTTATGACGTAGGCGAACACTAAGAAAGGGTTTTTCAAAATTCAGCTCTTAAAGAGATGTAATGGGAGTTTAAAGTTTGTATAGAGAACCCTACATAACGCGGGCGAAGCCGCTGGCAGAAAGCTAATGGCTAATAAAGAAGAAGAATATTGTACTTAGTTAGAAAAAGGCTCACCTTTTCTGAATATAAGTACAGTCCAGACAGCAAACTATTGGATCCCACCAACTCAGCGAACAAAACTGAAAGAGTAGGTACATATATTTTTAGAGTCATCTACGACGCTATATCATCACCATCATCATTTATTTATTATTTACAAGTGACACGTCCCAGCTCCGCACGGGTACTGCTATTGAATATATTATGCATGTATTACACACATAAACCTTCCTCTTGAATCACTCTATCTATTAAAAAAAAATCGCATCAAAATCCGTTGCATACTTTTAAAGATCTAAGCATACATAGGGACTAAGCAACTTTGTTTTATACTATGTAATGATTTATTTATCTAGAGAGCAGTGGTGGCTGATTGGTAAAGGCCCCGACTTACGAGTTGTAGGTCGCGGGTTCAAACCCAGCCAGGAGCATTACATACTTTGTGTAATTTATTTCATCACCACTGCTCTCAAAACGGTGAAGGAAAACATCGTGAGGAAACCGGCATGACTTAGAACCAAAAATTCGAAAAAATCCACCAATTCGCACTGGGCCTGCGTGGTAGACTATGGCCCCTCTCTTAGAGAGGAGTCCTGTGTCCCAGCAGTGGGCATATTAATAAGGCTGACGATGAAATACTTTATGCACATAGTACAAAGGCGGATTTAATGCCTTAGGCGTTTTCTACCAATCGACTTTGGGGAAACAGTGTCAGAATCTTACTGACTAAACAACCTACCCCAATCCTTCTTAGCCCTCATAGGCCTCACACCAGGGTGGACCTTCGTTTTAGAAACCGGACCGGGGCCCCAGTAGGCTTCGGCCCAGCAATTGGGCCTCAACATTCCTATTCTTATTTGGAACTCATAGTACAAAAAAAATTGAAATAAGCCCTTAGCAGGTAAGAGATGACCGGTCTCAACTGATGGCACCCGTTCACGAGCATGACGCGTGTATCAGCACCACTCTGCTCAACCATTTTAAAGGCAACAGAAAGACCCAATGGTAATGGACCAAGGTGTCAGTGCGAAAAAATCTGCGATTTTCTTTTAAAGTGAAAGCACGTGAGTACATTCGCAAGAAGTTGGCAGAATCACCACATCACTAATTGTTTTTTTTTTTTTTTATGGTAGGTGAAAATCATCCAATGACGAAACCCGCTCTTGGGCTGAGCGGGAGACCAGTGTCAGACTCTTACTGACTAAAAAACCTACCCCGTACCTTCCTTGCCTTATTTCTGGAGTCGAGGTAACAGTTTGCACATACCCTCTAGGCTCCAGGAGGCTTCGACCCTGAAGGGCCCCTGCAACATCACTAATTGGTTGGATTTATATTTCTTTTTCACGAATAAATTGCTTATTTATATGTATGTATTTGAGTATGTATTTGTTTCTTTCTCTGTTTTTTTAATGTTCATCAGGTTGCACCTACCGTGTTGTGTTTCTGCACCACCCTAAGGTCGCCGGTGGAATTTCAAGGAACATTTCCGTCGTCTGGCTCCCAAACTGAATCGTACTGGGGCTGCCCTCAAGCGGCTCCTGCCGAACCTTGGGGGTCCAGACGCCCCCTGCCGGAAGCTCTACGCAGGAATCGTTCGGTCCATGGCCCTTTACGGGGCGCCAGTTTGGGCGCCGTCGTTGCAGCAGCAACCGAGGGCCCAGCTGAACGCATGCCAGAGGGTCATGGCAATACGCGTGATCCGAGGGTACCGAACGATTTCCCGTGAAGCGGCGAGCCTTCTTGCTGGCCTACCACCATGGGATCTGGAGGCAACAGTCCTTGCACGCATGCACGATCTGCGCATGGAAGTGCAACGCCGGGGCGAAACTCCGCTGCCTGAACATGTCAAGGCGTGGCGGAAAGAGCTCCGGCGGGATCTCGTGATGGTGAAATGGCGTCAGCGGCTATCGCAACCCAGTGCTGGGCACGCCATAATTATGGTGGTAATGCCCCTCCTTGAGGCGTGGTTGGAAAGAACTCACGGCGTTCTTACTTTCCGCATGACGCAGGTCCTCACCGGACATGGTAAGTTCGGGAGGTACCTGCATCGAATTCGTGCGGAAGAGACGCCCGGGTGTCGCCACTGTGTGGACCGCCCGGAGGATACGGTGGAGCACACGGTCGAGGTTTGCCCCGCTTGGGCAGAGCATCGCCGTGTCCTCGTGGGGGCGATCGGCGGCGGTGATCTCTCGCGCCGGGCCTTGGTCGAGGCCATGGTCCGGAGCGAAGAGGAGTGGCAGGCGGTCGCCTCCTTTTGCGAAGCAGTAATGCTAGCAAAGGAGGAAGCCGACCGCTTAAGGCAACGGCGCTCACGCCCGAGACGCCGCCGAGATTCCGATCCCGATTTCCGGCCACCGTAGGCGCGGGCTTGTGGATGGCGAGCAATGGGTAGCTCGCCGTCCAATCGTCTGGTAACCCTCCGGACCAAGCTCAGTCGTCGACGGCGCGCACTGTTCCCGCGCGCCTCAAGGAGTTGTCAGCAAACCGTAGGGACCCTGCAAAAGGGTCGAAGCCAACTGGGGCCATGGGTTCGCGTCTGAAAGGAAGGCTCTGGCCCTGGTGTATATGGCAACGTTGGAATGGGGTAGGTTGTTTAGTCAGTAAGAGTCTGACACTTGTTTCCCGCTCCGTCCAAGGGTGGGACTCGTCATTGGATGATTTTTACCTACCTAAAAAAAAAAAAAAAAAAAAAACCACCCTAAGGTCGACTGGTAGAAAATGCTTATGGCATTAATTGGTCCGCCTTTGTAATTATTATGTGCATAAAGTTTTTATAAATAAATAAAAAAAAAAACAAAATACATAGTTATACTCACCTACCTTTGGTATCAAGTCATTGCCAGTATGCTGACAATCTGCAAATTTAATGCAAACACCTTTGGTGCCATCATTTGACACACATGTTGATCCTGGAAGTAAGAAAACAGTAAAATAGCCTAGAGAGACTGGAGAGCAGTGGTGGCCCCGACTTACGTGTTGTAGGTCGCGGGTTCCAACCCAGCCAGGCCCACTAAGTACTTTGTGTCGTTTATTTCATCACTACTGCTCTCAAAACGGTGAAGGAAAACATCGTGAGGAAACCGGCATGTTCTAGAACCAAAAATTCGAAGACATGTGACATCCACCAATCCGCTCTGGGCCCGCGTGGTGGATTATGGCCCATTCCCTCCCTTGAGGAGGCCTTTCTATGGCCCAGCAGTGGGAACATTAAAAAGGCTGTTGATAATGAAAATAACGTATGGTTAACTGTGTTTTTCGTGTACCATACCTTAAAAAGAATAAAATTCGGTCTAGAGCGTGTCTGTCCACGCTCAATCTAGGGTTTCGTTGTTTCGCGTTCGTCACAAATTTCTTGCAATGTAACAAAACCCTTAAACTTCGACTTAACAGTACGAAGTAGACCATGTACAATTTAGTAACACAATTCTACAGCCACGCTCCTACCTCACTACAGGTTGCGACTAAATTGATGTCGCCATAATGGGTCTATTTGAAATCATCATCATCATCATCATCATCAGCCTTTTAATTTTCCCACTGCTGGGACACAGGCCTCCTCTCTAGGAGAGGGTATTTTTTTTTTTTTTTTATGGTAGGTGAAAATCATCCAATGACGAAACCCGCTCTTGGGCGGAGCGGGAGACCAGTGTCAGACTCTTACTGACTAAAAAACCTACCCCGTACCTTCCTTGCCTTATTTCTGGATTCGAGGTAACAGTTTGCACATACCCTCTAGGCTCCAGGAGGCTTCGACCCTGAAGGGCCCCTGCAGTTTGCTGACAACTCCTTGAGGCGCGCGGGAACGGTGCGCGCCGTTGACGACTTGAGGAGAGGGTATGGGTCATAATCCACCACGCGGGCCCGGTGCGGATTGGTGGATGTCACATGTCTTCGAATTTTTGGTTCTAGGACATGCCGGTTTCCTCACGATGTTTTCCTTCACCGTTTTGAGAGCAGTGGTGATGAAATAAATTACACAAAGTAATGCGCCTGGCTGGGTTTGAACCCGCGACCTACAACTAGTAAGTCGGGACCGTTACCACTCGGCCACCACTGCTCTCAATATTATCTACACTAATATAATAAAGAGGTAAAGTTTGTTTTTTTATTTTTTTGTTTGTAGGAGGTAATCTCTGGAACTACCGGTCTGATTGGAAAGATTTTAGCAACAATAGAAAGCTGCTTTACTCCTGATTGACATAGGCTATATTTTATGTACGCGGGCAAAGCCGCGGACAAGAGCTAGTTTGAAATAAACTCTTCTTATTTCTCATAACAACTTACCTTCTTCTAAATCATCACATAAAACAGTACAAAACCAAAAAAAGAAACTCAAATTCACAGCTGGTTTTAAATCCATATTTAAGCCTTTTTGGCCTCGCACAGATTTCGTACTTTTATTCTTGTTTTTTCTTTCAGTTCATTTGATTCTGTGAGGCACAAATAAACGTTTTTCTTTCTTTCTTTTTCTTTAAACATTTACGACCGATTATGACTACAATCACCAATGTAAGGATTACAAATTAGTAGTAATTTCGTCTATGCGATTGTAAATTAGTTATGGTCTTGTCGACACAATTTACCTATAGAATGATAAGCAATGTAAAGTTCTCGCTTGACCATTCAATCACGTGATGGTAAGCGATATGTCCATATATATATGCCCATATGTCCACAACTGTTCACACAACGCCATCTAGTCCTAAGCTAAGCAGAGCTTGTGTTATGACAACTGATAAACATACTTATATATTTCTAAATACATACATATTATAGTGATCGTGCTCATCACACAAACATTTGTCCTGGGTGGGAATCGAAGCCACGACCTTCGGCATAGCAGTCAGGGCCTCTAACCACTAGACCACAGGTCACTCAGAATCACGAAAAAAAAAACCCGCTGCTTCATAGATTTATGTTCACATAACTCGACAAAATGTATGGAGCAGCGGGATTTTTTTTCGTGATTATTGTGTTGGTCTCATAGTAAAAGTTGTTCATATTGGTGGGTACAATGACCCTTTTTAAGGAAAGCCCCTATGTCGCATCAACTTTGTATACAAGGTGTCATTGACATGTTAACGCAAACGAATACCATAGATCCAGTACATGATTCTGGACCCCCCAGTGGTGGAATTTCTCGTCGGAGTTTTGTTTTTTTATTTTTAACCTGTATAAAATCGTTATTCTGACCAATCCCAATGACATTTTTATAAAAAAAAGAAAAAAAAAATTTTTACAAAAAAAAAAATTATAAAAAAATCATCCAGGCAAATAAAGTCGTTATTCTAATTAAACTCGATGATATTTTTAATTTGGAATGTAATGCACTCATTTTTTTCGCAAAAATGTTAAATTGACGTTTTTATACAGTTTAATTAAAAAAACGTTAAAAAATTCATTAAAAAAAAATCCATCACTGGGGGGTCTAGAGTCATGTACTGGATCTATGGTATTCGTTTGCGTTAACATGTCAATGACACCCTGTATATGATGGGTTTGGGATTAAAACACAACAATAAGACTCGTCAATTTTATTTTCTAAATTCTATAGTGTCTATATATATACACCGTGAAATTTAAATGGTTGTTTTCCCGCGGCAGAATGACTTGCCATAAGGAGTACTTTTGAAGCATACAGAAAAAATTAAAAAGTTTTTTTTTATAAATAATTATTAAAAATATTCATCAACTCAAAAAAGCGAAAACAATAGTAACATTAGACGTAATTTGTAGGTACTACTAGAGTCGCATGAGCAGCCCGCCGTCAAAGGAAACCAATACATTAAATAAACTTCTCATCAAAAAAATCGAAACACTTCCGTTTTCATTGTTTCTGTCCGAATTTAACACAAAAAAGAATTCATACGATGAAAAAAAATACATATATTATAGCTGGCAGTTTGGCCATTACAGTAATAAGCGAAAATTCTAAATTCAAAATTAGAATTTCATTTGTTTATCTTATAAACGAAATGAATCACTGTTTTGAGACAAATGTGTGTTTAGGGTTGGAGTACATTTAGCGTTTAAAAACTAAAAATTGGCGCCTATCCTTAAACTTTTTGTTTTTTATTTCAATACTGTGACTTTGGGACGTCTGAAAAAAGGTTTTTTTTCAAAAACGTATGGATACTTCGCCCACAGAAGCCGCCCAAGTTGTGGCATTGCTGGATTCTGGCCTTAGTCAGCGTGTTGTGGCTGCAGGACTGCATCTAAGCCTGTCATCTGTTCATAGAGTCTATAAACGTTATCGGGAGACTGGTTTGTTCACGCGCCGTTCAGGATCTGGCAGGAATCGGGTCACTTCTGAGCGAGATGATCGATTTATTGTAACAACTTCTTTAAGAAATCGACGCCTTAACGCTTTTCAACTGCAGCAGCGGCTTCGTGTTGTACGAAGGGTGGCTGTAAGTGACTCTACAATTAGAAGAAGGTTGAAGGATCGTGGACTGGTACCGCATAAGCCAGCAAATGGGCCGAAATTAACTGCAGACCATCGAAGAGCGCGCCTTAACTTTGCACGTGAGCACCTAAATTGGTCATACCTACAGTGGAGCAAAGTTCTCTTTTCTGATGAGTGTAAAATTATGCTGTATGGTAACGACGGAAGGAACAAGGTCTACAGAAGAGACGGAGAACGCTATGCACAATGCTGCATTGAAGAAAAGGTCAGCTATGGTGGCGGTTCGTGGACGGTTTGGGGAGGAATCAGCGCCGACGGTAAGACAGAGCTTGCTTTCGTGTCTGGGCCACGTCTGCCTGCACTAAACTGTCATCGGTACGTCGAAGAGTGTCTCGAGCCTCATGTGATGCCCTATGCACATTTTATTGGCAACGGCTTCATATTCATGCACGACAATGCTAGGGCTCACACCGCGGGCGTCGTACGAGATTATCTTAACGAAGTCGATATCTCTATTATGGAATGGCCAGCAAGAAGCCCGGACATGAATCCCATTGAACATCTATGGGATGAATTAAAGAGACGAATTCGAGCAAGAGATCCTGCCCCAGAAACACTTAGCCAGCTGCAAGATGCAATCCAAGAGGAATGGGACAATATACCACAGCATGTGATCGTGACTCTCATCCGATCGATGAAGAACCGTATGGAAGCAGTAATTAGAGCTCGGGGAGGGAATACAAGTTATTAAATAAACGTTTTTTAGCTTTTTTTTTCATTTACGTGTGTTGTTTTATCCATTTCCTTTATACTCCATACGGAATAAAAATGACTCATTTAACAAAATACGAAACCTATGAAAAATTCATTTAAATTTAGAACATTAACATTAAGATTTGATAAGCTCATATTACTCACTATTAAACGACATTTAACATTTAGCTCTTATACTCCATCCTAAGGTTGTCTGGTAGATATCGCTGTCAGCGATAAGACCGCCTTTGTACCCATTCATATAAGTTTCTGTAAAATTGTTGCTTTTTTTTTGGTGTACAATAAAGTATTATTCTATTCTATTCTATTCTATTTATTCCTAAATGTACACATTTTTCTGATAATCCTGACAAAACGTAAACTTGCAAGGTGTTTCGATTTTTTTGATGAGAAGTGTATTTAAACCAAAATAAGCTCTCGCAGTTTGTGATACGTCATAATTAGCTTGCACTCTACAGGTCCATTTTTTGTTTTTAATGTTTTATTTTTTTATCAAACGTTTGTATTACCAAGACACAACCATTTCGCTGAGGGAAAACAACCACTAAAATTGCACGGTGTATATGATGGGTTTGGGATTAAAACACAATAATAAAAGACTTGTCAATTTTATTTTCTAAATTCTATAGTGTCTATATGTCATCAATGTTCCTATATTCTCTCATTCAGGCCACACTGTCTGTTCAATCCAAGGTACATAGTAGGAGACTCGGATGTAGACGCCGAACCCGCCGCCGAACCCGCAAGACTTGCCATGTGACGTCACTCCTATGACGGTGTGGACGCATGAAGATAATTCTGATTGGACTTGAAGAGGACCGCCGCTGTCACCCTGAGACAAGAGAAGAAATTCAGTAAGATTTTTGAGAATAAATATTTTATTATTAATATTATTTAACACGTTGACAGTACTATTTTTTTTTCTATTACTATAGTACGGGGCGTTTTAGACCTCGTATACATATAAACTATCGTTACGGTGGTAAAGTGCTTATTAGACCTACAAGCTTTTGGATAAATTAAAGAACATCATATAAAATTTAATTTCTGCAGTGCGCTACGAGGTCAAAGTGACCCCGAATTAAAATAGATACAATACGCGTCAAGTTGAATCAAAAGTCAAAGTCAAAGATCTTTATTGTCAGACAGCGATTTAAAAAGTTGTTCTTAAAAAAAATATTGTGTACTTGCACTGCTCCACCATATTAAGCATACATTAAATTATAAATTACATTAAATTAAAAAATATCAATTACATTAAATTAAAAATTATCAATTACATTCAATTAAAAATTACATTAAATTTATATGAAATTAAATTTATTACATTTATTAAGTAAATTATTATTACATTTTGCATCAAAACATAAAATGGCAGTTTGGCCCTAACTGTCCACGAATCTGTCGGATAAAAATTCGTGCAGTGTATAATATGGTCTATTCAATATAGTTCAATTTATTTGTCGCGTATTATAATATAATTATACCGTTGCATTTTGTTTTAATAAAGCATCTTAGAGATGTACTATGGTGATTAGTGACCGATACTTAAACTTGTGTTTGTAATCATTACAATGCAACTTTTACTATGAGACCCAACAAGAAATCGCGAAGAAAATCCCCGAGATCAGTAAATTTTCACCATTTATGTGAACATAAATGTACCTGCAGATTTTTTTGTGGTTTCAGGTTTGGTACCACAATAAAAGTAGTTTGTTATCAGCAGTATACCCTATATTTTTCTTATTTCCACGCAAAATCTTGCAGCCCTTTTTTATGGTAGGTAAAAATCACCGAATGATGAAACAGGAACCGGGAAACAGTATCAGACTCTTACCGACTAACCAACCTACGTCGTTTCTTCCTTGCCTAAGTCCCAGAGCCCTGGTGTAACGCTTTCACATCAACCCTCTGCCCCAGGAGGCTTCGACCCTGTTGGGCCCCTACAGTTTGCTGACAGCTCCTTGGAGATTAACCAAGGGCTGCACCCTGGTTTATCTCCAAGGAACACACGCGTGGTATTCCAAGTCCTCACCTGGCAAGTATCATTGATTTCGTCCTTGTCTCCGTAGCACATCTGCGTGGTGTGGTTGTAGCCGTGCAGCAGCAGTCGGTGAGGAGGGTAGAACGAGGAGCATTCCTCTTCGCTGTACGCCTTTAGAGGCACCTGGAAGAATGAGATCAAACATTTGAATTTTTAAGCACACTGCGTGGACCATTCCCTCTCCAAGAGGAGGCTTGAATCCCAGCTGTGGGAACGTTGTAAAGCTGATGCTATGCTATACTAGCACACTGCGTTTCTAAACCAACACTCATGACGGCCACTAAATTTTGATCGTTTTAATCCTGTGGAGAGTCGATCAGGTATGTACCTGATCGACTCTCCACAGGACTGAAAAGAAAGAAAAAAAGTATATTTGCGCAAGAATATGGCGCATACAATAAAAAAACAAAAACACTAAATAATAAAAATATGCGACACACCCGCACAAAACAAAAATACATGAAACACTATCGATTTGTATAAATTTGTTTTTTTTTTAACATGAACTATATTTATACATTTATGAAATTAAGTTCCTTAACTAAGCATCAGGTAAGTGAGTGAATAATTAAATGTATATTATTATGTAAAAATTCCAATACCTAAGTTAGTTACTTGTACACAACAAAAAGAGAAATAGTTTAGAAAATATGAAAAAAATCTCAAAAGTAGAACTTAATAAGCCTTTTTAGGAAAATAATTTTGAACTAAAATTTTAATTTAACCTTATTTTATTATGCTGAATTTAAAAAAAAAATTAAATGGGTTCACGCAAACCAAAATTACCGGGTACAGCACCATCTCTCGGGAAATGAGGTTATTAATTTTATACATGAGCTACTTTGCGCTGATGTCGTAGTTTAATGGTTACGTGGTGAGAAATTTGTGATGGACAGGAAACCACGGAAACCTACAGTGAACGTGGCCCGATATGCTCTTCGCCGGTTTTTTTTTTTTGAAAAATGTAACCGAAGTGTTTGTAATCTACACTAATCTACACTAATATAATAAAGAGGTAAAGTTTGATTTTTTGTTTTTTTATTTTTTTGTTTGTAGGAGGTAATCTCTGTTACTACTGGTCCGATTGGAAAAATTTTAGCAACAATAGAAAGCTGCTTTACTCCTAAGTGACATAGGCTATATTTTATGTACGCGGGCGAAGCTGCGGGCAAAAGCTAGTAATATAATAAAGAGGTAAAGTTTGTTTTTTTATTTTTTTGTTTGTAGGAGGTAATCTCTGTTACTACTGGTCCGATTGCAAAAAATCTTTTTGTGTTGGATAGTCCATTTTTCGAGGAAGGTTATAGGCTATATAACATCACGCTATGACCTATGGGGGCGGAGCAGTAACCACAGACGCGGGTGAAGCCGCGTGTAGCCTATATATTGCTAACTTCAAGCGGGCAAAGCCGCAGGCAAAAGCTAGTAGGTACATAAAAAGACTCACAGTTTGCAAGGTATCTGCCAAGTTTTTCCGATGGCCGAGAGATCCCCAGCCGGTGGCGAATGCCACACTTCCGTCTGTGTCGCCCGTGTCCAGGCAAGCTGGTAGTATCATGTGGGTGAATTTGACCCTGAAATAACAGAAAATATATCTAGGGTAATTAGTGACCGATACTTAGAGACACAATTGTAATCATGTCATGTGTAAACTAATGCTTGACTGCGATTCCACCTGATGCTAAGCAGTGCTGCAATCTTTTTTTAAGTAAGAAATCATCATCCAATGATATCTTTAGCTGTAAGGTGGAGTGGGAGGGCTTGTCAGAATTTCGCTGACTAAAACCCACTCCTATTTAAATTCTTTACCTTCGTTCTAGAACCTTGGGGTTCTCTTTCGCACAATCCATTTTGCCTTATGATTTTGCTGACATCTTTTTGAGGTGTGCGAAAACTACGCGCCGTCGATGGGTACTAATCTCTAAGAAAATAGTCTTCAGCGCTGCGTTGGTTCAACAACGAAATCCAAATAGGGACATCCAACGACCATTCGCCGCTGGGCCGGATGTTTTCTTAGAGAATAGGAGGCCTTGGCCTGGACAGGGTTCCTAAGAAGATCTCTTACCATTTGTCAGTGACCAGCAGAGCGATATCATGATACTTGGAAGGTGGCTTGTACTCCGGATGGACGATGATGTGCTTCACGTTATACAGCTTCCAGGTGTCCCGAGGGTCTGAGCGGCGGTGTATGCCCAGGGCTATGAATCTTACAGGGCCTCTGTGGATTAGAGAACATTTATAAAGTTTTTATTGATATAAATTAGTGCTTGACTGCGATCCCACCTGATGGTAAGCAGTGATGCAATCGTCGATGGTGAGGCGCACTAGTTTATTAAGAGACTATTCACTCTAGCCTTGAAAAAACCTAAATCAGAATCGGAAGATCGCAGAAAGCTAATTACATAGCTATTTAAGCAAACGACGAGGGGAAACGCTTAGTGTGGACCGAAGAGGTGTCAACAATGTAAGAGCGGATATTTGCCATGTCCGATGGTAGAAAAACACGACCTCCGGATAAGCAGTCAGGAGCACTAACCACTAAGTCGTAAGGGACGATATGCGTGCTAATGGGCTTAAGGCAAAAGACGCAAAAGACCGAGCGAAGTGGAGGCGTCTAAGCAGGAAAGCGGACCCCGGGCACCGAAGTGAAAGGCACGGTTAGCAACCGGGACTGGCGCTTGGATGATGATGATGATGAGCACTAACCACTAAGATCAACAAGCCAGTCGAAACAGACAGATAGACAACAAAATGATCCTATTCGCTGGGTGCGCGATGACAGCGCCAACTAGCGGTTGCAAATACGGTGACCTCCGAAATGTCAAATGCCCGGCTGTTATTACGACGAGTTATTTACAAAAAAACAATTTTAATTAAATATTGTAATTTACATTTATACCAATAAATATTCTAAATCTATATAAGGTAAGTCTTTTCTATTTTTCGTCTAAAATGGCACAATCAATAGATTTCGCTTAGTACATTACGGATTTTTCATGGCTGTCGTCGTGAGAAGAAAGTAAAGAAATAAGCAAATTTCATCGAATAATGCATTTCATGTAAATAGCAGACGATTATTTATGAGTGCTTGTGCTCTTAATAATCCATCCTTTTATGTATTTTCAGTTAAACATGGCCAAATTAATCATAAAAACTGGATTCCGACCAATCACACACGACATCATTTTCCAACCACAAACAACATTGAAAGGAAAACAATTAGTTTTAGCTCAACATGTGCAAGATGTGAAAGAACTTATTGAAGATAATTTTTGCAATTAACTACGCAGCAAGCTTCGTGACTCATGTTTATTTACTAAAAACGTAAATCTCGCTAGTAAAAAGTGACAGCGTCCGCCACCGAAAGTTCCTTTTTTGGCCATGACGCGCGCTGCGATCGTTTCGTGGTTCCCCCACCTTATACTTCGCACCCAGCGAATAAGGGTTTTATTTTCTTCATTTGAGGTATGGAACCTAAAAAAAATCTTTAAGAGTATGACAAAACATTTCTTTTTTGTCAGGTTTGATCGTTCTGACATCATAGCTAGAGATCAAGTATCTAGTGGACGCACCAACTATTTGTCACACTGGACTCGCTGTCATCCAATTTCTTTTGTCCCCGTTTGATATTCGCCATATTGGCGCTGTCGGTCGCGGTGACTATAGCGAGTGTCTACGGTACTAAAGCTGGTAATGTCACTCCGCATACTACATTAGTCCAAGTCAAAATCTTTTTATTTCACATAGGCCTACATGGGCACTTGTAAAACGTCAGAAGCTGGTGCACGGTTCCAAATAATTTGGAACCGTGCACCAGGAAACGACCAATTATAGTTTTCTATGGAGAAGAACCAGCAAGAAACTCCATGATTTTCAAAAAAATGTTTTTTACAATATTTCCATGTTACAGTATTAACACATAAATTATGTAAGGACAGTGCAGACCAGTCAATATTCGCTAGACCTGAATCCCAAGTGTGTCGTAATCTAAGGATGCTGAATGCCGACCCTGAATATGATGTGATTGCGGACGAATGGAAGAGCCTAATACGTGTCTGTCTGGTGTTATGTAAGAGACAGTATGCAAGGGTGTCTACTGTTCGATGTTAATATATATCACTATGTTTATTGTTAAATTATCAATTTTAAATTATGTATTATTGAAATAATTCGATTATAATAATGAAATCAATGTATAATCTAATCTTCTATACAATTAACAATGTTATGTATTATTATTTTTGTTATGTTTTCACAATTCCATGTTAATTAATGTTATTGGGCTTGTACCGTTTTAATTAACTATAAATAAATAAATAATATTGAACTGAAAAATAATCACAACACTCAGTAAAATCTATAAAATGGTAATACATATAAGGAGTATTGTATGAATGTTTAAACTCAATGAATGTTTGAGACAAATTAGTTCTCTGGACGCTCGTGAGTGGCGCTTCAAATAGGTACAAAAAATGAGCTGTCAAACATACAAAACTGCTTGTCCAATGTTTCATTCCATTCGTCCATTCACTGACCCCCACGGGTCAATGAATCTGAAGTCAAATCTTTCAATTAAAATGATGACAACAATGCGACTACTCACAAGTGATGTGTGGACTTGCAGTGAGCAGCAGTGAGGATGTACCGATGGCTGATCAGAGTACCTCCGCACAGCCAGTCAGCTGATGCTTCGTCGTCTCCGTAACCTAGTAATGCCTGGAATTTAATTTAATTATCTAACTTTTACCAGCAGTTTAGCCTACGTGAATGTTTGTTTTTCCCTTAGGAGTTCGTAAAACTATTCTTAAGAAATCTACCTGTATTTTAGGCTTTTAGGTGCTATAATTTCTGAGATTTCGTGATTTATCTGTGAGTGGTATTTCTCTTTTATATATATATCGGTTCGATCAGGATGGTTTCGAGCTCTGATCTATAAGGTGGGCCTATGTGGGTATCGTGCAATGAATAAAAACGTTAAAACGACTAGGATTTGAATCAGTTTACTTGTCAAGAAAAGAGTGGTGGTCACCATTGCCCTATGTGTACACAACGAGATAACGAACTTATAACTTTGTGATTTTTGATAGAAGTATAGTTTTGGACATAAATTCTTAAAATAAAAATATATATTAGACACGTGTTTCGGGTTCCGCATGTACTAAAAAGAAGATCCTAAATAAACTAACATACTTAAAGCTGAAATGTAAAAACTCTTTAATTAGAGAATTATTCTCACCATATTTTTTTTATGGTAGGTAAAAATCATCCAATGACGATTCCCGTCCTTGAGCGGAGCGGGATACAGTGTCAGGCTCTTAAAATCTGAAAGGCTAATCAGCTTTTGGAGAGAGGTGGGCTGGTTGGAATAAGCCCACCAAAAGTTTATGGCCGCCATAGCTCACGTACAATGGTATACATAGAACTAAGTGCGGAAACCATACTCAGACAATAACAATAATCCACCCCGTTCCTACATTGTCTTTCATACCAGGGTCAGAGCCTTCCTTTCAGACCAAAACCCTTGACTCCGATTGTCTTCAACTCTTCTACAGGGTCCCTAGTCCCTATAGTTTGCTAACAACTCCTTGATTCTTACCATATGAGGGTACTGCCCTTTGACAGCATCCAAGCCCCCTGCCACAGCCAGCACCGCCGTCAGGGTATACCCGTAGCAGTTCTGCTCATCATCCAGGTATCTCTGCACCCCCCCGTACAGGTCACAGGGGTAGGGCTCGTCTACGATGTACTCTAGACATTCTGGAAGAGATAAAGGAGGTTTAAATAATATTTTTTCGATAACTTTCTTTTTTATTTTTTTTTATTGGTTATAGGTTTGCGCTTGACCGCTATCTCACCCGATGGAAAACGACGATGCGGTCGACGATGGAGCGCGCTTACCTAGAAATAACCTATTCACTCTTGACTTAAAGATACCCGGATTGTAGCTATCAGGAAACACCGACTCCGGCAAGGAATTCCACTCCTTGGCTGTACGCATAATGAATAACTATTACCTACGTTTTTTTATGGTGGGCAAAAATCATCTAATGACGAATCCCACTCTTGGGCAAAGCGGGAAACAGTGTCAGATTCTGCTCCCTGTCTGATACAATAAAAGGAATAAAATTGTAGTTGGGGCAAGCTTACGCACATTTCTTCACTAGCGCGAAAAACTGATAATTTTGTGCTGAAAAAACGGTAACAATAATAGCGGGTTTTGGAATCGTAGGGACACTGCCAGAGTCGAAGCCTACTGGAGCCCAGGGTCTCTTTCTGAAAGGAAGGCTTGGGTCCAGTGCTATAGACAAAGGAACGGGGTGGGGTGTTAAGACAGTAAGAGTCTGACACAGTTTCCCGCTCCGCTCAAGAGCGGGATACGTTATTGGATGAGTTTTGCCCACCATAAAAAAACACTGACAATGATAAATGATAAATGATAAATGATTTTATTTTTGTAAATAGGTTTTTACAAACTCTTTTACACGTCAATTTTTTTTTTTTTTTCTCGTTTTTTTATACTAGATGAGGCCGGTGTTTCCTAGCTGACTACCCTGAGAAGAAACACCGAAACAAACTCAGGGGTCAAAGTCTGTTTTAAAGTCCATACACAAACATGTAATGGTCAAATCATATGAGAACCATGCAGATTGGAGTCTGAGATGGTCTTTTGAAGAAAGAACCACACAGTTCTGAGTGGACCTGTCCAGTCAGTGCAAGCATTTGTCAGTTCTCGTGTAGCTCAACTCAGGACCACCAAGGAGCTCAACGATTTGACGAACAATACCAAAGAAAGGACATTTGGGTAGGCCGCAAAAAGTACTCATAACTGCCAGACATTATAAGTTAATTAAAAGTTAAAATTAAGGAAAAACGAAAAGTAATCCACATAGTCCCCACATTCACAATAATAAAAATTTACAAAAATGTAATTTTACCCATTAATATTGCAAATTTAAAAAAAAAACGATACAATTGTCAATTTCAAATTTAAATGTTAAATTTAATAGTTGCAAAAAAAAAAAAGAGAAATATGTCATAATTGTAAAATAACAATAATCGTCAGTTAAAAATAATAATAATAAAAAATATATATATAATAATGATACCAAAAAAAAAATCAGAAAATAAGAAATGAAATTACATCAATTACAGTGATTACTGGAGCAGGTCAATCCCAAGCTGTTTTGTCCTCAAGATACTCTTTTACAGTATAAAAAGCCTTCTGACAAAGTTTATGTTTTACAAATGATTTAAATTTATTAAGGCTAAGTTCTTGAATAGGACTGGGAAGCTTATTATAAAAGCGTATACATTGGCATCTAAATGTGCCTCCTATTTTTTTGAGCCTTGTTACCGGAACCACTAATTTGTGTTTATTCCTAGTATTTACGTTGTGAATATCACTGTATTTTTTAAACAAATTTTTATTTTTATGAACATACAAAATGTTTTCATAGATGTACTGAGATGCCACAGTTAAAATATTAATATTTTTAAACTTCTCTCTGAGGGAGAATCTGGGACTTAGTTTATAAATGGAACGAATAGCCCTTTTCTGCAGAACAAAAATCGTCTGTATATCGGTAGCATTTCCCCACAATAAAATACCGTACGACATTACACTATGAAAGTAACTAAAATAAACTAAACGGGCTGTCTCTAAATCAGTTAGCTTTCGAATTTGTCTAACGGCATATGCTGCAGAGCTAAGTTTTTTTGACAACTTATCTATGTGTGGGCCCCACTGAAGTTTAGCATCCAGGGTTATGCCCAAGAACACTGTAGTATCTTCAGGACTCAATTCTTTACCTTTTATTAGCACACTAGTATCCACTTGCCTAACATTAGGCATTGTAAACTTAACAAATTTAGTTTTTTTTTCATTAAGATGCAGGTTATTAACATTAAACCAGTGTACTATTTTGGAAAGGGCCAAATTTATATCGTCAGTGACATTCTGCTGACGTTTAAGCTTAAATAAAAGCGAAGTGTCATCTGCAAATAAAACTATATCATGGTTATCCTTTATTAGGTATGGCAAGTCATTTATATAAATAAGAAATAAAAAGGGGCCAAGAATCGAGCCCTGTGGCACACCCATTGACACTACAGACCCGGGTGATCTTTTTCCGTTTACTTCAACTCTCTGAATCCTATCACTCAAATAAGAAGTAAGAAGATCCAGGGAGGAGTTCCGGATTCCGTAATGATGTAGTTTCCTGATTAATGTTTCATGGAGAACACAATCGAAGGCCTTGGACAAATCGCAAAAAATGCCCAGTACATCGCATTTGTCTTCCCATGCATCATATATATGTCCTAAAAGTTCAACACCGGCATCGGTTGTTGAACGACCCCTTGTAAAACCAAACTGTTTAGTGTGTAATAGCTTATGTCTATTAAAAAAAATTTGTAATTGCTGTAAAATAAGTTTCTCAAAGATTTTACTAAAGGTAGGTAACACTGAAATGGGTCTATAATTGGTGGGGTCAGATGTGCTACCAGTTTTAAATAATGGTGTTATTTTACTATACTTCATCAAGTCAGGAAACTCACCACAATCGATACTATTATTAAAAATAAAAGCTAAACTAGGAGCTACAACGTTTATAATGGACTTCACAACATCTACAGAATTTCCCCATAAATCTGTAGTTTTTTTTACATTCAAAGTATTAAAGGTTTTAATTATATCTACATATGTCACATGTTCGAATTTAAAATCGACATCGCACGCTTTAACATTTTCTTTAAGCAGAGACTCTGCAGCAGTAGGGGATGAGTTCAGAGATTTTGTAGTTAATATGGGGATCTCTGAAAAGAACTTTTCAAAAGCTGCGGCAACCTGTGAATCCGATTTGATTACATTATCATCAATGATAAGGCTATAGTCACTACATGGTTTTGTGGACCTTCCAGTCTCACTATTTATAATGTTCCAAGTTGTTTTAATTTTATTATTACTATTCTTAATTTTGGAACTCAAATATCGCGACTTTGCAACAGAACATACTTTTTTGAATAATTTTGAATACTTTCTAACATATAAACTAAACTCCGCAGTGTTTACAAGAACTCTTTCATCATACAATTCATAAAGTCGCGTTCTACTTTTATGAATACCAATGGTAGCCCATTCACTGAATGATACATTACTATTAACCGATATAGTTTTGGGTATAAAAGTGGAATTAAACTGCTTACAATACATGTTAAAAAAATCTTCATATTGTGGATTCACATCATCCAATGTTGACAAAACTGGTAAATTATTAATGAGCTTAGTTTTAAAAGATTCTAAGCGATTTGCAGTTTTAGGGTTAACAGTGATATTCTTTTTAGTTACTATGATGTTTGGGTTTTGAAAAGTAATTAATTGTCCACAATGATCAGAATCTAGCAAATTTATAATTTCTTTGTGGATAGGTAGAACATCAGTATAAATATTGTCTATGCAAGTGGCACTAGTAGGAGTAACTCTTGTGGGCTCCAAAAACAAATTAACAAGATTATATGACTGAAATAAACTTATAACTTTGCTACATAAAGCAGAGTTTTCTAATAAATTAATATTGAAATCACCACAAGTGATTATATACTTGTTAGAATTGCAGATCTTATTAAACACTTCATCCATAACATTTTCAAAGCAGTCATACAATCCAGAAGGGGGTTTGTACACACTTAATATAATAAACTGCTCCAACTCAATACAGGCTATTTCGATTGACCGCTCAACAGATAGACTCACAATATCCTTACGTTCCTTAAATTTAAGGTGGTTACTAACTAAAATCAATGAACCACCACGTAAGGCATCAACTCTACAGAATGAGCTACCAACCTGGTGGTTGCTAAAATTAAACATCAACTGATGGCTTTTAAGCCAATGTTCTGTTATGCAAAAAATATCAACATTATTGCAATTAAGGAATAATTCTACTTCTAAATCTTTGTTCATGAGTCCTTGAATATTTTGGTGCACCAGGTTAATACTATTTAATGATTTTAAAACTTTATTGGAAATAATTTCTTTCATTGGTACATTCATGCTAGAGATAGTCTCTGTTGTCTTAATTTCTAATTTAAATTAATATTTATGTCAACATTTGATGCCAAGTTATTGGCAAAATTACTTGAAATGTCCAAGCATTGCTCAATAGGAGCAATTTGTTTAGCCAAGTTTTTGGCTGTAATTAAAAAATAATATGATAGCGACATAGCTATCTGTCTCCTACAAAATTTTGAAAGATAGTATCTATTGACAAGATATCTATCTTTTGTCAAATAAAAATGAGTGCCAACATAATTGTTGGTGTCAATTAAATGAAACAAGCTATTATTTATAGTTAAGTTGTGCAAAGTAACATTAGTCTTATATCTAATTAAATTTTCTTCCTGTGGCAAACTTTGACTATAAGGGAATGTGAACATCACAATTTTTTTAACACTCAAGTTACTCAAAGTACCATAATATTGCAATAATTCTCCTTTGCTCACATGACCCCTATTGCCAACTAAAATTAAAAGTACAGTGTCCTGGTGAAATTTACATTTTATAATTTTTTTCATTATATCAAATAATGAACAGCCAGGCATGCAGTTATTTATTATTGAGTGTCCTGGATATTCATTTGTTAAAAGGTGGCCTAAACCTTTACCAATTTCATCACAAAAAACTACTATTTCTTTGTTTATGGTCTGTTGTGTTGTGTTGTGAATGTTTTTCTACATTAGATTGTATAAATATTTTTATTCTAATCGTCTGTTTAACTATTTACTTGGTTTTGGATGTGTAATAACACTTCCTTTCCTAAAGTGTGAGTCGAACTCGCGGACTAACGGTTCCGTACAAACTTAATTTTTATCTACACTAATATAATAAAGAGGTAAAGTTTGTTTTTTTGTTTTTTTATTTTTTTGTTTGTAGGAGGTAATCTCTGGAACTACTGGTCCGATTGGAGAAATTTTTGCAATAATAGAAAGCTGCTTTACTCCTGAGTGACATAGGCTATATTTTATGTACGCGGGCGAAGCCGCTGACAAAAGCTAGTTTGATATAAACTAGTATTAGATTGAGATACCACCTGATGGTAAGCAGTAACGCAATCGTTGATGGTAAGTTGCGCTAGTTTTGCCTATTCACTCTAGCCACTTTAGCCTATTCACTCTAGCCTTGAAGACACCAAAAAATACCTATGAAAACCGTTCAATTCCCGGATTGAGTTATGCACACGTCCCCGAATTGCATAAAAGTTTTTTTTTGTACGTAAATACAAAAGTTTCCAGAATTTTCCATAGTACCTAAAAGTATTATTATAACACAATTATATGAAAATCTGACATGAAGCAAGGGCTTTACGATTTAAGGATTTTAGGTGATAAAGAAGTATCTAATGAATTTAGATCCCCTTGAGAGTGTCGAAATACACGTTTTTTTAGACATAAAAGTCCGCATCTTTTTTTTTCGTTAACTTACTGGTTTACAGTTATTAATTTCATCTTGATATCTTTTTTTATGATGGGAAAAATCATCTAATGACGAATCCCGCCTTAGGCGGGGCGGGAAACAGTGTCAGACTCTTACTGACTAAACAACCCACTTTATTCCTGCTTAGCTCTCATACCAGGGTCGGACCTTCCTTTCAGAAGCTGGACCGGGCCCCAGTACTACACTTCACATGTCGATACCTTCACGCGATCCCGAGGTAAAGTGTCTTGATAAGCAGACAGACAGTAAAGCGATCCTAAAAGAGTTTAGTTTTTTCCTTTTGACGTACGTAACCCTAAAAACAATGACGTTAATCAGTTTCCGAGAATTCCTCTAACACAAACATTAGCTAATACTTGCACAAATAAGAAGTACGCACAAAAAATATAAAGACTGCATAGGTAATGCTGTGGCTCAAAAACCGAATAAAAAATCTCATCAAATGTGACAATGGCAAAGATTTGAAATCCCAACAGCTCCGAGTAGGCTTGAGTTCTGGCTCTCAAGCCTACTCGGGGCTGTTTTAAATATTTTTTTTTTAAGCTTTATTCTTTACTAGCGACCCGCCCCAGCTTCACACGGGTACTGATATTGAATAAATTATGCATGTATTATACACATAAACCTTCCTCTTGCATCTATTAAAAAATTTTCATCTATTAAAAAACAGCCGGAAGCAACTTTGTTGTATGTAATGATTATAAGTCACTTAATTTATCATCATCAGCCTTTTTAATGTTCCCACTACAGGGATACAGGCCCCCTCTCTAGGAGAGGGAATGGGCCGTAATACACCAAGCGGGCCCAGTGCGGGTTGGTGGATGTCACGTCTTCGAATTTTTGGTTCTAGGACATGCCGGTTACCTCACGATGTTTTCCTTCACCATTTTGAGAGCAGCACTTAATTTATACTACACTAGCTTCTGCCCGCGACTTCGTCCGCGGAAAATTTGTGAAACAAAAGTTGTGATAGCTCGGTTAATATCCATGTTATATAAATAATTTATAGCCTATGTCACTCAGGAGTAAAGCGACTTTCTCTTATAGCTTCAACTTTTTCAATCGAACCGTTAGTTCCAGAGATTACCTCCTACAAACAAAAAAATAAAAAAAACAAATTTTACCTCTTTATTATATTAGTGTTGATTATTTCTAAGGATAGGTACTTACTATCATGAGCCTTTTTCCCAGTTTTGAAGTAGTGAAGTCCAAATCGGTCTACCAAGACGTTGCTGAAAAAAAAATTAAATTAAATGTATTTAAAAAATTCAAAAATAACAAAAATGTTTACGAAACCACTACGGGGAAGACCCACCTTAATATAACTGATATTAAGAGGGGCTTTTCCGACTCGCCTATCGTCGACGTCGCGCATGGTTTAAAAGCTTGTTGCTCCATCTAAAGCAAACCAATGTGATGTTTGATGCAAAAGTAATGCGAAAAAAGAGAGATAACACCTGAAAACTCTGTTAGCATTCAGTAATTCTACGATTTACTCGAAAGTTTCACAAAACTTGTTCTAGGAAATACGTGTTTTTTAACCCACGAAAACTGGGCGATCTGCAGCCACCGTAGCCATGGGTTTGCGGACGACAAGCAACATGCTGATACCTGTTTTTTTATGGTAGGTAAAAATCATCGAATGACGAATACCTGTTGTTTGCCGTCCGTCGTGATAATCTTAATATAATAAACTAGCTTTTGTCCGCGGCTTCGCCCGCGTGGTATTGGGGTTGGAGTTGGGGTTTCCGGGATAAAAAGTAGCCTATGTCGTATTCCGGAGTGTATCCTATGCCTGTGCCAAATTTCATCCAGATCCGTCCAGCCGTTTTGGCGTGATTGAGTAACAAACATCCAGACATCGTAACTTTCGCATTTATAATATTAGTAAGATATTAGTAAGATTTTTGCCTCACCTTGTATTATTTACTAGGTCGCAATCTGTACAGCATACAATTGGAATCCGGCCATTGAATGTACAAATCTGAAAAAAATATGTTTTTGATTAAAAAAACAAGAAAAATATAAAAACGCCACTAATAGGTAAATACTATACACCGTTAAATTTTGATCGTTTTAATCCCTTGGAGGATCGATTCGGTACAAGAAAGACTAAGGCTATGGAGCGTAGCATTCTTGGGGTAAGACGAACAGACCGAGTGCGAAATGACATGCTGCGCTCCATGACGGGCATAATAGACGTGGGCAAAAAGGCTGCCAGGCTTAAATGGGATTGGGCAGGGCACATTAGTCGCATGCAAGGGGACCGTTGGGCAAGCATCGCCACGCAGTGGGCACCTGCAGGTAGAAAGCGTCGTCGAGGCTGACCTGGAATGAGGTGGCGGGATGACCTAGACGCGTACCGAGAGGACTGGTCCGAGATGACACAGGAAAAGAAGACTTGGAAGGACTTGGGGGAGGCCTTTGCCCAGCAGCGGGACAGTAAGGACTACTGAAAAAATAACAAATATATATATACATAAAACTCCTCCGCATCGCTGTCGACTGGTAGTGTAAATAATTACATAGAATACTTAGTAGCTCTTTGAGGACATCGGCATTACAGCGTTAATGAAAATTCCTAAGCCGCCAAAAACAGAGCTGCATGGCGTCGTATCATGAAATAGGCGGTGATGCAAAACTCGACCAGTACATGACCACGACTACTCTGTCAAGAGTACACGACTAGTCTGTCAAGAGTACACGACTAAGAAGAAAATTGAGGACATAACCTATTCCTAAAGTTTATGTCCATAGTCGTTCCTACCATTCCTTAAGTTTCTTTAGTGAATGGATCTTTGGAGGTATGAGGAAAAGAGAGTAAAGTCCCAAATACCTCCGTTGAAAAGGGAGGATCCTCCGACCAGACTAAAATACCTGTCTGGTCGGAGGATCTGTTCCACACACTTCCAAAAATGCTTACCTGTGGAAATTTACTTCTATTCTTCAAAAACTGCACATACTGCATACATCTGTGTATATCCACACAGGTACCTGTAATACCCTCTTCTGAAACGCATTCTGAACCTGAAAAAAGATACAATAATTTATTAGGTACTAGTTTTTTGCCAGCGAATTTGTTTACGAGAATGATTGAACGTTAAGAGATGGGCCAGACTTGCTATGTTATTAAGATTTCTGTAGGCTAAACGGTTGAAATCTAGCGTTCCAACCAAGGTCACTCTGAGAGCAGTGGTGGCCGAGTGGTAACAGCTTCAATTTACGAGTTATAGGTCGCGAATTTAAAGCCAGCCAGGCGCATTACTTTGCGTAATTTATTTAATCACCTCTCTTCACAAAACGGCGCAGGAAATCATCGTGAGGAAACCGGCGTGTCCTAGAACCAAAAATTCGAAGAAATGTTACATCCAGTGTTCTCGAATGTACGTAATCCACTACGCGGGCCAAATGGCCAAATGGCCCGCATAGTGGATTACGTACATTCGCTCTCACAGAGAGGAGCCCTGAGCGACCAGCAGTGAGAACACTGGATGTAACATGTCTTCGAATTTTTGGTTCTAGGACATGCCTGTTTCCTCACGATGTTTTTGAGTGCATTACGGGCAGTGGTTGTGGTAGTGACTGGTGATTAAACAAATTACACAAAGTAATGCACCTGGCTGGATCTGAACCCGCGATCTACGCGTTACCTACCACATAACCACCACTACTCTCAGCCAACCCCAAGCTAGTTGAGAAAAGGCTAAAAAGACAATGACTTCCTCTCGATTCTGATGATTTCTTACGTAAAAAAAACGCATTTAGTTAGACTGTTTTTGACTCGTGTAGGCAATTCAAAGAAACCCAATATTTGACTAATTCGTTTGCTCATTAGAATTCAAATTAACGCAATGTTTGTATTTTTATAATGCTGTCAAACTACTTTTGACTAGGACTCGTTAGTAATTTGATTATGGACAAATGACAATGCGAAATGTATTCTAGAGTTGAATTTTTTTAAGTCTGCGCGCGGCGAAAAAAGGAAACTAATTATTTGCCGTCATCTTGACATTTATGTCAGGTGTCAAGAGAATGTTTTGTGTTCCGTGTTTTTAATCGTTTCCAAAGTAAATAATCGTCATCATTATGCCGAAAGTGATTAAAAGTGCTGGTAAAGATATTATCTTGAAATTCAAACGTGTTTGTTAAGGGGAATGAAAAAATATCGGGCTTACGATACGATTTTCCAAAAGTGGACCATTTGTCAAATATTTTTTTCGGGTGACCAGAACAACAAATCTCCCTGAATATTCGTACCCGAGTGGAGCCTGGCAGAAAAACAGAGTTGGTTGAAAATGGACTGCTACTATGTATTTGAATCATAACAAGTGATTATTATAACAAGCTATTAAAGAGTTTGTTGAAAATGGACTGCTACTGTGTTTTTTAATCTTAATCAAGTGACTATTATGACAAGCTATTATATATTAAATAAAGTACATATTTTCTAAGTTCCATGACTTTTTTATAATAATTTAACAACCTATAATTCAATCTATTTCTTTACTTTTATCAAAGTAGTAATTATATAGATTTGGTTCTATATCAATATCTACATCTACATTTCTACACTAATATAATAAAGAAGTAAAGTTTGTTTTTTTATTTTTTTGTTTGTAGAAGGTAATCTCTAGAAGTACTGGTTCGATTGCAAAAATTTTTTCACTGATAGAAAGTTGCTTCATTTCTGAGTGTCATAGGCTATATTTTATGATTATGAATAATATAATAAAGAAGTAAAGTTTGTTTTTTTATCTCGAGAAATTGTATAGGAACAGAGTTAAATATGTTAAAACAAGAAATTTTCCGCGGACGAAGTCGCGGGCAGAATTTAGTATATTATATAAAGATCAATGCAACTTTATAACTCAAGAACGTGCCCACCTATCCAAACCAAATGTTTAGGCTTTGGTCGGACTATTTAGTAGATGGTTTATGTGAAGTTTTTCAAAATCAGCCAAGGGGTTCTTCATTTATCACATTTTTCTGATTCCGGAAGCGAAGCCGCGGGCAAAAGCTACTTAATATATAAAAGCGAAATACCACTCACTGATTAATCACTATATATCAGAAACTATAACACCTACAAACTTAAAATTCGGCAGGTAGGTTTCTTACAGGGTATAGACGTCCGCTATGGACAGATTTTACGAAACTCCACCCCTATGGTGGTTAACAGACTTTCACGCAGGCGAAGCCGCTGGTAGAAGCTGGTATACCTACCTACTACAGAAAAAAGACTGCGTGCGGCTAAAATTTGTTTTAATTTTTTGATAAAATTTGTTGTAAAATCGCTATCGCTACATCGTTAACTAATCGTCTTCTTTTAGAAAACCTAAAGAACCAACTAAAATGTAATAATATGTAATGAAATGAATCGTATTTCCCATTATTGATTTCAAAACGTATTTCATGTGCTTTGTTTACTTTGTATTTTTTTTATTATATGAGGGAAAGTAGATTAATTACACTAGCAACATTAAGCACGCCCCCAGCCACGCGCAGACTTAACGTAATCCAACTATATATCACTACTCTTAGTATAATATAAAACAAAGTCGCTTCCCGCTGTCTGTCACTATGTATGCATAGATCTTTAAAATTACGCAACAGATTTTTACGTGGAATTTTTCTCGCTTCATGTTTTTAATTAAAAGTGTGATTCAAGAGGAAGATTTGCATGTGTACCTAATACATGCATAACATTTTTTTTTTTTTTTTTATTGATTATAGGTTCGCGCTTGACCACTATCTCACCTGATGGAAAGCGACGATGCAGTCGACGATGGAACGCGCTTACCTAGAAGTAACCTATTCACTCTTGACTTAAAGATACCCGGATTGTAGCTATCAGGAAACACCGACTCCGGCAAGGAATTCCACTCCTTGGCCTTTTTTAACCTTTCGAAACCGTAATTAGAGTCATAATAAAAGACAATAGGTTCGCTTATCGGTGCGCTAAAATTCGCAGAGCCTAACTACAGACTCGCCAAGATACGACGGCCGTACTGTAGTTATGAAATGCAACCATTTCATGAAAGGAGGAGGCGGACCGCATAAGGCAACGGCGTTTGCGCCCCAGACGCCGCCGCGATTCCGATCCTGACTTCCGGCCACCGTAGGCGCGGGCTTGCGGACGGTGAGCATTGGGTAGCTCGCCGTCCGGTCGTCTGGTAATCGTCCGGACCAAGCCCAGTCGTCGACGGCGCGCACTGTTCCCGCGCGCCTCAAGGAGTTGTCAGCAACCGTAGGGACCCTGCAGAAGGGTCGAAGCCAATCAGGGCCATGGGTTTGTGTCTGAAAAGGAAGGCTCTGGCCCTGGTATGTATGGCGATGTAGGAACGGAGTAGGTTTTTTAGTCAGTAAGAGTCTGACACTTGTTTTCCGCTCCGCCCAAGAGCGGGACTCGTCATTGGATGATTTTCACCTACCATAAAAAAAAAAACCATTTCATGAAATAATCGGTCATATCATGAAGCCACGACTGGCTGGGGAAAAGAAAGCCACTTGGAAAAAATTTAATTTAATGAAGTGATTAAAAAAATAAAATTGCTGTAACGGGGTGCGAAGTTGACATAGGTCCAGGCTAATACTTACAAAATACTCAGTGACAATGACCACAACCGGCTCTTAAACTAAATCTACACTAATATAATAAAGAGGTAAAGTTTGTTTTTTTGTTTGTAGGGGGTAATCTCTGAAACTACTGGTCCGATTGGAAAAATTTAAGCAACAATAGAAAGCTGCTTTACTCCTGAGTGACATAGGCTATATTTTATGTACGTGGGCGAAGCTGCGGGCAAAAGCTAGTACACTATATTCTGATCTGTATGGGGCCTTAAGAGTCGAAGCCTCCTGGTGTAAAGGGTTGATGTGAAAGCGTAACACCAGGGTCTGAGAATAAGGCAAGCCTTGGGGTAGGTTTTTAGTCAGTAAAAAAAATCATACCGGGGCCATGGACTGATTTCTGAAAGGAAGATTCGGTCCCGGTATCGTCTATTAAAAAAACCGCATCAAAATCCGTTGCGTACTTTTAAAGATCTAAGCATACATAGGGACAGCGGTAAGCAACTTTGTTTTATACTATGTAATGATGCTCACCATAAAAAAAGAGCGAGGCAGTAATGCTAGTGAAGGAGGAGGCCGACCGCATAAGGCAAAGGCAACGGCGCACTCGCCGTAGCCGTCGCCGCCGCGATCCTGCCGATATCCGGCCACCGTAGAGACTGGCTTGCGGACGGACTGGCTTGCGGAGTCCAGACCGAGCCCAAGAAGTCGACGGCGCGCTCCGTTCCCGCGCGCCTCAAGTAGTTGTCAGCAAACCATAGGGGCCCTACAGGGTCGAAGCATCCCGGAGCTGAGGGTTGGTGCGAAAGCGTTACACCGGGGCTCTGGGAATAAGGCAAGGAAGGTACGGGGTAGGTTCTTTAGCCAATAAGACGGAGAGCGGGAGACCAGTGTCAGACTCTTACTGACTAAAAAACCTACCCCGTACCTTCCTTGCCTTATTCCTAGAGTCGAGGTAACAGTTTGCACCACCCTAGGCTATACTAGAGAAGGTAGATTTTTACCTACCATACAAAAAAAAAACATAAAAAAACACCTACCTTCTGATAACTCATCGTACGAATAATCACCATTACACAAAACACTTAAAAAAATAATCAAACACAGCACTACAATAAATAAACGATAATACATTATTTTTTATGGGACGACTTCACGAAACGACCGATACCAGCTAATTTTAAGCATAACTAAAGAATTGGCGAATCTAATTCAGTATTAGATTATGTATTTAACGCCATTTTACGCTTACTAATAGACCGATAACTTGAGTCAAATGTGTACTTAGTTTGATTGGGGATGTTCCGATACTAGTAAATACCAGTTACTTGATACTTTTGTTTGGATCACTTGAGTAGACACGGAACAGAGGCAAAGGTTCTTAAGAACGTGCAATATTATTACCTATTTTGGTAGGGTTGTCATAATTAAATAGGTCTACACTTTTTTTTTAAATGTCATTTGTTGTTGTTTGTAGTTGGGACTACTCTGCCAGCGTCACGTTGAGTCAAACTTTTACCTCCGTGGTAGATCTTAGTACTCTAAAAGGACAAACACAGGTGTTAGTAAAAACATATATGTAATCTAACTTACAAAACTATCTACAAATTAGATATAATATATAAGGTCCCAATTAAATAGATGAGCAAATACAAATCATTCAGACCACCAAAATAAAGGCAATGGTAAAAAAGTATGAAAAAAAAAGTGCTTTATATACTTGCAAAAATTCTTGAATACCTCATTCCCATGCATCCATTTATTATTTTAGGTCAAAATAAAAACACTTTAATCGGTGTTCGATTTGCTTGGATACCTTTGGTTAGACGTACTAAACGCTGTGTCAAAATTTGTCCATCTGTTTTAATGGGACTATGTACAACACATAAGTGACTATTGAATAATTACGTTTGTAATTATTCAATAGTCACTTATGTTACATTACACACCAATTAAATTTTTTAATTATTTTCATTCATGAAGGTAATTTCGAAGCGAAGTAGGAGAGAAGAGAATGAAAGTTGGTAGGGAGAGGAAAATTGGTAGGAATTTTTGACGTTATTTAAATATTTTTTGCAGCATTTAAATATTTTTTATTAATTCAATATTGATAATTTTTGTTTTGTGTTTCTATTCACCCCATTTTACCCGATAATTACTTCCATTTAATTTTAACTAAACTATTGTAATAATACTCAAACCATCGATATCAGTAAAAGTATAAATACTCGAAGTACCTACTCTTATCAAAAAATACTTCGGAGTACTCGTGGTACGAGTACGTTACGATACTTTGATAGTATCAGAACATCCCTAAGTTGAACTTGAGAGGTACTTACTTAAAACGAAGTACTCACTTGTTTTTTATTAACTTAAGTGACGGCGCCACTTCTTCCGTCACTTATAAAAACCGGCCAAGTGCGAGTCGGGCTCGCGCACAAAGGGTTCCGTAGCAGCAAATATAATAAACTTATTATGTCAATTTATACACCTGGTGAATGGAGCCTAAACTCTCCCGATATTTTGCCTTGTACTTATAGGTTCAGCCATCGTTTTCAGTGTAAGCACAATAACTTAACCAAAATTACAGTTAAATCAACCTATCTCAAAAACTATAAGAGATACTTTGATCAAACCAAAAATCGTTGAAAGAGTTAATTAGCATGCATCACCTCTATTTTTTTTAGAATTTTATACCCCGTAGTTATAAAAATAGAGGGGGGGGGACATACTTTTTACGACTTTGAGAGCTGATATCTCAAAAACCGTTCACTTTAAGAAAAATGTTTTTTAGAAAACTTTATGTCATTTTAAAAGACCTTTCCATTGATACCCCACACGGGTATGTACATCGAAAAAAAAATTTTCATCCCTCAGTTACATGTATGGGGGGCCCCACCCCCAATTCTTTTTTTTACTATTTAGTAATGTCCGACCGAACTTTCGGTTTCGGTTTCGGTTTCGGCCGAGTTTCGGCCAAAAATCAAGTTTCGGCTGCAGTTTCGTTTTCGGCCAAAATCGGCCGAAACTTTTGCCGAAACCGAAACTTATCTCGCGAGGTCACGCACGTTCGCCTAACTTCGTTTTCCGCGGCAAAGCTGTATCGTAAGCCGTCGGCTCTGTTCGGGAATCGTCGTGTGCCGTTCGGATAGCTCTGTAGTAATGCAATAAAACTTAGTCAGTGCGTGTGCGTCCGACGGAAACATTATAAAAACACCAAATTTCAGTATTTTAAGAAATTTTATACTTGACCATGTGAGTTTCGGTTTCGGTTTCGGTTTCGGCCGAAACTGAAGCCACGGCCGAACATTCGGTTTCGGTTTCGGTTTCGGCCGGAAAACCAGTTTCGGTCGGACACTACTATTTAGTGTCATAATTTTGTAGCGGTTCATACAACACATATTCCCATCAAATTTCATCACTGTAGTACTTATAGTTTCCGAGTAAATCGGCTGTGACAGACGGACAGACGGACAGACGGACAGACGGACAGACGGACATGACGAAACTATAAGGGTTCCGTTTTTGCCATTTTGGCTACGGAACCCTAAAAACCACAACCAGTATCTGTGTGTGTGTGTGTGTATGTTTTTACTTCTTTAAACTAAAAACCTCGATGGTGCGTAGTGTTCCACGCGCGCCGTGAGACGCCCTGTATGCATACGTCCGCGTTGTACGCACCGTGGGGACAATCGGCGGCGGCGATAGGGCCTTGGTAGAGGCCATGGTCCGTAGTGAGGAGTGGGTGGCGATCACTTTCTGCGAAGCAGTAATGCTAGCAAAAGGGGAGGCCGATCGCATCCGACAAAGGCCACGGCGTTCACGCCGCAGCTGTCGCCGTGTCTCCGATCTCGATTTCCGGCCACCGTAGGCGCGGGTCTGCGGACGGCGAGCAGTGGTTAGCCCACCGTCTGATTGTCTGGTAAAAGTCCTGACTAAGCCTAAGTCGTCGATGGCATTGTTCCCGCGCGCCAAAAAGAGATGTTAGCAAACTGTAGGGGCCCAGCAGGGTCGAAGCCTACTGGGGCCAAGGGCCTACTTCTGCAAGGAAGATTCGTTCCCGGTATTAATCGTAATTCGGGCTAAGTAGTATCCGCAACTCCACGACTAAGGCGAGTATTTTGCGAAAATGTCCCGGTAACGAAGGGACTGGAGTGAGTTTTTAGTCAATAAAAGTCTTAAACTATTTCCCACTCCGCCCAAGGTCATGAGATTTTATTGGATGAATTTTCGATTTCAATTTATTTATAAAAATATCGTTTCTGTAAAAAGTTTTGGCAACCATAATCGCATATATAAATATGCATAGCTATATTATTAAAATTAATGTAAACTGCTCAAAATTCAGATTATTGCGGAGCCATAAAAATACGGAACTGGACAGGCCAGTAAACGGTATTTAAAAACATGTTTTTTTAATAACAATATTGACCCATCTTCTGCATAACATTTTCCCAAAATATGTTTTTCTCACTTTTTTAGTTTGCATAATTATATTCAACTGACCGGCCTGTCAGTCTAGTAGTTAATGGCCTTGATTGCTATGCGGGAAGTCGTGGGTTTGATTCCCACCCAGAACAAATGTTTGTGTGATGAGCACGATCATTTGTTCTGTGTCTGGGTGTAATTTATCTATAATATGTATGTATTTAGAAATATATAAGTTTGTTTATCAGTTGTCTAGTACTCATAACACAAGCTCTGCTTAGCTTGGGACTAAATGGCGTTGTGTGATAGTTGTGGACATATATTATTATTATATTTTATTATTGTGAGCGTATTCCCATTTAAATAAAAAAAAGAATAATTAAAATCGGTTCACTCAATAACCAACATATATAACCCATCTAGTTTGTATAAATTAGTAACCAAATTCCTCGAGAGATGGCGCTGTACTATGGGCTGCTTCGCGCTGTTAAGATTTTTCCTGAGTTGATGGGGTCGGCACAGGTATGAGCTTAATTTGTCGAATTGTTAGGTTGGTATCTTGTTGGCATTGGTGGTATTTTGGTCCTGTCTGCCATTCATTATATTTGGTGTAGAGGGATAGTGTAAGTTTAACTTTTTTACTTTTTTTTTTTACTTGCAATAAACTAGTGCTTGACTGCGATCCCACCTGATGGTAAGCAGTGATGACTTGTATGGGGAATAAGGAAAAGTAGAACTTTAAGTAAACTTTCTAGGAAAATTATTTTGAAATTGACAGGATAAACAGATTTTGAAAAAAAAAAAATTACTTTCTAAACTAATTTTGTAATTTAACCGTACATGCTAGCATTACTATTTTACATATTTCATTATCCTGACAGTATCTTTTTTCGAATAAAAATACAAAAAGATTAAAATCGGTTCACGCAATCCAAAATTACCACCGGGTACAGCGCCATCTTTCGTTTATACATTTGTTTTGTTTATACATCTTTCGTTTTTACAGTTAGAATACTAATTTATATATATTTATATTTATATTTATAATATAATAAAGATGTAAAGTTTTTTTTTTGTTTGTAGGGGGTAATCTCTAGAACTATTGGTCCGATTGGAAAAAAGTTAGCAACAATAGAAAGCTGCTTCACTCCTGAGTGACATAGGTTATATTTTATGTACGCGGGCGAAGCCGCTGACAAAAGCTAGTAATTTATACATGGGTTCTGTTACGTGAAACTACGGAACCCTACACTGTGCGTGGCTCTACACGCTCTTGGTCGGTTTTTATTCTTAGGATAATCTTGATACAACCACTTCTCTTTATTCCGTTATTTTACTCCGTGCTTCTGATCATTCGCTAAAAATCAATTTTCTAGTCAGCTCATTTACTTCATATTATGTAATGATTTCATGACGTATAATTAACAAATATTCAATACATACAAGTCACGTACATTTACTTAACTTTGTTAAATCAATATTGCTATGAATTATTATTTACTAGCTTTTGCCCGCGGCTTCGCCCTCGTGGTATTGGGGTTGCGCTTGGGTTTCCGGGACAAAAAGTAGCCTATGTCCTGTTCCAGAGTACATCCTATGCCTGTGCCAAATTTCATCTAGATCCGTCCAGCCGTTTTGGCGTGATTGAGTAACAAACATCCAAACATCGTAACTTTCGCATTTATAATACTTACTAGTAAGATTACGGTGCGTCATGGAAAAGACCATAATATTTTATTAAAATAAAACATTGCATTATTTATGCAAATTTAACGTTGCGACTACCGTGATTCATCCTCATCATCAGCCTTTTTTTAATGTTCCCACCTTTGTAGTTCGGTGAGTGACCAAGTCTGAGCACCGTAGGTTAGGATGGGCAGAATACACATGTCGGTGAGTTTACGCTTCAGGGAGATCGGTAGATCACCCTTCATTAGCGTCTTCATGGACCAGTAGCTTTTCCAGGCGTTCTGGGTACGTCGATCGATTTCCTTTTCCTGTCTGTTTTGGAAAGATACTAACTGGCCCAAGTAGATATACGCATATACCTCGATCCCACGTTTGGTCATCACTTTGGTTTTAGATATATAGCAAGTCCCACCTTGAGGCTAGCTGTGTTCAGTTCCTGGAGCATAGTTTGCAGCTCCTGGGCAGTGGGGGCAAAGAGGACTATGTCGTCGGCAAATCGAAGATTTTTATACACCGTGAAATTTAAATGGTTGTTTTCCCGCGGCAGAATGACTTGCCATAAGGAGTACTTTTGAAGCATACAGTAAAAATGAAAAAATAAAAAGTTTTTTTTTATAAATAATTATTAAAAATATTCACCAACTCAAAAAAGCGAAAACAATAGTAACATTAGCCGTAATTTGTAGGTACTACTAGAGTCGCATGAGCAGCACGCCCGCCGTCAAAGGAAACCAAAATAAGCTCTCGCACGTTGTGATACGTCCTAATTAGCTTGCACTTTACAGGTCCATTTTTTGTTTTTAATATTTTATTTTTTTATCAAACGTTCGTATTACCAAGACACAACCATATCGCTGAGGGAAAACAACCATATTATGTTAAATTCAAAACAATATGGGGTTGTTATATGTAGGATATCCGATAGATAGACCGGACATTTATATAGGGAAACCGGACATTTCGATCATTTAAAAAGTTGACATTTCGAGAAGTTGAACATAGTCCGAAGTCACCCCGAGTAGGTACAAGTCACTAACCTCGCTGTAAATGGTTGTCAATAAAACTAAACTGATAAGAAAATTATTAGACGTAATAGCTAATACTTAGTAGAACTTAACGCAACTTGTTTGTTGTTCTTTTTTTATGATAGGTAGGTAAAAATCATCCAATGACGAATCCCGCTCTTGAGTGTAGCGGGAAACACTGTCAGACTCTTAGTGACTAAACAACCTACCCCGTTCCTTTTAGCCTTCAAGGCAAGAAGGAATTCGTCATTCGATGTCCTTACATAACTTATGTGCTGTAATATGGAAATATTGTAAAGATAACAATTTTTTTAAGTAACCATGGAGTTTCTTGCCGGTTCTTTTCAATAGGAAACGACCAATTTGGAACCGTGCTTCTGACGTTTTATAAGTGCCCACGTAGGCCCATGTGAAATAAAAAATGTTGACTTTGATGATTTTACCTACCATAAAAAACCCTCCACGGGCTTAAAACGATCAAAATTCAACAAGATTGTCAAACAATTGCATGCATGAGTAGCGCTTCCCGAGGTAACGATTCCCAGAGCTTTTTAAATGACTTTCAAAAAGGTGGCTTTTAACAAACTTCAAAAAAAGGAGAAGTTCGATTGTAATTTTTTTTATGATTATATGCTTTCGATTTCAATTAAATTAAATTCAATTCTTTATTGCTTTAACACATGCGTTACAAAAGATCTTACAATTAATAGTTTTATAAGTGCACATGGACCCTGTCGAGTACAGCAATTTTATAAAATTAAGTAGGTAGTAGCACAAATTAGAAAAAAATAACGTTGGATATACTACAAATCAAATTAAATAAAAATACAAAATATGACTAACACAGGCAGGACATAAAAATAGTAAATGCCGAAAAGTCATTAAGTCTAAATACATTTTTCGTTGTCAGAAGTAAATCTACACTAATATAATAAAGAGGTAAAGTTTGTTTTTTTGTTTTTTTATTATTTTTTTTTGTTTGTAGGAGGTAATCTCTGGAACTAATGGTTCGATTGGAAAAAAATTAGCAACAGTAGAAAGCTGGTTTACTCCTGAGTGACATAGGCTATACATTATTTATATAACATGGATGTTAACCGAGCTATATATCACTACAAGAAATTGTCCGCGGACGAAGTCGTGGGTAGAAGCTAGTATATCATAAAGATCAACAAAATTTATGTTCAATAATAAATATCAAAAATTTTAGTTTCTATGTTAAGACAAATTCATTATAGATTCTTACAAATACTAATTCGTCCCATTTTTTTTTCAAAACCCAGGTGTAATGATGAATGAGACACAGGTATCGTGGTTTATAGGTATTATTTGTTTCTTATGAAACACCGACTTCCAAAATTAAAGTTATTTTATAGAAATACTTTATTTTGGTTTAAATTTAAATAAATTTTGATAATTTTTATGAGCATTAATTAATTAAAAATAATTCATTAATTGATTAAAATAATTGATTAATTGATTTAAAATAATTGATTAATTAATTAAAAATAATTGATTGATTAATTAAAAAGAATTAATTATTTTTTCATTAATCGATAATTTTTAAAATAATGACGCTGGTGTTTAGGATTCCGTATCTCAAAAGAAAAAATATTGTACCCTTATTCCTATATACTATTCACTTTGAAGTCCGTCTGTCTGTCTATCAGTCAAGAGTTCAAGACCCTGTATCTCAGAAACGCATTTAAGTCTGCGAACCATTGAAGCTGTTAAAAAATGTAACTTAATTAATGAATTAAAAATAATCACACCAATCCGCACTGGGCCCGCGTGGTGGATTATGGTCCATTCCCTCTCCTAGAGAGAGGAGGCCTGTGTCCCTGCAGTGGGAACATTAAAAAGCTGATGATGATGATTAAATTAATAACTTAATTTAAAACAATTGAATAATTAAAATGCATTAATTAATTAACCCAAAACAAAAGGTTTTATTGATTCCTGACATGCCCCACACATAACAAAAGTATATATGGAGCACACGTCTCACGTAATATCACTGAAACACATCTGCCATTATATAAAGAGAAAAGGATAATAAACAGTTATTATTGAAATCCTTATCCCGGTGTTTCCTTTGGCAACCCAATAACTCTAACAGGTATATCATTACATAGTATAAAACAAAGTCGCTGTCCGTCCTAATGATTATGATATATATATATGATTTTGATGCGGTTTATTTTAATAGATAGAGTGATTTAAAAAAAGGTTTATATGTATAATACATGCATAATATATTTAATATCACCATTGCCCCGTGCGAAGCTAGGGCGGGTCGCTAGTATATTTATACATATACTTACCGATATTTACTGGTATCGAAACATCCCCATCAATTTAAATAGGTACACATTTAACTCAAGTTATCGGCCTATTAGTAAGCGTAAAATTTCGATAAATATAATAATCTAATATCGAATTAGTTCCGCCAATTCTTTAGTTATGCTTAAAATTAGCTATAGGTAATCGGTCGTTTCGTGAAGTCGTCCCATAAAAAATAATGTATAATCGTTCATTTATTGTAGTGCTGTGTTTTATTGTTTTTTCCAGTGTTTTGAGTAATGATAAGTATTCAGAAGGTATCTAAGTGTGTGTTTTATTTAGTTTATAAGAGTCGGTTGCTGTCATTGAGTATTTTGTGTGTATCTACACACTGGTCCGGGCATCAATATATATTATTATGTATAGTAATTAGTATGTGTAGTAATTTTAGCACTTGATAATTAATTACTCGTAAAAAAATAAATGGTTTAAACAAATAATTAATGCAAGCAAGTAAGCAAGCAAGTAATAGAACAAAAATAATAATAATAATAAGTATTGTATGTAATAACATAGTAGCAAGCAAAAAAAAAAGAATCTGAGGTGGACTCGCGTAGTTTTTAAGCTTAGCTTTAAGTGAAGATGAGGGCATGACGAATGCCAATTCAAAAAAAAACACTGCATAAATAGTTATCTACATCTACACTAATATAATAAAGAGGTAAAGTTTGTTTTTTTGTTTTTTTATTTTTTTGTTTGTAGGAGGTAATCTCTGGAACTAATGGTTCGATTGGAAAAATTGAAGCTATAATAGAAAGCTGCTTTACTCCTGAGTGACATAGGCTATAAATTATTTATATAACATGGATATTAACCGAGCTATCACAACTTTTGTCTCACAAATTTTCCGCGGACGAAGTCGCGGGCAGAAGCTAGTTATGTATACTTAGGTACTATAGAAAAGCGCGAGGACGACCATGTTTGCGGTAAAATAAAGTAAAAAAAATTAATGCAATGTGCAGATGATATTGCTGTTAAAAACTGTTATGGCATTTTTACGGGCCTATGGCGACTTCGCGGCCTCTTATTACTGTATTTCCACCAGAGATGTGCGAGGGAAATGTATCGTAGAATGAAGTGCAGCGGAGCTGTGAAAATGCGCATTAATGTGCGGTGCGAGGATGCGTTGATAGATAGAGAGATAGATATATTCTTTATTGCACACCAAAAATAAAATAACAATCATCATCATCATCCTACCCTTATCCCATGTTACTTGGGGTCGGTGCAACATGTTTTTTTCTTCCACTCTGTCCTGTCACCCGTCACACTATCACTAACTCACTTTTCTTTCATATCACTCCTCACACAATCCATCCATCTCTTCTTCGGCCTCCCTCTTCAAAAATAAAATAACAATAGGAACTTAAAATTAATAGGGTGTCACAATGGGCTGAGATTTGCCGTGTAAAGTGTAGTGTAATGTGTAAGCGATGACCAACGGGAACAGGATATAGTTGTAATAATACAAGCAATACACGAAACTGTCTTATATTTCTCTTGAACTGCAGATACAGGAATCAATACTTAGCAATTACTTATCAGTAGGTTACAGATTTTTCCTAACACCTATCTCTACTAATCGCGTCCAGGGGGCTTAGACATAGTCACATTCTCACTAACGATAACGAAATTCGAAACTCCAAATGTATGGAATACATATGCCTTCGAAAAGTCACGTGGTCAAACGTTTTCGATTCGCTAATTGTTATTAGTTGTTTATACGTCAAATTGGACGTTTTAATTCGATAACCATAGCCAAGAAGTTGTTATTTTATCGAACCAACACTTCGACTTATCGATATGTTAGTCGATGTCACTTTGTCTACCATTTGTGGTCGACATCGTTAAGGCGAAATCGAACTTAGAAATGGACTCGACACGGAGCGATTGCCACTTGTCTAGGGCCCCAGTTCCAAAATCCAAGCGAGCGAGCAACCCGCCAAAACATTCCGTCAATTTATTTTCCCGCCATTTTTAATAAAAAAAAGCGAGCTCTCTGATTGGTTCCCGCTAAATTGCGTCAACCAATCACAGAGCGACCATGAATATTTTTAAAAGGTTAAAGTTGCCAATTTAGAATATTAAAATGTAAGCTAGTATAATGCGAATATGGACTAAACAAATTGATTAATAAAGATCAAATTCACAAACCCTAACATATGGAATGGCTGGTACAGTATATCGCAAACCTTACAAGCGCAACACTTTTCTCGCATACATCTCTCCCTGGTTTTGCCCGTTTAAATAAAACATTTTTTTACGAGTTTTCAAGCGCTAAAATTTGCAGAGACTAACATCAGACCTGCCAAGATTCTACGGCCGTAGGTAGGTAGTTACTATACACCGTTAAATTTTAGTCGTTTTCCCGAAGAGGATCGATCCAGTACATGAACCATGATCGATTTGTGAAGATAAAATAAAAAAATAAAGTACTTTTGACGTGACAACGTCTTAAATTAGGTTGCGGCTGGGAGTCACTTATGAAAAAGTGTAACGCTCGGTAACGTTACGATGAGTCACCGAACGAGAGAGAGGCCCGCCGAATGCCTTGCGTCTCTCTCCCACTCAACTATGATCGGTCTGCCGCGCGCGCAGCACTAGAGAATTAGGACGTTGTCACGTAAAATCTTCGCCCGTAAAACCGACTTTACAGGCAACCATTTTTTTTTCTAAATCTCTTATTGATATACGCATTTACGAAATTAATTTCTTTAAGTAAACTAGTCATTGACCTTGTAGGTAGTTGTCGGTCGTTGGGTACTAACTACCTACAGGTCATTGAACTCGCCCAGCTGACGTTTACTTAAAGAAATCAATTTAGAACATGCGTAAATTAATTCGAGTTTAAAAAAAAATTACTTTGTTTTTTTATTCTAACTTTACCAATCGATAGTGTTTCATGTACTGAATCGATCCTCCAAGGGATTAAAACGATCAAGATTTAACGGTGTATATATTTGTAAAAAAAAAATCCCGAAAACATTAAAAGAAAGTTACAAGTTGTACACCCACAGAATATTGCATCCTTTTTCAGGTTCAGAATGCGTTTCAGAAGAGGGTATACCAGGGACCTGTGTGGACATACACAGATGTATGCAATACGTGCAGGAATTGAAGCACAGGAGTAAACCAAAGGTAAGCATGTTCAGACATCCGCGGCCCGGACTAAGCGTTCTGCCTCGTTGTTTATACCGCACTAGCTTTTGCCCGCGGCTTCGCCCGCGTGGTTTTGGAGTTGTCTAATAAGAAGTTGTATATCCCACGGGAACCTTATGTTTTCCGGGACAAAAAGTAATAAATGTGCTATTTTGGAGTATACTCTATCCTTGGACCAAATTTCATACAGATTCATCAGGCCGTTTTGGCGTGATTGAGTAACGAAACCAAAATAAGAAGTTGTATATCCCACAGGAACCTTATGTTTTTCCGGGATAAAAAGTAGCCAATGTCCTATTTCGGTGTGTATCCTATGCCTGTGCCAAATTTCATCCAGATCCGTCCAGCCGTTTTCGCGTGATTGAGTAACAAACATCCAAATATCGTAACTTTCGCATTTATAATATTAGTAAGATACATCGAGAACAGAGACGAGAAGGATTGGAACAGTTTGCCGGCTACAGTCTTTCCGTCCCATTATAATTTAGGTGTCTTCAAGGCTAGAGTGAATAGGCTCTTAATAAACTAGGGCGCCTCACCATCAACGATTGCATCACTGCTTACCATCAAGTGGGATCGCAGTCAAGCACTAGTTTATTGCAATAAAAAAAATAAATTTTGGAAGAGTTTCCAGCCGGTGTTTATTCTTCTTCTTCTTCTTTTCGTGTCGATTTGACTCAAATTTTGTCCGACCAATATTGAGCCTCCTGGACAGCTCTCTCGTTGGCCTCGTACAAGTCATTAAAGGTGCAGGTGGTAGTGCAAGCTGAGCAAGAAAGGAGATGACGCATATCCTGTGAAGGGGCTCCACACTGGCACTGTACTTGCGATGGGTCAAGGAAGACCCATTTGGCCTGATTATCTCTTCAACGACCAACTTAAATTTTCAAGCTCTAAAATTCGCAGAGCCTATATTCAGACTCCCCAAGATACAACGGCCGTACTTCACTCTGTGACTACAGCCGGGTCCTTAATCTAAGAGCAGCTCTAACGAAATAGGTTATGTCCTCGATTGATTATTATTATTTTTAACTAGCTTTTGCCCGCGGCTTCGCCCGCGTGGGTTTGGGGTTTCCGGGATAAAAAGTAGCCTATGTGCTATTCCGGAGTGCATCCTATGCCTGTGCCAAATTTCATTCAAATCCATTCAGTAGTTTTTACGTGAAAGAGTAACAAACATCCATACATCCATACATCCATACTTACAAACTTTCGCCTTTATAATAGTAGTAGGATTATTTATTTTTTCAGATTTGTTCATTTAAGGGCGAGATTCCAATAGTTTGCTGTACCGATTGTGAATTAATCAATGATACAAGGTAAGCATACTAAAATTTTATTTAGGTAATCCACAGGAACCTTAAATATTGACTAAACTAAGTATTTATATACTAAACCCTAAATATAAAACATTATTTTTAGTATATACGAAACCCGAATATGTGTTTTTTTTATGCTAGGTAAAAATCATCGAATGACGAATCCCGCCCTTGGGCGGGACGGGAAACAGTGTCAGACTCTTACTGACTAAACATCCTACCGCATTCCTACGTTGCCATATATACCAGGGCCAGAGCCTTCCTTTCAGACGCGAACCCGTGGTCCCAGTTGGCTTCGACCCTTCTGCAGGGTCCCTACGGTTTGCTGGCAACCAGTCAACGACTGGGCTTTGTCCGGACGGTTACCAGACGATTGGACGGCGAGCTACCCATTGCTCGCCATCCACAAGCCCGTATCCCAATTTTTGGTGGTCGGATTTTTTATTCATCTAACTTGAATCCATGTTGTTTTCAGGAACGTCCTGGTAGACCCATATGGACTTCACTATTTCAAAACTGGGAACAAGGCTGATGATAGTAAGTATCCTTAATTTGCTGGATTGAACCAATGGGCTACATTAAGCTTTTAGGGTTCCGTAAAAAAAGGAAAAATACGGAACCCTTGTAGGATGTCGTAGCCAACTGAGATCAAGGGTTTGAGTCTAAAAGGATTAGGCTCTGGCCCTGGTGTGTATGTCAACGTAGGAACGGCAAACTGTAGGGGCCCTACAGGGTCAAAGCCTCCTGGACCAAGGGTTGATGCGAAAGCGTAACACCAGGGCCTGGGAATAAAGCAAGGAAGGTACGGGGTAGGTTGTTTAGTCAGTAAGAGTCTGTCACTATTTCCCGCCCCTCCCAAGGACGGTATTTGTTCACTTTGTTTTCTGTCTGTCTGTCTGTCAAGACCCTTTAACTTGGGACGCGTAGAGTTATTGAGTTGGAATTAAAACCGTAAACTTAATTGAAATAACTCCCTTTTATTGGTGGGCATAAATCATCCAATGACGGATCCCGTTCTTGGGCGGAGTGGGAAACAAGGTCAGACTCTTACCGACTAAATATCCCACCTCGTTCCTTCTTTGCCTTCCGCACTTTGCCAAGCCTTTTCAGAAAGCGACCCTGGGTCGCAGTAGGCTTCAACCCTTTTGCAGTCCCTCCGTTTTTGCTGACAACTCCTTGAAAATAACTCCCTTCATACCTTCCAGAGAGCAGTGATGGCCGAGTGGTAACGGCCCCGACTTACGAGTTATAAGTCGTGAGTTCAAACTCAGCCAGGCGCATTACTTTGTGTAATTTATTTCATCACCTCTCAAAACGTTGAAGGAAAACATCGTGAGGAAACCGGCATGTCCTAGAACCAAAAAATCGAAGACTTGTTACATCCATCAACCCGCACTGAGCCCGCGTGGTGGATTATGTTATGGCCCATTCGTTCTCCTAGTGAGAGGAGGCCAGTGTCCCAGCAGTACCTAGTAACATTAAAAAGGCTGATGATGATGATTATGTTATCTTCCAGAATGTCTACAATACAGCATCGAAGAACACTACGCCTGCAGCACGTTCGGGGGCATGGAGCGGTATCTGGATCATGAGCAGAACTGCTACAGATACACGCATGCACAAACACGTTGGGCGGAAGCTTCGAACGCCATAGCAGGTGGCGTGAATGCTGCCATAGGACAGTACCCTCATATGGTGAGAATAATAATTTTTGAAAATTTACACGGCATAAAAGTTGAACTAAAATGGCGATCTTGAGAGCGGTTTTGAGAGCAGTGGTGGCCGAGTAGTAACGGCCGCGACTTACGGGTTGATTCTGCAAAAGGGTGGATGCCAACTGTGGCCCAGGGTCTTTTCTGAAAAGAAGGCTTGGTCCTAGTGCGAAATGCAGAGAAGAAACGGGGTGGGGTGTCTAATCAGTAAGAGTCTGACACTGTTTCCCGCTCCACCTAAGGGTGGGATTCGTCATTAGATGATTTTTTCACACCATAAAAAAAAAAAAAACATTGCGGTTGGGAAAACGCGCTTTCCAACCAATGGCGGTGAGGTTTATAACTGCTGTCTACACAGATTGAAACTAGGAAAGTCACCTTGATTGGGGACGTTAGTTTGTAACTGTCTGATCAACCTTTCTGATCTTGTGTGTGGCCTGGTGTGCTTCCAACTTTGCCCTGCACTACGAGACGCTCTATGGAGTCATTACTACGCGATACGATTGCATTGTGGATGATAAACGCTTTTTTTTTAAATTGCTATAAACGATGTGCTTGACTGCGGTCTCACCTGATGGTAAGCAGTGATGCAATTGTTGATGGTAAGGCGCACTAGTTTATTAAGAGACTATTCACTCTAGGTAGTGAGACGTGGTCGCTGACTATGGGTCTCATAAGATGGCTCAAGGTCACCCAGCGAGCAATGGAGAGAGCGATGCTCGGTATTTCCCTGCTTGATCGAACCAGGAATGATGAGATCCGTAGGAGAACGAAAACAACCGACATCGCTCGAAGGATTGCATCGCTGAAGTGGCAGTGGGCGGGACACATAGCGCGGAGAACCGATGGCCGTTGGGGTGGAAAGGTTCTCGAATGGCGACCGAGTACCAGACGACGCTCCGTGGGCAGGTCCCCTACAAGGTGGACCGACGATCTGGTGAAGGTCGCGGGAAGCCGCTGGATGCGGACAGCACAGGACCGATCGTCGTGGAGATCCTTGGGGGGAGGCCTACGCCCAGCAGTGGGCGTCATGATAATGATTCACTCTAGCCTTGAAGACACCTAAATTATAATCGGACGAAAAAACTGCAGCCGGCAAACTGTTCCAGTCCCTCGATGTACGCGGTATAAACGACGAGGCAAAACGCTTAGTCCGGGCCGCAGATGTCTCAACAACGTAAGGGTGGAATATTTGCCTTACGCCGGGATGTCCGATGGTAAAATTAAACGCTGTCCGATGCCCAGTTCTTTTAATATGGAATCATTCGTACGAAACTCTGTTCATGATGATACTCCTAGCAACCGTCTCCAGCACCACATCTCCAACAAGCACCTGCGCTCCCTTTTGTTAGCATTCAATAAATAATATAAAATTCCAGGCGTTACTAGGATACGGAGAAGTCGAAGCATCTGCTGAATGGCTGTGCGGAGGTACTCTGATCAGCCACCGATACATCCTCACTGCTGCTCACTGCGAGTCCACGCATCATCTGTGAGTAGCCGTTAGTACTACACCTTTTATGAGCGGTTCGTAGCGTCGCATGACAAGTATGTGGTGCTACGAAACGATGTGATCGGCCTCTACGGTACCGTAATAAATTTCCCCTTTATGGAAAAAATGAACTAATTTTAGCCGAAAGACGTCCACTGTTTTACATCCCTCTGGCAAGTATTGCCGCAACGACCGGTCCTTTAGATAAAAGGCATTTTAAGGGTCCGTATCTCAAAGAGGAAAAAATAGAACCCTTTTAAGATCAAGCGATCGCCTCCTTTTGCGAAGAAGTAATGCTAGCAAAAGAGAAGGCCAATCGCGTTAGGCAACGGTGCTGACGCCTCAGCCGCCGCCGGGATTGCAATTCCGATTTTCGGCCACTGTAGACAGGGTTTGCGGACGGCGAGCAATGCCCTCTTAGGGGACGACTCGCGTCCGATAATCTATTTTAGTTTAGGGAAGAGCGCGTGCTTTTTCCCGCACTAGTGCGGAAAGTAGTCCATTGCCATTGCATGCCTATTAAACACCGAGATAAGAACGGGCTTCCGAGGAATTGTATCGAAAAAACCATTTTTCGATTCGGAAAATTTTTCATATTATCTCTATTCTGAAATTGAACTATTGTCATAAGTTGATTGGTACAGAACCCTAAGTGTGCCCATTTTTAGGGTTCCGTAGTCAAAAAGGAACCTTTAGAGTTTCGCCATGTCTGTCTGTCTGTCTGTCTGTCCGTCCGCAGATAATCTCAGCGACCGTTAGCACTAGAAAGCTGAAATTTGGTATCAATATGTACCTATATCAACCATGCCGACAAAGTGCACAAACAAAAAGTGGTAAAAAAATTTAATTAGTGTGCCTCCACTACACGTAAAGTGGAAAGTGTTTTTTTTTTCATTTCTACCATAACATGTGATATATTGTGGGATAGGTATTTAAAAATGATTAAGGGTCCTGTAAAATATTTTTTTGATAATATAAATATTTTCAGAAATAACCGCTCCGAAAGTAAAAAATGAGGCGTCCCCCCTCCCTCTAACTTTTGAACCATAAGTTTAAAAAATATGAATAAAATCTCAAAAGTAGAACTTTAAGTGAACTTTCTAGGAAAATTATTTTGAACTTGATAGGATGAACAGTTTTTGAAAAATTAAACAAAAACTTTCTGAACGAATTTTCTATTTTAATCGTACATGCAAGATTTTTTTTTACGTTTTTACATATTTCACTATCCCGAGCGTATCTTTTTTCAAATAAAAATACACAAAGAAAAAAAACCAGTTCACGCAATCCAAAATTACCACCGGGTACAGCGCCATCTTTCGGAAAATTGGGTTACTAATTTTTACATGGGCTACTGGGTTCTGTTACATTGCGAGTTTGTGGCGGACAGGACACTACGGAACCCTACAGTGAGCGTGACACGACACGCTCTTGGCCGGTTTTATTTTCTTCATTTCTAACTAAACAACCAATTTAAAATATTACATTACTTTTGCGCCATTCTATATAATTTAATACTAACATTAGGCTAAGTTTTACTATTACTAACATATATGGATGTTTATCTGAAATAAATGATTTGAATTGAATTGAATTGAATAAATGTTCTCTCCACAGAGGTCCAGTAAGATACATAGCGCTTGGCATACACCGCCGCTCAGACCCTCCAGGCACCTGGAAGCTGTACAACGTGGAGAGTATCATCATCCATCCGGAGTACAAGCCTCCTTCCAAGTACCATGATGTGGCGCTGCTGCTCACTGACAAACGGTAAGAGATCCAGATTTCCGGCCACCGTTGGCGTAGGTTTCCGGACGGTGAGCAATATGAAGCTCGCTGTCCGGTCATCTGGTAACAGTCCGGAGCAAGCCAAGTTCGCGACGGCGCTCTCTGTTCCCGCGCGCCTCAAGGAGTTGTCAGCAAAACCGTAGGGACTCTGCAAAATAGTTGAAGCCTACTGCGGCCCAGGGTCTCTTTCTGAAAGGAAACCTTGGCCCCAGTGCGAAGGAGAAAAAGGAACGGGGTGGGGTGTTTAGTCAGTAAGAGTCTGACACTGTTTTCCGCTCAGCCTGAGAGTGGGATTCGTCATTGGATGATTTTTGCCCACCGTATGTGTATGTGTTTTATGGAAACCTGCCACGGCATGTACTAAGAGGGTTTCGCATATATTCCAATTATTGTCGAACCTAGATTTTTAAAAAAGTCAAACTTCTTTTTTTTTCGTTATAAACCAATGTAGTCAATAATCCCACCTGACGGTAAGCAGTGACTCAATCGTTGAGGGTGAGGCGCACTAGTTTATTAAGAGCCTATTTACTCTAGCCTTGAAGACACCTAAATTATAATCGGACGGGAATACCGCAGCAGGCAGATTGTTCCAGTCCCTCGATGTACGCGGCATAAACGACGAAGCCAAACGCTTAGTCCAAACGTAGGGGGTTTCAATAACGTAAGGATACTCGCATGTGTCGGGTTGTCCGATGAAAGAAAAATGAAGCGTATGCTATTTACTAAGAAACATTTTTCTTAGTAAATAGCGTACGCTTTTATAACAAGCTGCCAAAGGAGGTGACAGAACTTACCGAGAGAAAGTTCAAAACTCATATTAAGCGTGTCCTAACCAAAAAAGCATATTATAAGGTTAGAGACTATGTCGAAGACACAACTGTCTGGCAATGACTGCTTCTGCTCATGTGGCCCCCTGGTAACTTATCTTTTTTCATTTTTTTTTTATATACGTCATCTCTTTATTCTTTTATTTTGACACATTCTCACAATGTTCCTTATTACACTTTATAGATCCATCATATAATGTAATTGTCTTACTGAGACTTGTGATTATTTTTCTTGCTTTTGCTTGCTTTCTAGCCTCTTTCAATAATGTGAATGTGAGAACATTGTAGACGCAAATTTTAGATTACTTCCTACCATTTTAACAGTAGGAGTTCAATATTGACTGGTCTGCACTGTCTTTACATAATTTATGTGCAATAATATGGAAATATTGCAAAAATAACAATTTTTTTTAAAAGAGTAACCATGGAATTTCTTGCCGGTTCTTCTCCATAGGAAACAACCAATTTGGAACCGTGCACTAGCTTCTGACGTTTTATAAGTGCCCATGTAGGCCCATGTGAAATAAAAAAAATTGACTTTGACTTTGAATGGAATGGTGGAATTAAATCATGTGATTCCCGCGGACACTCTCACAAAAGTAACTATAATTATTATAGATACATTGTTTTGTTATTTCAGGGTGAGATTCAACCCCTTAATACTACCCGCTTGCCTGGACACTGGCGACACAGATGGGATGGTGGCGTATGCCACTGGCTGGGGATCTCTGGACAGTCGGAAGAACTTGGCAGATACCTTGCAAACTGTGAGTCTTATAACCATAAAGAGACTGCAGGCCTGTTGGTCTTGTGGTTAATAACCCTGACTGCTATGCTGGAGGTCGTGGGTTCGATTCCCATTCAGGACAAATGTATGTGTGATGAGCACTATCATTTTTTCTGTGTCTGGGTGTAATTTATCTATAACTAGCGACCCGCCCCAGCTTCACACGGGTCTCTGAATCTTTACATAGTAGGTATAAAACAAAGTTGCTTTGTCCCTATGTATGCTTAGATCTTTATAAGTACGCAACGGATTTTGATGTGGTTTTTTTTAATAGATAGAATGAGGAAGGTTTATGTGTATAATACGTGTATAATATATTCAATATCAGTACCCGTGCGAAGCTGGGGCGGGTCGCTAGTATAACCATAAAGAAATTATTGACTGCAGGCCTGTTGACCTAGTGGTTAGTAACCCTGACTGCTATGCTGGAGGTCGTAGGTTCCATTCCCACCCAAGACAAATGTTTGTGTGATGAGTACGATCATTTGTTCTGTGTCTGGGTGTAATTTTTCTATAATATGTATGTATTTAGAAATATATAAGTATGTTTATCAGTTGTCTAGTACTCATAACACAAGCTCTGCTTAGCTAACAGGACGACGTTGTGTGGAATATATTTTATTATATATTACAGCTTTATTTTGCTTATATCCTTTGTATTATACTGCTTATTGGAGTAATTTTATAGCTCATCTACGCAAAAATATTTTGTATGAAGCTGAAGTCACGGCGAGCAACAGGTGGCTCGCCGTGACATCAGCATCTATGAAGCTGCCCAACTGCAGGGCTGAAGCCTACTGGGGCCCCAGTCCGGTTTCTGAAAGGAAGGTCCGACCCTGGTATGAGGGGTAAGAAGGAATTATAGAGGGGGTCGTTTAGTCAGTAAGAGTCTGACACGATTCATCACTAAATGATTTTTCCCACCATAAAACAAAGCCTTATCAGCGAAGACTATGTTTTTTTTAGTCATACCGTAAGGAAGACACGTACGAGATTTAATAGACCTCGTTACCCATCGAACGTGTTCACTATAATACAGTATGGCCGTCGAATCTAGGCAACTCTGAAATTAGACTCTGCGGATTTTAGCGCTTTTCTCATTATACCTTGAGACAAGAAATCCCCATAAAGCATTAAGTACACAAAACAACTAAAATTTTTTTTTTTTTTTTTTTGTCTCATTCTTCCAGGTGCCTCTCAAGGCGTACAGCGAAGAGGAATGCTCGTCGTTCTACCCTCCTCACCGACTGCTGCTGCACGGCTACAACCACACCACGCAGATGTGCTACGGAGACAAGGATGAAATCAATGATACTTGCCAGGTGAGGGCTTGGAACACCACGCCTGTGGCCCCCGATAGTCCAGTAACCGACCGGACTAGCCTCCCTATTCTCTGAGAAAATAGCCTGGAGTGCAACGCTGACCGACCGACGCAAATCTAATCAAAACATTAGGTTTATATTTGATTTGCAGGCACCTACCTCTTGCCTAATAAAACCATAAACCATAACCCTTTTAGTAACTTACGTTTCAACCCTCCTCTTCACATGACCATACCAAGACAAACAAGATTCCCAAGACCACGTGAGAACACATCATCATCATCGGCCTTATTAATGTTCCCACGGCTGGGACTCAAGCCTTCTCTCTAGGAGAGGGAATAGGCCATAATCCACCACGCGGGCTCAGTGCAAATTGGAGTAATTAACATGTTTTCGAATTTTTGGTTCTACGACATGCCGGTTTCCTTACGATGTTTTCCTTCACGGTTTTAAGAGCAGCGGTGATGAAATAAATTACACAAAGTAATGTACCTGGCTGGGTTTGAACCTGCGATCTAGACTCGTGAGTCTGGGCCTTTACCACTCAGCCACCACTGCTCACAAATTTAAATTCAAATCACAAGTTTTGCTAATTTCTTCTCTTGTCTCAGGGTGACAGCGGTGGTCCTCTTCAAGTCACCTCAAAGTTCTCAGCTTGTGTCTACACCGTCATAGGCGTGACGTCACATGGCAAGTCTTGCAGTTTCGGCGGTGGGTTCGGCGTCTACAACCGAGTCTCCTACTATGTACCTTGGATTGAACAGATTGTGTGGCCTGAATAAGAGAATATTGAAACATTGATGTCACAAATACACTACTGTGTTTGCAAAATAAAATTGACAAGTCTTCATTGTGTTTTAAAAATAAACCCATCAAGTCATCTCCCTGTCACATGCCCCAATTGTGACGACAAATCTTTTAAGAGAGGCTAGAGAAATGCTACAGCGTCCTCACTCTCCGTCTGACTTCAAACTTCAGCGATATGCTTATAAATTTAGCTAACTGTTTCGTATTCAACTGGACAATATGTGAAAGGGCCAAGTCACACCTTAATGGGAGAGGCCGACAGTGACGCGGCTAGAATTTTTATGACTTGGCCCTAATCATTGAAACATGCTCTATTGCAATATAAAATAGTGCTGATTTTATAGTGACTACTTCGGCGAAACTTGGAAAAAATAATGCAACTACATTAGAATGTTTTACAACCATATATTATTCTAATCTAAGAAACATTACAAAAATGAAAGGAAGATCTAAAAGTCTCAGTTACCAAGTCATGAGTCAATACGAAAAAAAGTCTTTTGTCTGACAATCTGACAATGACTGTCAGATTGACGTAAACAAATTGATAAAAATGACGTGGAGACGAGGTTATAAATTGTAGAAAAATATATGTTTTAACAGAAACAGAAGTGATAAGATAGTTTAAATTATTAATAAGTAGCTAAAAAGCACAAAATGATCGAGATCACAGATACTCAGAGTAAGTATTTTTATTTTAAGTCAAAATTCCAAGCTTTGAGATTTTTTCGATGAATTAGCAACAAAAACGTATTTATTTTAGTCAATACTAGTTATTAAACAGTCTTTTTGTTATTATCAACATCTCTAAGGTGTTTTCTATTTATAACATGTCGAAAATTGATCGTAAAACGTGAAATAATCATAAGAATTTAGACTCGGAAAGATGACACTGCTTCAAATCCCATTATAAAATTTTAATATTGCAATCAATTCTATCACTTACTAGCTTTTGCCCGCGGCTTCGCCCGCATACATAAAATATAGTCACTCAGGAGTAAAGCAGCTTTCTATTGTTGCTAAAATTTTTCCAATCGGACCAGTAGTTCCAGAGATTACCTCCTACAAACAAAAAAACAAACTACTTCTTTATTACATTAGTGTAGATTTAGCTGGCCATTAACTGGTTGTGCTATGTTATACATCTAACTTTCCGGATTCTTTAGCAGATGCATGTTTGTAATGAACCAGAGTTCATTAGTTAGTATTTGCAAGGTCTTCATCTGAACCACTGTAAAATCTCTATGTTAGCTGCTCTAGTTCCTCACAGCTGAATGCCATAGGTTCAAATATGATGTGGTATAATTTTATGCACTTAAATCTCATGTACAGTAGTGGTAAATAGCGAGACTCAATGCAAGAAGGAATTCTCTACCAGTCAAGTTTTTGGTTAAAAATGACTACTCTGTGGTAATTGGGCACAATAAATAAATATCAGGTATTTTAAATTAGAGCAGTGGTGGCCGAGTGGTAAACGCCCCGACTTACGAGTTGTAGGTCGCGGGTTCAAACCCAGCCAGGCGCATTACTTTGTGTAATTTATTTCATCACCACTGCTCTCAAAACGGTGAAGGAAAACATCGTGAGGAAACCGGCATGTCCTAGAACCAAAAATTCGAAGACATGTGACATCCACCAATCCGCACTGGGCCCGCGTGGTGGATTATGGCCCATTCCCTCTCCTAGAGAGAGGAGGCCTGTGTCCCTGCAGTGGGAACATTAAAAGGCTGATGATGATGATGATAATGATAATTACTTAACCTTCTGTATAATTGTCTGTTAACTGCTCCATCTCTTTTACTTTTTTTAATAATATATATGACATCTCTTTATTCTTTTATTTTGACACATCCACACAATATTCCTTATTCCATTTTATAGATCCATCATATAATGTAATTGTCTTACTGAGACTTGTGATTATTTTTCTTGCTTTTATATAGCCTCTTTCAATAATGTGAATGTGAGAACATTGTAGACGCAAATTTTAGATTACTTCCTACCATTTTAATGTTAGGAGTTCAATATTGACTGGTGCAATATTGTCCATGTAGGCCCATGTGAAATAAAAAATTTTGACTTTGACTTTGACTTTTGGAGTACTGTAATTAGATACATAATAGAAAGACAACAAGTGTGCAAACATCGATGTTCGCTTGGGGATCAAGAGTTTAAGTCATTTTTAATAATTAAATAATATGTATAGGGTGACTGGTAATTACTGAATAATACTTAAACATGTGTAGTCAACGGGGCCCGCATGGTAGATTATGGCCCATTCCCTCTTCCAGAGAGGAGGCCTGTGTCCCAGCAGTGGGAACATTAAAAAGGCTGATGATGATGATGATGTGTAGTCATGATAACAAACAACTTTTACCATGAGACCCATGAGAGAACCTTGTTTTCAAGAAATTAAATATGAAAAAGAATTGTTTTGCTTTTTGCTTTTTGGACCTTCTTATTGTACTTACTTTATACAGTAAATACAATACCATCTACATTCATAATCCAAATAATTCTCACATCATTTTTCTTGTAGTTTCTGGTTTTCAATGATATTATAATATACAGATTATGTTACATGCTCACAAATTAATTGAAAAATGTGTTCTGTACATCAGCGGGAACACACATACACTTTTCATTCATTATACATATCACTACAAGTAAAAATAATAGCATAATGGTATAGTATGGTATGGTATATTGGGCTGGTGTTCGCAACTCCACGACTAAAGCGCGTATTTTTCGTACGGGTGGGACAAATGCGTCATTCGATCCACCCCAGCTCCTCGAGGAAGGCCAGCAGAGCCTTAATATTAATGACCATTTCATTGAGGTTACCTGGGTCTCTGAAGTACTTTGCCCTGTATCCTGCGATAGCTGGGCAGCCTAGAAGCAGATGTGCTGCTGTTTCTTCCTCCGCCATGCAGGCTCTGTACAGTGGGCTGTATATATAATAATAGCATAATAAATCCAATAAGAAAAAGAGAAATAGTTATAATTGTCAATTATGCATGAATGAAAACAATGATTATTCTGGCCACCAATTACTTCAAAAAGTCCTAATTGGGACCTTTTCAAAACTTCATAATTGTGCACTCATAAGATATAAAGTTATTCATAAATTCTATATTTATAAAGAATCTATACAGAATATATTTATTTCTTCAATTAATATATATTTAATTATAGAATAATAATAACCCAAGGCTAATAAACTAAAAATACATTAACCTTTTGATTTTCGTAATTACAGACACAATTAAAGAACAATAGTAAGTTGTGAGACCGCAGGCATTCGCTTGGGGCTTATTGAACTAATATTTACAAATGATTTAATGTTTGAGCCGTTTGGGGTTGAAACACTAGGGCCAAAGCGTCCAAGCGCTTATTGAATTGTACACATTATTTTTTTTTTTTAATAATAATCGTTTATTTATAAAAATGGGACAAGAATACAGTAAAGTACAATTTAATATTAAAAAGAACAGTTTCTTATTTGCCTGAACAAGGGTGACCCTGTGTTTCAGGCTAGAGAGAGCTTAAATACAAACTAATAAATTAACACCAAATACAACTATTTTAAAAACTTAACTAAATTTAAAGATATAGTGTGTTTTATTTACAAACAGTGCCTAAGTAGGTCTTCTGTCTCTACATACGATACACTTAGGAAATATTGAAAAATAGTCTTTTTACATTTATACTTATTTAATTTGTAGATACTTAATATTCTATTTAATTTATTGTATAAAAATGGGCCTAAAAAAGTAAAAAATCTTCTTACAAATACAAATTTTGAGGAAATATTAGAGTTGCAAACAGCTGGAAATGCAAACAATGTCAGTAAACAGCTGGTCGACTCTTCACGTGACTAGTGGGCTTTATTTCTGTCAGCTAACCAGCATCACCATCCAACATTGCAAAGCTGCCAGTGTTCTGGGCACTTTTGCCATTAATATTGATGTCAATGAATTTATGAATAACTCTTATTTTTCTGCAGAAATTGTGTATCTTGTAGATAAACAACAATATCAAAATTGATAAGCTTATAATCTTTAATTAATTAATGATTTAAGAGTTTTGTATTCTGATTATGAATACATTTTTCATCATCAGCTTGGCCATAATCCACCCAGGGCAGATTGAGGGATGTCACGTGTCTTCGAATTTTTGGTTCCAGGACATGCCGGTTTCCGCAAGATATTTTGAAAAACAAATAAATGCATTTTGCTGTTGTTATTGCTGTTATAAACTACTAGCTTTTGTCAGCGGCTTCGCCCGCGTACATAAAATATAGCCTATGTCACTCAGGAGTAAAGCAGCTTTCTATTATTGCTAAAATTTCTCCAATCGGACCGAGTTCCAGAGATTACCTCCTACAAACAAAAAAACAAACTTTACCTCTTTATTATATTAGTCATCATCATCATCATCATCATCATCATCATCATCATCATCCTACCCTTATCCCATATTACTTGGGGTCGGCCCAACATGTTTTTTCCTTCCACTCTGTCCTGTCACCCGTCACACTATCACTAACTCCCTTTCATCAGCCTTTTAATGTTCCCACTGCAGGGACACAGGCCTCCTCTCTCTGGGAGAGGGAATGGGCCAAAATCCACCACGCGGGCCCAGTGCGGATTGGTGGTATTATATTAGTGTATATAGATTATTGGCATTAATTTTTTTTAAACCTATATTTTATTACGAATTTTCAAGCGCTAAAATTCGCAGAGCCTGACTTTAGACTCGCTAAGATCCTACGGCCATACTGTAAGTGTTCTAAAACGTTTTTTTTTATTTGTTTTCAGAAATAGGCGTCGGCCTGGCTGGGTTCGGCATGACATTCCTGTTCTTAGGAGTTCTGCTACTATTTGATAAGGGGCTACTGGCTATAGGAAATGTAAGTACAAATTTGTTTATGGAGGGACCTTCCCCACTTGCCTTTCGTCAATATCGAGCATGGTTTAAAAGCTTGTTGCTTCATCTGACGTAATCCAACGCGATGTTTGATTGAGAGGCAACGCAAAAAAGAGAGATGACGCCTGAAAATTTCGAGCGTATAATAATAACGTATATATAGCGCCATAATCTCGGCGTTAAGACCCCTCCTTGATGAGTCGCTGGAGAGACCTCACGGTGTCTTCACCTTCCGCATGACGTAGGTCCTCAACTCCTCACCAGACATGGCAAGTTCGAGAGGTAACAACAGTCCGTAACAAGGCAAATCGTCGACGCGCGCCTCAAGGAGTTGTAGGCAAACGTAGGGGCCCAACTGCAGGGCCAAGGCCTACTGGGGCCCGGTCCAATTTCTGAAAGGAAGCTCTGACCCCGGTATGAGGGCTAAGAAGGAATGGGGTGGGTTGTTTAGTTAATAAGAGTCTGACACAGTTTCACGCCCCGCCCAAGGGCGGGACTCGTCATTAGATGATCAATAAAAAAAAAACCTTGATATTCCAAACCTAGATTAGTTTTATACAAAATATTTTTAGCCTAGATAATATTCACAAAATATCTGTGTATCCAAAATATCTGAAAAAGCATTTGTAAAGCGATCATATAGCTACTTAGCTCATATAGTCTTGAAATTTTTTAAATTTTTAATTCCTGCTGACTTCTCATCTTTCCAGATCCTCTTCATTAGCGGCCTGGCATGCGTCATAGGGCTCCAGCGGACGTTTTTCTTCTTCTTCCAGCGACATAAGATCAAGGCATCAGTGGCGTTCTTCGGAGGCATCTCCATTGTACTCCTGGGGTGGCCCATGATCGGCATGATCGCTGAGATCTACGGGTTCTTGCTGTTGTTCCGGTAAGTTTGAGAAAGGAAAGAAAGAAAAACTTTTTATTTACGGGACGAATAAGAAAGAAAGAAGAAAACAGTACTTCGACGGAGGAAGGAGTATGTTCTTATGAAAAAAAAAAATAGGTTAGAGTAGGGTAGAATAGGGCAATGTAGGGAAACTAAGGTAGAGTGGAGTAGTGTAGAAAATTCTGTTGCCGGGAGCGAAACTGCGGGTAAAAGCTAGTATAATATAAATATCAATGCCACTTTTCGTTGTTATTTTATAACTCAAGAACGGGCTCACCTATCCCAACCAAATGTTTACGCTTTGTTCGGACTATTCAGTAGAAGGTTTATGTGAAGTTTGCACGAAATCGATCGAGCAGTTCTTCATTTATTACATTTTTCTGTTGCCGGGAGCGAAGCCGCGGGCAAAAGCTAGTTGATTATAGGTAGCAGGACAAGTAGGTAGTCATCACAAACTGTAATTGATTTCGATGTATGTTTCTATTCACAGAGGGTTCTTGCCAGCAGCCGTGAACTTCTTAAGGATGGTGCCAGTACTAGGATCCCTGCTCAGTCTACCGATCATAAGAGGAGTAAGTTGATACTTCACTTTAATACATCACACACACAAACAGACTACACACTTTCTTCTTTTGGTATCGATATTCTTAAATATTTTTTTTCTGACCATTATTTGGCAACCTGAATCAAAATGTTTTTTTTTTTCACATAGGCCTACATAGGCACTTATAAGACGTCAGAAGCTAGTGCACGGTTCCACATTGGTCGTTTCCTATCGAAAAGAATCAGCAAGAAACTCCCTCCCTCCCTGAGAAACCTGTACAGTTATTGCCTCTCGCTATTGGCTATTGACGTCGTATAGACCCTGAAAAGTGCAGATGGTTGTGCTGGATGGGTAGCATAGCAAGTGACGCATGTGCTGTGCAGCCTTTCCACTCTACCATTGTGTTAGGGATGTGTCGAAAAGCCCTACTTGGCCAGATTATTTTTACAGCGATATGGTATTAGAAGTTTCCAAATTGGCTATTGTACTTCGTTTTCAGGGAGATGTTCTGATGGGATGATGAAATGTGGAGGAGCTGGGTGTTTCTGCTTTCACAGCGTCTTTTTTCTCGTCCTCTGTACCGTCTTTCGAAGAGGTGTAACTGACTTACTAGTTTTATTGTTGGTTTAAATTTTGGTGTCTTGAAAGCTAGAGTGAATATTCTCTTAATAAACTAGCACTCTTCACCATCACTGTTTACTATGAGATGGGATCGCAGTCAAACATTAGTTTATTACTATTAAATTTGATTCTATACCTTTTCACAATTGAACAGTTTCACTTCGATAGATTATAATCTACCGAAACATAATGCGTTAAATTGTAAGTTGATAGTTGCAATACCGAGAGATTGATTATTCAATATCAATTTTATTATGACAAATATGTATATATAAATTAATATATATTTTTCCTATCTTTTCCTAGATCGTGGACCGAATAGCAGGGGACAACGGGCGCAACATGGTATGATAGTAGTGCGTACTACAAATATATATGTAATGTTACATATAAATAATATATTAGTAGCGTATGAACTATAAACTGAGTGTTTGTGAAGTGCAGTGTTGCTATTGTAAATTATTAATTTCCATTTTTTTTTTGTGTGTGTGTGGGTAGTTATTGATTCGGGGATAAAGAGATACTTTGAAAGTGGTGAGGGTATTTTGAAGTTTGTGGGAAGTTCTGTTTTTATTGAAAATCTTCCAGTATAAAATAATTGTGACGGTAGTGTATTTTATCCACTCTGTTACGCTAATAAAAAAGTTAAATTGTATTTTTTTCTCTCTTTCAAATTTTTTTTTATTTATTCTATCTGTATAAAGTCCTTGAAAAATATTATGTATTTTACTAATACATTTAAAATAGACGGGAATGTAAGATACTTGAAAGTTTCAAGTTACGCTTGAAATTCAATTAATTAAAAAAAAAATACGCGGCAAATAATTGGTGTTCAGTTGTAATGATGTTATGTACACAATTTTAAATAAATAATTAATAATAATATTAGTATGGCAGAAATGGCAGGTCAAACCAAAATTACAGTCTTTTTTTCTATTTCAAGCGTAAAACGCGTGCCTTAAAGAAATGTCAGCAGAAATAAAAATAATACCAAAGCGTATAGGTATATTTTGTTTTCCTGATACGAAAATGAATACTAAAGGCCTCGGATTGAATATTTGTATGTACCTACTTACCTTTATTTGACATAGAAAATCATCAAATATATCGCCAGGCTCTTTATGGAGCTGGAGTAAGTGTCAGAATTTTAATGACTAAAATCCCCAAGTACCCCTAACTTACTGACTTAGGGCGGGTTGTTTCAGCCATACTTGACTCACGAGTAATTGACATCTGTACCTATATAATTTGTGCCTCAGGCCTTACCATGACCTGGGTCCAAGGGTTGATGCAAAAGCGTAACACCAGGGCTCTGGGATTAAGACAAGGAAGGAACAGGGTAGGTTGTTTAGTCAGTAAGAGTCTGATACTGTTTCCTGTTCCGCCCAAGGACGGGATTTGCCATTAGATGATTTTTACCTACCATAAAAAAAACCACTCAAGAATCAAACCCACACACACAGGGCTGGGATATATGTTTGTGTAATATATGTGTATACGGATGGATAGATTTTGATGCGGTTTTACAATTAAGTCAGTCTAATTAAGTTTGTATACCGATTTTGTTAAAACGAATGGGCTTGAAAATCCTTTTATAACTGGTTAGCCGAATTTCGATCGGATATTGTTTTGTTTGAAGTGGAAATTCCTTTACTGAGTATTTTATTTTGTGGGTAGTTGAAAACACAAAATAGTTAAGAAGTCAATCTCATGTACAGTACGGTCATCGCATCTGAAGTTAGGCTCTGCGAAATTTAGCGCTTGATAACTCGTACAAAAATAAAGGTTTTAAAAAAAAATGCCAATAACAATTTTTAACAGCAATAACAACTGTAAGCAGTGTGTAGAGCAGTGGTGGCCGAGTGGTAACGGCCCCGACTTACGAGTTGTAGGTCGCGGGTTCAAACCCAGCCAGGCGCATTACTTTGTGTAATTTATTTCATCACCACTGCTCTCAAAACGGTGAAGGAAAACATCGTGAGGAAACCGGCATGTCCTAGAACCAAAAATTCGAAGACATGTGACATCCACCAATCCGCACTGGGCCCGCGTGGTGGATTATGGCCCATTCCCTCTCCTAGAGAGAGGAGGCCTGTGTCCCTGCAGTGGGAACATTAAAAGGCCGTACTGTACCTGCGTAGAAATACCCGGCCGGTTCCTATAGGCGTTATTGTAGCTGTCTTTCTGTATACCACCTAAGGAATTATTGGCTAAATCAATCATATTTAGAGGTACGCCAAATATTTAAAAAAAAACCTCAGAAACTTGGCGTAATTTTTCCACAATTAGACAAAAATCCTCTCGAAGTAGTTCTAAAAATAATTACAAAAATTATGATTCTATTTTATGTTAAATTTAAACGAATTATTTAAATTATACTTGTTTAAAAAAAAATTGAAAGTTGTCTATAGTCCAACAAAAATCTAATGAGGCTGACAGCTGTCAAATCTTATGTAAATCATTATCTATGACAAGAGACTAGAAAGTAGATTAAATATTTGCGAGTATGAATAGCCAAAAAACGGTATAGTAGATACGCAGCAATTATGTTGAAAGAAAAAAGTTAGCTGATGTGTACAACGTGTAACAAAATGACCATATACATCTCAAGTCTCAGCTCAAAATAATTTTTTCAAAAAATTGATACCATTAAATCTGAGCGCCTACCTGGCTACCTAATTTTGTATTCTTGATGTACATGGTTATTTTGTTACACGTTGTATATGCCTGCTATACCCACCTCGACTGAGACCCAAAAACCGGTTAAAATCATTGTGGTCGATCTTGAATGCCCTGTAACCGATTTTCGGTACCCAATCGAAGTGGACCGCGCAATTACATCAAATGGTCCAACTTATTTGCCGCATTCCATAAGATATTACAAATCTAACATGAATACAAAAAAATAACTCAATTATTTTATACAAAGTACAAGAATCTGAATCGAATTATTTTATATGTTTAACCTCAAATTCTCAAACGCTTAGTTTAAAAAAGGGTTTCACTTGGTTTCTGAATTGAGAACTTAGCAAAGTCTATTTTAAAATGAACACTTTGTAAACTTAGGTCTACTGTCCAGAAACGCGTGGCTTCATAGACGCGTAATCGTTACTATACGCTTGGTGTACGCCTGCGTGAAGCGACCGTACTAAACTATGGCCTACTGCTCACGCACGCGTAGCTACATAGACGCGTATTCGTCACTATACGCTTGGTGTACGCCTGCATGAAGCGACTGTACTAAATATGGCCTGCTGTCCACAGCCGCATAGCTTCATAGCCGCGTATTCGTCACTATACGCTTGGTGTACGCCTACGTGAAGCGACCGTACTAAATATGGCCTACTGTCCACGGCTGCGTAGACGATAAATGGACGGTCGGACAGCGAGCTACCCATTGCTCGCCGTCAGCAAGCCTAGCGCCAGCGTTGTGCCATCGTATCGTTGCGACGAGAACACATTTATGAAGCTAGGCATCCTTGTCCAGTAGGCCTGAAACATCGAAGCAATTAGACTCGTTCTTAATTTTCAGTTATCAATGCTGTTTATGTTGTGAAAGTGGCAATATTGTCCAGTACAGTACGGCCGTCGTATCTTGGCGAGTCTGTCGTTTGAGAATTCGGACTGATGTGTTGTGTCGAGAAAAATTCTGTAGTCTCAAAATAAAGGATTGCCCTTAGGCCATTGCTAGAAATAACAAATTTTGTAATATAACTTAATGTAATTTTATTCCTATGGTAATAATATCTTCGCGACCTTGCCAAAGGGGTTTATCGTTAAGATATTCATAATAATTTTATGATAATGTTACTATTTTTCCTACCACCTTGTCAAATATAAGTATTAATGTAAATAAAGACTTTTATTTGCATGTTAAAACCTACCTCTAAAAATAAATATTGTCAGAAAATTGCATGAAAATTTAGTTGAATTATTAATTTTGTCTACATCTGTATAAATATATGCTTGTTTAATTTAAATAAACATTTACTATTTATATAAAATTGACAGACCACAATTGTTTTTAATATAAAAATGGTCCCATGTTGGGCGCCATAATTTTTTACATTTTAATTTTTTTAAGCTAGAAAATTGCATCAAAATTTATTTCGATCGTTAATTTTATGTATACATTTACAATTATATGCTTAATAAATGTAAATAAACATATTATAATTCATATAAAATTCTTAGAACATATTTATTTTCTTTTGGTCCCGTTCTGGGCGCCATTTTTTTTTTTGTTAGGTTTGTATTTCAATCATGATTAATTTTTTTCCCAGGACGAAAAGTCGTGACCTAACCCAATGGGATCGAGTGCCACATTCCTTATAAATATTATTTTTAATAAATTCTATTTTTGCATTTAATTTAAAAAGAGTTTATTTTCTGACCTTTAAAATTATTATTTTAATAATAATAGGTTGATAACATAATTATATTATTTATTATACATTTAGGCTAAGCAGCTACCTTTTTTGAGAAAAAAAAGAATACAGAAATTTACTCTGAAACAAAATAGGTACTTCATAAAGTCCATAAAATGTCTTAGTATAAAGAAAATCTAAATAATCAGCTCATTTCAACTGAGCTTGAAAGATTGCATTCTAGTCATGATCTTTACTGGGTTATATTAAATTCAAGTCGAATGTAGCCCAAATTCTCGCTGATATGGAGCGAAAAAACAGGTATTATTTACAGAATAAGTAAACAACATTTTAGGAACACATTCATTATGCGTACAGCTAAGGAGTAAAATTCCAAGTCGGAGTTTGTATTTCTTAAAGCAACAAGCCTACAATCTAGGAATATTTAAGACAAGAGTGAATAAGTTACTTCTAGCCAGGCAAGCGCGCTCCTTCGTCGATAACATCGTCGCTTTACATCAAGCGAGCTTTGTTTTATGGTAGGTAAAAATCATCGAATGACGAATCCCACTCTTAGGCGGAGCGGGAAACAGTGTTAGACTCTTACTGACTAAAGAACCTACCCCGTACCTTCCTTGCCTTATTCCCAGAGCCCCGGTGTTCCATCAAGCGAGCTAAAGGTCAAGCTGAAAAATGAAAAAAAAAAACTTCATAAAAATACGCGTCTAAATTGTCCCTCCAATCAAAATGACCAAACAGACGGTGTTTCATTCAAAATACGATTTTGTGAGCAATAACAAAACGTAGCGACATCCCCGAGCAGAGGTATAATCTGTGGGACATCGATAACGTTAATGGCGGCGCGGAGTTACCACAGTGTTGCCATATTTTTGATTTTCCCCTGAAAATAGGGAGTTATTAGCCTTCTGCCAGCGGCTTCGCCCGCGTGAAAGTAGGGTTCTTCATATAAACTTTTGACCCCCATTACATTTCTTTAGGAGCTGAATTTTGAGAAATCCTTTCTTAATGTTCGCCTACGTCATAAAAGGAAGACTTGTGCAAAATATCACGCTCCTAGTTCGAGTAATTTTGGCTGTGCGTTGATATGTCAGTCAGTCAGTTTCTCCTTTTATATATATAGATTATTTTGGCATTTTGAATCTGGAGCACAAACATTGCCTATAATTAAAATGCTTAGAAATAATAATATCGCTAGGACAATAGTGATGGCTATGCTCGGAGTTTCCTTGCGTGATCGTATCAGAAATGAAGATTCAGCATGAGAACTAAGGTTACCGACATAGTTTAAAGAATCGCCAAACTTAAGTGGCAATAGCAAAAGTATATTGCTGATGGTACATAAGGACGAAAGGTTTTGAAGTGGTGATCATGTACCGGATGTCTCAGCGTTGGAAAGCTTCCTACAAGATGATCTGACCTGGTGCAGGTTGCGAGAATCTCATGGATGTAATATATACAGGACCCGTCGTTGTGGCGACAATTGGGAGCTTATGTCCAACTATGGACGTCTTTCGACTGAAATGATAATGATGAATTGAATTGCTTGAAAATTTTAATAAGTGTGACGTGCCTATTTGGTTATCTTCTGAGAAGAAAGGTTAACGCGAAAGCGTGTTACCAAGGCCCTGGGGTCAAGGCAAGGAAGGAACGGGGTAGGCTGTTTAGTCAGTAGGAGTCTAACCCTGTTTTACGCTACGCCCAAGAGCTGGATTCGTCATTGGATCATTTTTACCTACCATAAAAAAACTTATTTGGTTATACATTTAATAAAAAATTTGATAAGTAAAAGTTATGAGTATACATGTGGATGGATGGATGTGAGAAGTGATATGAAAGAAAAGGGAATTAGTGATATTGTGACGGGTGATAGGACAGCATGGGAGGAAAAACGTATTGCGCTGACCTCAGATAAAAAGGGACAAGAACAGGAAGATGATGATGTTGAAGTAAAATGGGTAGGCATTACTCGGTTTTAGATTTAAATGTGTACTCATTTAAAGACAAAAGTTGGTGAGTTCATGTTCATAATTATTCACGCTTGAACGGCTGAACGGATGTCGATAATACTTGGTAGACAGGTAGACCATGTTCTAGAATAGCACATAACATACTTTTTACATACTTGTTTATCCCGGGAGTATGTTTTCTAGGTATGAAAAATAGAATACAAGTGAACTCGCTGCAAGCACCTAATCCAAATATAAACGACAGCGCTCGTCAGAATAGTCCTAAATATAAAGGAAGAAGAAACTCTTATTAAAGTATCTTCATAATAAAATCTTCGAAATTCGTGTTACCCAGTAACTGGTATGTGGAAGTCTGATATGCAGGGGCGTCATCTACACTAATATAATAAAGAGGTAATGTTTTTTGTTTCTTTGTTTTTAGGAGGTAATCTCTGGAACTACTAGTCCGATTAGAAAAGTTTTAGCAACAATAGAAAGCTGCTTTACTCCTGAGTAGCATAGGCTAATTTTATGTACGCGGGCGAAGCCGGAGACAAAAGCTAGAGTCAAAATATAGGAATTCAGCCGCATACAGTTACACTGGAAGCCAACTCCAAGCTAGTTAGGAAAAGGCAAAGAAATGATGTTTAACATACACACATTCAGTATTACCTACGTAAAATGAAAGTCAATATTCCCATCTCACCTTACCCCATAATAGCTAAATATCTAGTCGATACACCTTGGGGATAATAATCCCCGAGTAGGGCAACCCTGCCAGCCAGTACCCGCCCGGTCCCGGGTCGCGATAGACGCGGATAACGCTGTGAACGTTGCTATTTTTACCGTAAAACGCACAAAAATTATCGCGGTAAAAAAATAAATGAGCAAAAATCTTTACCATGAATAAAAACCTAAGAAGAAATGTGTTAATTTGATGTTTCTGCCAGTTGTGTTATTTTATTCCTGTGCTGTATTCGAACGCGTTTAGCGAGGGTCTTAGAAGGGACGATTGTGATATTTTTCCCGATTTTCTTTTATTTCTATTCGAATCGTCTAATGGTGATTTTTTTTGTTTTATGAAAATTAAAGTGATGTTTTGCGAGTTTTTGCCTGCCAATCTATATGTAAGTATTTTTTACGACTTAATTATCTATTTTTTTATTAATTAACTCTATTTAATTACTAAAATAATTGGTTTTTATAACAAGGTCTCAAAAGACCAAATATTAATTCACCTTCTTTACTTTTTTTTTCCAAAACCAAATTTATTTCCACCTGTATCTGTTGCGTTTGTTTTGCAAATAGATTTTTCTTTTTTCTACCAAAAATACTTGTTTTTTTTTCCTGAACTGAAACCTAGCAATTATTTTCATGTTATTGTATTATAGACAAGACTAAATAATACAGTTAAAAGGTAAATTACATACTTATGTAGCTACCAAAAATCCAATAAGCGAACGGTAGGTACGGAGGGATAGAATGTATTTTTTTTTAATGTAGGTACCCCACCGCTGCGCTGTAGCCTAACCAAAGACAAATATAGAGTATACATAAAAAAGTGGCGCTAAAATTCCTGTCATTATTTATACTTATTTGACACAAGTATAAAAATAGCAAAGAAAATGTAATAAACAGATAGAATATGATCAAAATAAACATCTGACGGATCGTAAAGATAGTTCAGTTGGTATCCTTGCCTTAATTCAGACCGAAGTCACTGTTTTGCTAGACTCAGTGGCGTCCCGTAACTTGTGTTGGTAATACCTATTGTTCACATTTAGTTTTAGGTAGGAAGATAGACTTTATTCTTGTGTTTTTTTATGTGGGAAGGCATCAATAATGTGTCTTGCGCTTTGGGTGTTTTTTTTTTTTTGGTAGGTAAAAATCATCGAATGACGAATCCCACTCTTAGGCGGAGCGGGAAACAGTGTCACACTTTTACTGACTAAAGAACCTACCCCGTGCCTTCCTTGCCTTATTCCCAGAGCCCCGGTGTAACGCTTTCAAATCAACCCTTGGCCCAGGAGGCTTCGACCCTGTAGGGCCCCTACAGTTTGCTGACAACACCTTGAGGCGCGGAACGGTGCGCGCCGTCGTCGACTTGGGCTTAGTCTGGACTTATACCATATGACCGGACGGCGAGCTACCCATTGCTCGCCGTCCGCAAGCCAGTGTCTACGGTGACATTTAGTTTTAGGTAGGAAGATAGGTTTTATTCTTGTGTTTTTTTTTATGTGGGAAGGCATCAGTAATGTGTCTAGCGGTCTGAGTGGTACTAGAGCGTCAGACTAATTGACAATTTTTTTGGTTTGCTAAAAATCATCAAAAATTGTGGATGTTTCTCAAAAGGCTGCCCAACTGAAATGGGACTGGACAGGACACGTCTGCCGCATGCCCGACAAACTGTGGGCCAAAGTAACACAAAGTTGGTGCCCTGAGACAGTGTGACGGGGTCGTGACAGACCACGAAGGAGATGGCGCGATGAGCTAGACAGATTCCTTCCGAACGGGCAAGAGGAAGCGCGGGACCGCGATGGATGGAAGGAGTGGAGGGAGGCCTTTGTCCAGGAGTGGGACAGAATAGGCAATAAAAAAAAAATCCAATAACATCCGCGCCTTTAAGGAGGGCCTTCCTCACTCGCCTATCGTCAACGTCGCGCATGGTTAAAAAGGTTGTTGCTTCATTTAACGCAATCCAAAGTAATGTTTGATGCAAAAAAGTAATCCGAAAAAAGTAGGCGCGGGCTTGCGGACGGTGAGCAATGGGCAGCTCGCCGTCCGGTCGTCTGGTAATCGTCCAGACCAAGCCTAGTCGTCGACGGCGCGCACTGTTCCCGCGCGCCTCAAGGAGTTGCCAGCAAACCATAAAAAAAGGTGTTATCTCTTTTTTTTATGGTAGGTAAAAATCATCCAACGACGAATCCCGCCCTTGGGCGGAGCGGAAAACAAGTGTCAGACTCTTACTGACTAAACAACCTACCCCGTTCCTACATCGCCATACATACCAGGGCCAGAGCCTTCCTTTTCAGACACAAACCCGTGGCCCTGATTGGCTTTGACCCTTCTGCAGGGTCCCTACGGGAGAGATAACACCTGAGAATTCTGTTGGCATTCGATAATTCGGCGATTTACTCAAATTTTTCATAGAACTTGTTCCAGGAATACGTGTTTTTATTAAACCCTTGGCTTCTACGACTCCATATTTAAGGCGCACGGGAACAGTTCGCGCCGTCAAAGACTTGGACCTAATCGGACGGCGAGCTACACATTACTCACCGTCCGTAAACCCGCGTCTACGGTGGACCTCAACGTACCTTACACTACGACAGGTCTTAACACGGAAATCGAGGGCCAGTCTCGTCATAATCGCCTGACGGCGCCTGTAATGTCCCTTGGGTGCAATTGCGAAGTTTCTGCGATATTATCTGACACTTAACGTCATCTTATATTTAAGAGCTGTTTTGATAATGACAGGAAGATCCTTGGTTATCCAGTGTAATCTTCGGCTATCGGCACATAAGTTGGACTATCTTGGTGGTCGAATAATAAGAGCAAAGGTTTCAATTTATTTGCCGCTTACTATTTTTTTTATGGTAGGCTAAAATCATCCAATGACGAATCCCGCTCGTGAGTGGAACGGGAAACAGTGTCAGACTCTTACTGACTAAAGAACCTACCCCGTTCCTCCCTTGCCTTATTCCCAGAGCTCCGGTATAACGCTTTCGGACCAACCGTCGGTTCCAGGAGGCTTCGACCCTGAAGGGCCCCTACAGTTTGCTGACAACTCCTTGAGGCGCGTGGGGACAGTGCGCGCCGTTGCTGCTTACTATAGCGTCAAACGGGGTTAATGCACTGTTTGTAAATATTTATATAACGTTACACATCCCTACAGTACGGCCGTCAGATCTTGGCGAGTATAAAGTTAGGCTCTGCGAATTTTAACGCTTGAAAACTCGTACAAAAATAAAAGTTAAAAAAAATAAAATAAACGCCAATGACAGTTTTTAACAGCAATACCAACTGCAAATTGCATTTATTTGTCGTAAGCTATTCATTTTACAAGTTTCCAAGCGCTAAAATTCGCAGTGTCTTTTAATTGAAACGATTTCCTTTTTTTATGGTAGGTAAAAATCATCCAATGACGAATCCCAAGGGGGATTTGAGTCATTAGATGATTTTTACCAACCATAAAAAAAAAACACGGGCTTGAAGATTTTACTTGAAGATTGAACCCTAAAAAACTATACGTTCTGATTTTCTTTTACTCCAGGGACTCCCTGAATAATAGTCTACTGCTGCCTCGCCTCTAGGTGATGTTAAAAATGCATGGGGATCTCACCTTGAGAGAATCGGCAGGTGGTCGCCTCCTTCTGCGAAGCAGTAATGCTTGTAAAAGAGGAGGCCGACCGCATAAGGTAAAGGCAACAGCGCTCTCGCCGTAGCCGTCGCCGCCGCGATCCCGCTGATATCCGGCCACCGTAGACACTGGCTCACGGACGGTGAGCAATGGGTAGGTCGCCATCCGGTCGTCTAGTAACTGTCTAGACCGAGCCCAAGTCGTCGACGGCGCGCACTGTTCAGCAAACTGTATGGACCCTGCAGGGCCGAAGCCTCCTGGGGCCGACGGTTGATGACAAGGAAGGAACGGGGTAGGTTGTTTAGTCACTAAGAGTCTGTCACTGTTTCCCGCTCCGCTCAAGGCCAGAATTGGTCACTGGATGATTTTTACATACCATAAAGAAAAAATCACGGACTTGAAGATTTTACTTGAAGATTGAACCCTAAAAACGATACATTCTGATTTTCTTTTACTCCAGAGACTCCCTGAATAATAGCCTACTGCTACCTCGCCTCTAGGTGATGTTAAAAATGCATGGGGATCTCACCTTGAGAGAATCGGCAGGCGGTCGCCTTCTTTTGCGAAGCAGTAATGCTTGTAAAAGAGGAGGCCGACCGCATAAGGCAAAGGCAACAACGCCCTAGCTGTGGCCGTCGCCGCCGCGATCCCGCTGATATCCGGCCACCGTAGACACTGGCTCGCGGACGGTGAGCAATGGGTAGCTCGCCATCCGGTCGTCTGGTAACCGTCCAGACCGAGCCCAAGTCGTTGACGGTGCGGTCTATTCAGCAAACTGTATGGACCCTGCAGGGTCGAAACCTCCTGGGGCCGACGGTTGATGCGAAAGCGTTACACAACGGCTCTGGGACTAAGACAAGGAAGGAACGGGGTAGGTTGTTTAGTCACTAAGAGTCTGTCACTGTTTCCCGCTCCGCTCAAGGCCGGAATTGGTCATTGGATGATTTTTACGTACCATAAAAGAAAAAATCACGGACTTGTAGATTTTATCTGAAGATTGAACCCTAAAAACGATACATTCTGATTTTCTTTTACTCCAGGGACTACCTGAATAATAGTCTACTGCTGCCTCGCCTCTAGGTGATGTTAAAAATGCATGAAGATCTCACCTTGAGAGAATCTGTGATTTGAGTCCGTATCTCACGTAGAAACCGCTAGAGAAATCGCTTGCCTCATTATTGTTAACGGACGGAAAGTAATTTAAAACTCTGGAGTATTGGGTTTGTTTCTAGAAGCACTATTTTATTAGATTTGCCCGCGGCTTCGCTCACGTTAACTGATTATTCTATTCTATTCTATCATATGTTTTATATAAGAGAACCTTCTTCTAACAATAACAAACACGATAAAAGAAGAACTGAAGAATTGGTAAAATTGCGGATAATTTCAGTGACCGTTAGCACAAAATTTGGTATCAATATGTATATCAATCAAGCCGATAAAGTGCAATATAAGATTATTATTTACTGGTAACTGCAGGGCCGAAGCCTACTGACGCCCCAGTCATTTTTCTGAAAGGATGGTCCGACTGTGCCGTCGCCGGGGCCGTCATACCGGGGCTAAGAAGGAATGGGATAGGTAGTTTAGTCAGTAAGAGTCTAACACTCTTTCCCACTCCACCCAAAGGCTGGATTCGTCATAAGATAATTTTTCGTGCCATAAAAAAAAAGTCCTTCGACTTCAACTTTATTCCATCAGTTTTCAACTAACTACTCTACAAAGTTCTAAAGGGACAGCCTCTTGAATAAATAATGTCTTGCCTGCAGTCGCCACTTGTTACTTCCCACAGTAACATTCTATGACCATGGAATGAAAAATGCATGTGCAGCTGCCTTCTCCCAGATAATAATGTTTCTTTGTATTATGGCCTTTCATAAAAGTTATATATTTGTAGCGTGATGGCCTTAGATTCGAGGCTAGAGTGAATAGGCTCTTAATAAACTAGTGCGCCTCACCATCATCGATTACAACACTAAATTATGATAAATGATATTTATTTTGTAAATAGGTTCTAAAAAAAAAAAATATTATTAAAAAAACAAAATACCCGACTGCACACTAAAAAAAGAGTAAAACAAGCCCCACAATACAAATTTACTGAATATAATTTATAAATGTTGATGGAAAGCATCGCAGGCGGGGACCAACAGAGGCTTATTTATAGTCATTTCTGTTGTGCACCATTTAGCAGAATTTTCGTTGGTGGCGGTCAAGGTGGTCCCCGCCTGCGATGCTTTCCATCAACATTTATAAATTATATTCAGTAAATTTGTATTGTGGGGCTTGTTTTACTCTTTTTTTAGTGTGCAGTCGGGTATTTTGTTTTTTTAATAATATTTTTTTTATTTATAACTTTTTAGCTGTTTTTAAAGGGAAATTTAGAAAAAATATTATTATGTCTTTATCCCGTGGGACTTTTAGGATAAAATGTATCCTATGACACTCCCGTAATCAAGACAAATCTAACGATACCTCATACATCAAAATCCATCAAGCCGTTTAGGCTACAGGAGGTCACAAAGGAAAAGACATACATACATACTTACATACACTCGAAAAACATTACCCTCCTTCTTTGGCAGTCGGGTAATAACACTTTTACACGTCATTTTTTTTTTCTTTTCTTCAGTTTAAGCTAGATGAGTCCGGTGTTTCCTAGCTGAACGCTGAGAAGAAACACCGAAACAAACTCAGGGGTCAAATTCTCTTTTAAAGTCCATACAGTAACCATGTATTGGCACAGATTACTAAATAGTTACTACGTAACAGATACTTCACTCCATACAAAATTCTCAATACCTACTGCTATAATAGCCTACTTCGTCGCGTCAGCAACCACTGCATGCCAAAATGTGCCTTAATACTTAAGCGTACAGTTGTGATTGCATCGCACCGCGTGATCAATCGCAGCTCACCGAGAAATCGCAGGGCTGTTTCTTCGATAAAATTAAATTAACATAACTTTTTCTATGTTATTGAAAAATGTAAAATATGTTCTGACTTATATGTGGAAATTTAAAATTGTATCGTTTATAAAAATAAATTTTATAAATAGGTGCTGACGGTGCTGACTGTGTAATACGTCTAAATAAAACCATTGTCAACCTTGTAATTCTTTGTTTGTTTCCTAAGTACCTACATGTGTCTCTTGTTTATGTTGACTGTAATTATATAGGTAGGTGCTTAGTTTTAAAGTTTAATTCTGCCCTACAAAGCGCAAAAGCGGTATCTCAAAAAAATCTTAAATATTGTTTTTTTATGTTTCGGACAAGTTTGCACTAAAAGCCTTAATTACTTAAAATAAAAGCTATCTAATGTGATAGCTATAAAAATAATTATTTATGATTTAATTAATTAATAATTAATTTAACAAAACAATAAAGTTGATTTTTATACCATTGTACAAAAATCAACTTTACTGTTTTTGTGAGATTGAATTGTGTTTTCGTGTATACATTGTATTGTAACAAATAAATGGTTTATCTATATAGAAAACATAATTATAGACGTCAGTGGGTAGCTAAAATAAAAAATCTATAAAAGTTAAAAATGTTAGGTGTTTATCACTTCTTTTACTTGATTTGCGGTACGAGTACGAACGAATGGAACTATTAAATTGAACAACGTGCGTGCTTTTCGCTTGCGACAACCGCACTGAATTTAGGGCGCCGGCGGCTCGAGACCGCTCGGCCGGGCGGTAGGTAATTATAGCTCGCAAGTACATGGAGTGACGGAGGCCTGGTATTGGTCGAAACATGTGAGAACCATGCAGATTAGTGTTTCAGGTGTTCTTTTGAAGAAAGCAGGTGGTCTTTTGATTGGTTACCATCAGGTTTTTTTATAGTGAGGAAAATCATCGAAAGACGAATCCTGCCCTTGAGCGGAGCGGGACAGTGTCAGACTTCTACTGGCTAAAAGACCCACCGCTCCTTCCTGCTTTAGTTGGAACTAAAGCAGAAAGGAGCGGTGGGTCTTTTCCGGTGTTCCGCTTTCCGTATTAGAGTTTCCCTCAATTTCTTCTTTTATATATTAACTAGCGAATGGCCTCAGCTTCGCACGGGTGCAATGCTGATAATAAATCTACACTAATATAATAAAGAGGTAAAGTTTGTTTTTTTGTTTTTATGTTTTTTTGTTTGTAGGGGGTAATCTCTGGAACTACTGGTCCGATTGGAAAAATTTTAGGAACAATAGAAAGCTGCTTTACTCCTGAGTGACATATTTTAGGCTATATTTTACATATGTACGCGGGCGAAGCCGCTGGAAAAAGCTAGTATATTATATATGTATTATACATATAAACCTTCCTCTTGAAACACTCTATCTATTAAAAAAAACGCAACGAAATCCGTCGCTTAGTTTTAAAGATCTTAGCATACATAGGGACAGACAGCGGGAAGCGATTTTGTTTTATACTATGTAATGATATAACAGAACATTTACCGAGTCAGCTAGCAGTATAATATTCCTCATCCTCCAAAGTAAACCGAACACGTATCTCTATTCATATTTTCACAACAAAACAATACGAAGTGTGGCGCCAACATAAACGTACTGGCCAAAGTAAATTGTTTGTAAAGTATTATTTAGGATAAACGCACACAAATCCGAGCCTAACGTTATATTATGCTGCCAAAGTCGGTTACAAAACTCAACGAGGGAACGTTTAAAACCCGCATCAACCGTGTCTTTACCAAACAAGCGTATTACAAGGTTCAGACTATGTTGAAGACACGCTTGTTTGGCAATGACTGCTTCTGCACATGTTTGGTCTCTAGTAGTAAGTTGTTAACAGACGTATTTAAACGACAAATCAGTTGTCGTTTAAATACGTTTGTTGACTATTCCATCTTTAATTGTATTTTTTTTTTGCAATATCAAGTCGTGCAATTCCCGCACCCTCCAAAATTCATCCTGTAAAAAACCGAAAGCTTGGCTACTTTACGCTTGTCCTCAAGGATTTGTAGATTGGACTTTAACAAATCAAACATTTAATATCACGCACAGCCCACTGCTACGTAAGACTGGCGATTCTTCGAGCTTTGTCGGTAACCTTGGTTCTTCGGCGGATATCTTCATTTCTGATACGATCATGTAAGGAAACTCCAAGCATAGCCTTTTTCATTACCCGACTACGGCGAAGCAAAAGGAGGGTTATGATTTTGACCTGTATGTATGTATGTATGTATGTATGTGGGTATGGATGTTCATCTGTTCCCTCGTAACTTCTAAACTACTTATCAGAATTCGACAAATGACATATCATTAGACGCGTCTTAATTGTCCGCTGGTTATAGGCTATATGGGATTTCACAAAATCTAATGTGGCGCCCTCTAGCGGACAAAACATACGAAGTAAAAAAATAAAGTTAAGATAAATATGCCGTGTTTGGTATCATTTGAAAGCGCTTTACTTGTACATTTTGAATATATATATATTACTAGCATTTGCTTGTGACTTTACCTGTATTCATGGGCTGAGAAATCAATGAACCCAAGATTAACCTATTTAGAACTCCAAAATATGTTAAATAAAAATAAAGTTTAAAAACTAACACCCGACTACTTAAAAACACGCTCTAAAAAGTACGAAACAAGAAAGCCGTGGTCGTATGCCATAAGAATAATAAATTAAAAAAAGTGGTATACGACCACGGCTTTCTTGTTTTCTTGTTTCGTACTTTTTAGAGCGTGTTTTTAAGTAGTCGGGTGTTAGTTTTTAAACTTTATTTTTTTGCCCTTCGGGTGATTTTCTTATTTCTTTCTTCTGATTACACCACGTACTGGAAAATGTAGTGTTTGAAAGCCAAGCTAAGCTGAGCAGCAAGCTGGTTAGGGTCGCTGGAATCCGATGGCATTACAGCGGAGGCCTATAGCCTATAGTGGACGTCTTTCGCCTGAAATCATAATGATGATGAATTCTTCTGACGCGTTCAGCTCGGATTAGTGTGCGTTAAACTTTAAGGGTATTTAGTACTGGGGAATATAGGGAGTATTGGCATTCCGATATTAACTACACATTACTGTTCGCTATTATTGGCACTGAGTTTTAACGTGTTTCATCTTTGATTTGGCACTAAATTAACGCTTTGATTTACATCAATGTATTAATTAATCTAATAAAAATAAATTAATTGTTCGTTAATAGAGCAGTGGTGGCCGAGTAGAAAGCAGTGGTGGCCGAGTGGTTACAGCCCCGACACAGATTACTAAATATGGCCCCGACTTACGAGTTGTAGGTCGCGGGTTCGAACCCAGCCAGGCGCATTACTTTGTGTAATTTATTTCATCACCACTGCTCTCAAAACGGTGAAGGAAAACATCGTGAGGAAACCGGCATGTCCTAGAACCAAAAATTCGAAGACATGTGACATCCACCAATCCGCACTGGGCCCGCGTGGTGGATTATGACCCAATCCCTCTCCTAGAGAGGAGGCCTGTGTCCCAGCAGTGGGAACATTTTAAGGCTGATCTTTTGCTATGCTAGAGAATTATGACAAAATGGGGAGGGACTGGAACAGTTTGCCGGCTGCAGTCTTTCCGTCCGATTATAATTTAGGTGTCTTCAAGGCTAGAGTGAATAGGCTCTTAATAAACTAGTGCGCCTCTCTATCAACGATTGCATCACTGCTTACCATCAGGTGGGATCACAGTCAAGCACAAGTTTATATCATTAAAAAAAATCTATCCCTTTCAGAAGTTGTCTGTATCCAAATACCCACGGAATAATTTGGGTTTGGCACTTTGGCTTTTAGGCCATTGCCCGAAACAACTACATGTGAACAACCTCGTTAGAGTGAGATTTATATCAGGACTGTTTAGACTGAAATCGATGTGCCAAGCCACAAGCAAACTGGCTAGACTATTGGAAACAATATTTAGTTGAACATTATTAAGTTTCAGGATACATTTTGGAGAGTGTGCGCGGGAATTGCACGACTTGATTCCACCATTTCTATTTTACCATCGGATATCCCAGGTTCCTGGCGTAAGGCAAATATCCACCCTTTCGTTGTTGAGACATCTACGGTCCTGACTAACCGTTTTGCCTCATCGTTTATACCGCCTACATCGAGGGACTGAAACAGTTTGCCAGCTGCAGCCTTTCCGACCGATTATTTGGGTGTCTTCAAGGCTAGAGTGAATAGGCTCTTAATAAACTAGTGCTCCTCACCGTCAATGATTGCATCACTGCTTACCATCAGGCGCATTAGCATCGGCCTTATAATGTTTCCACTGCTGGGACACAGGCCACCTCTCTAAGAAAGAGCGCATTACTTTGTCTAATTTATTTCATCACTACTGCTCTCAGAACGGTGAAGGAAAACATCGTGAGGAAATCGGCATGTCCTAGAACCAAAAATTCGAAGATATGTGACATTCAACAACATCAGTAACCGGAAAGTGGATCAAATTTTATTTAAGTACAAGATTTGATCACAAACATCAGGACCTAGTGTAACTAAATAAAACCTTGTAAAAAGACCATAGAACCCTTAAAACTCCGTAAAATTCTGTTAATCACACGCAAAAACCAAATCATTTTACTATGCGTTCCAAATAAGAATAGGATCGACGTCGCGCCGTACTGTCAAATCGAAGATATTTTTGCAAAATCAAAGAACTCAGCTAGGAGCAAAATTAAAAAACTGGATTCTGATTAAACTTTTACCGTTCACAGTTCTTAAATTAAATTGATTTTTTCGTAAATAATCTGAATTTTAATAATATCTTGCCTCGATTTGACAGTAAATCGTGACGTCACAACATGGCAATCGATCCATTTGGAATGCATTGTAGATTTAGCAACAAAGTCCAAACATCTGAGCGAATTCATGATAATATTTACATCTCAATCGCGTATGAGACGTTATGACAGGGCTATCTTTGTACCCGTTTAGCTTGCTATATTGAGAGGACTAAGTAAAATTTACAAGTCCGTGATAAGACCTGTCCTACTGTATGGATGAGAAAGTTGGGCTGTGAAAAAAACGGATGAAAAAAGACTGCATGTAGCGGAGATGAGAATGTTGAGATGGATGTGTGGTGTGACGAGAATGGATAAAATGAGTATATTAGAGGAAGTCTGAAAGTGGCGCCAGTGACTGAAAAGTTGAAAGGAAATCGTTTGTCTTGGTATGGACATGTGAAGAGGAGAGATGAAACGCATGTCACAAAAAGAGTTCTGAGTTTACACGTGGATGGATGGAGAGGAAGAGGGAGGCCGAAGAAGAGATGGATGGATTGTGTGAAGAGTGATATGAAAGAAAAGGGAGTTAGTGATAGTGTGACGGGTGACAGGACAGAGTGGAAGAAAAAAACATGTTGCGCCGACCCCAAGTAAAATGGGATAAGGGTAGGATGATGATGATGATGATTGAGAGGACTAAGTCTATTGCTATTACGTGAAAAGGGAATAAATAAAAACATATGTAGGTACCCTTTTTAAGGTTCCGTACATCGAACGAAAAAAACTGCAACCCCTATTAGACCCTAATCGTGGCGGCGCGCTCTGTTTCCGCGAAGGAGTTGTTAGCCAGGCGCATTCATTTGTTTGTGTTTGTTTTATTTGCATTTGTTTCATCACCACTGCTTTCAAAACGGTGAAGGAAAACATCGTAAAGAATCCGGCATCCTAGAACCAAAAATTCGAAGACATGTGAAATCCATTACAGCCCATTGCCTCTCCTAGAGAGGAGGCCTACGTCCCAGCTGTGGGAACGTTAAAAAGGCTGATGATGATGATAAGAAAAAATGTGTTACAAGACCTTCAGTTTTCCTCTCAGAAGCGAATCCATTTCCCAATAAAGGTCATGGCACATTATACCGGCACCGCAACAGCACCGCTTCAAACCAGCAATGAACTTGTCATTCAATTTAGAGCATTAAATCGTGTGTAGTATAATATATTTCATAATGTCAATATGAAAAAGCCAACGGCGGGCAGTCAGCGCGCTTGCCGCTACCACACAACTCGACTCGCAGCCCGCGTGCTGCAAGCGAGCGGACCTTGTGTGCACAGCGCGCCGACGGCATGCTTATTACGCGCCGACTCCGAGTCGGCAGCGAAACGTCATTCCGTCGTCGCACGTCTCTTCACGTTCTTTTAACATATTATGCACCCAATATCTTCTTCTTCTTTTATTTTCCTGTTCTTCGTCGAGAGCAATGGCGATTATTGCTAGTTCGCGCAACGTAAACCGAGACATTATGAAAACGTGCAAGTCCTAGGCGTGTTCAATCATAAATGCCATATAAAAATATTGAGTTCGCGGTGACAGCAAGCTTGCACCTCGCGGCCACCGCACGGACTGTGAGCTTACACGTCGCGGCCGGCGCGCGGGCTGCGAGCTTGCACCTTGCGGACAACGCGTAGTTAGCGCGCTGGCAGCTAGCCGTAGTCTAAATTCGAGGCGACGCGCGACGCCGTGCTGCAGCTGCGCAGTTGCGGTGCCGGTATAATGTGCTATAACCCTTTAGATTGGAACCAGCTAGACGCCCTACAGTTGACTTATAATGTTCCCACCCACAGCTGGGACTCAGTCGAATTTTTGGTTCTAGAACATTCCCATTTTCTCACGATCTTTTCGTTCACCGTTTTGAGAGCAGTGATGGCTGAAAGGTAATTAAATTTATTTTTCTTTGGAACTATTTTATTTTATCGCGTGAGCAAAACCGCTTGCTAACAAAAAAAAAAAACAAGAAAACTATTTCTCCCAGTACAGACAGAATGAAAATAAAAACATGTGAACCGTTTAAAATTCTCATAGCTACGCGTGTCCAAGTCCAGATATTTTTATTATCCAAACTAAATACTACGCACTCTTTTTTGGCTGAATGCCACAAAACCGAAGAGATCGCATGTTAATCTAACTCATTTATGTAAAGAGGTCTAATAGCTTTGTCAGTGTGACGTTTGACAGTTGTGGATTTTATAATCTGTGGCGCAATTTTGGCGGGAAATTACGTTGGAGGCGTGGGCAGTGTGTTATCATTGTGTTTGGAACTGAATTACTGAAATGTTCCGAAACAGTGACATGTATTTGGATCAGTTGGAACAGAATCAGAATCAGAATCAGAATGTCTTTATTGTGGGCATAGGTTACATACAGATGTTACAACTTAATAAATTATAGTTCCATTATGTCCTGCCAATTAGGCATACAATAATTAATTACAGATTATACTAAACAATATTTAAAAATAATAAGTCAAAATTTAGTTTGATTCATAAATGTAAAAATTCAGTAAAGATTATAAATGTCACAATTGGAAAAGAATTATAAATGTCAAAATACTTAAATATTCAATAATTTAAGAAATCCTGCACACAAGATATATACGAAGCATTTTTTTTTATGGTGAGAAAAATTATCGAATGACGATTCGAAGCGGGAGACAGTGTCAGACTTCTACTGACTAAACGACCCACCGTTCCTTCTTGCCTTAGTTGGGCCCCGGTGTTCCGCTTTCGCATCAACCCTAAACGAAACTTTTGGAACATCAAAGATACAAACGGAACATTGAAACAACGAGACGACTCAAAAGAGAAGAAAAGAGACCATCGGCTTATATCCTAGCGATAGACAAGCACGTTCATAGAAACTATTTGTCAAAATACTGAAAAGTTAATATAAAGTCCGCTGCAGCGCTTCATTGACATTATGTCGTCTATCAAAACTTTTAAAACTTACAGCGCTGATACGTCAAAACTGCACTAATGTCATCAATGTAAAAGTGTATGGCATGCTGATCACTTAAGTGGAGTAAAGTCACTGTACGACACGCCTCGTCTAGTGCGTAGTACAAATATAGCGATACTATTTAAAACAAAGATACTAACTGCTAATAATTGTGATCTATTATGTTTCATTACATACACTAACAGTTTTATTTTATAAAATTAAAAAATAACATTATAATTAAATAAAAAGACAAGAAGATTATAAAAGAAATAATAATAAAATAGAGATTTTTGATTTGAGCATAATTCAAAGCAGATGTTTTTAGCACATTTACATTTTCAACATTTTAATTCTAAAAAGACTAAGGTCGCCAAAGTAAAGAGTGTGAAATACTCTTCAGTCCCGAACGCCGGCGTTCGCACATCTATTGTCTTTCGATTATGACTCTAATAACCTATTACCGGTATTCGAAAAGTTATACCTAGTGTTCCAAATGATACTATACTGTTCCAATATTTCGGATCACTAAAATGTTCCGGAACAGTGAGTCGTTTCAATAAAGAGTGACACACACATGCCTATTACGATGAGTTTTTAGCGGATATTTTTTCGATTACAGTTCAATAAATGTTTTAATTATTTCCAAATTGATTCATAGTGGATATAGTGATCTAAAATTAGTGTAATTTTGTATCTCAATGTATGCGCAACTGGACAATATGTGGAGTTATTGAAACAGGCGCCATCTCGGTGACACGCAGCGGAGTATGTTATTGTACAGTTGACTACCTCAGCGAAGTTTGGCCGAGAAGGTTCACGTTTATTACCAAACTAGCTTTTGCCCGCGGCTTCGCTCCCGGCAACAAATTATTCTACTCTACTCTACCCTACTCTACCCTTTTCATTGTTTTTAAGGTGTATTCTGCTATTCGGGACGGAAACAAATTCAACAAATCAAAAACCATGGCAATCGGTTCAGCCGTTCTCGAGTTATAAGTGTTGTAACAAACCCGACTTTCTTTTATGTATATAGATACTCCAAAAGACATTTAAAACTCTGGATCTTCTAGCGAACGCTGGCGTTCGCACACCTAATATCTTTTTCTTATGTCTCTAATAACAGTTTTTGCACACCTAATATCTTTTTGCTATAGGTATCTCTAATACCTACCGGTATTCGAAAGGTTAAATTTGTCAATCCATATTCGAATATGTTAAAAACAGTATTTCGTGTTTTTCCTATTTACGTACGGAAGCCTATAGGTAAATGACAAAACATGTGCAAAAAAAATACAATTAAGTATTTATAACGTAAATATCACAAAACAAAAAAAAAACATAAGTACCTAAGTATTTAATCATATAAATGCATTTAAAAATAATGGAAAACAGAAACTTTTTTCTGTGTACGATGAGCAAAAGATACCTTTTCAATACACTTACTCGAAAACTGCCTCTTATCGCACTCCTATTAGGTTCGATATAGCATGTATATCACCCAAGTGCTTTTTTGAGTTTATCACAACAAGGGCTTTTTTTTTCCTTCCTTATCGTCACGGTCACGAGTGATTATTTTTTTTTTCTTAGTTTATCGAATCAGGCGCGAGACGTCCCCCAGAGTCGCTGGACGACCCCACGAAATTAGAAAGACCAAAGCAGATTTGAATGCTATATTTCTTATATTTCTACTGTATGTTTGAGATACGATTAAACATTTTTTCTTTCTTTCTTTATTTCACAAGTCGTAAGTGTATTGAAAAACGTCGTTTGATACACGTGCAGATTTGTCATTGCAGCCCTCGGCTCCATAACACACTCGCCTACGGCTCGTGTGAATTTCGCCTCGGTCGCAATGACAAACTTCCTGCACTTGTATCAAAATGTACTATTTATCAGGAATAGTGCATATGTAAAATGGGTACTTTTTTTTCCTGGAAATAGATTATGCACTTTTGGGTAATTTTTTTACCTATACGCGGGCGAAATTAGGGAGTTTCGCCCTGCTAACCCTGCTAGTAGGAAGGAGGTATTATAATTTTCAGTATCCTCGAAAACCCGCTTACTACACGAAATTTACTGTTTTACGCACGAGTGCGGAACAGTAGTCACATACCACAATGTATTATATTTGTCTTATCAAGCCAAGAGACCCCTATGAGTCACGGTCAAACTCCGTTCTTTTATTTCTTAATTTGAAAAACTTCGTTTGATACACGTGTAGCACTGCATAAGGAGCCGAGTACTACACGTGTATCAAACGACATTGTTCAAACGAGCAGCAGGCGAGGGTATTATACCCTCACTTGCTGCTCGGGCGGATTCCGCTTCAGTTGCAATAACAAACAGTAGTTTATACTATGCGTCTATCTGTCAATCTGCCGATTGCTTTATTCCCGAAGATATTTATTCTACCGCATTGGATGTGCACTTTTTGGATTGGTTTTCTCCGAAACATTCCATTTGTCTAATACATTCCGTTTTTATTATTTTAAGAATTGTTTTGTTGCCAAGAAATAGATGTTTAAGCATATTGATTTTCTGAATTTAACCTTTTTAACTAAACGTGATGACAGACACAATTCGACGGCTCGACTGACGCAGTGGTTGAGCGATTGACTGCTGCGCTGAGGGTCGCGGGTTCGATTGCCGCACGGAACTAATATTTGTATGGCGTATAGATAGGTGTTCCGGGTCTGGGTGTCTTGTTTTTGTGACTTTACATGTTTGTGATCGCACCTACGACATAGGAGTAATTCCTAGTGTGGGACAACGTTTTTTTTTTACAAGCTTTTTATTAGCTTGCAATGTATCTATGTATGTTCGGCTCAAATCTTGCAACTCAATTTTGAAGCAGATATCTTCAACCGATTTAGCTGCAATTTTGCATGCAGGTGTAAATCGCATGACAATGCAATATTATGACATGGAGCTGATCTGATGATGGAATCGCGAGGTAGCCATAGGAACTCTGTAATTAAACGACACAACCACGTCGAGTTTGGGCTCGTGTGAATCGTCTTGATGAGTTTTAATTACGTAAGTTTAGACCACCGCTATAAAGGCTTGTTATGAAAAAAAATTGTTTTTTTTTTACTTGCAATAAACTAGTGCTTGACTGCGATCCCACCTGATGGTAAGCAGTGATGCTATCGTTGATGGTGAGGCGCACTAGTTTATTAAGAGCCTATTCACTCTAGCCTTGAAGATACCCAAATTATATTCGGACGGAAAGACTGCAGCCGGCAAACTGTTCCAATCCCTCGATGTACGCGGTATAAATGACGAGGCAAAACGCTTAGTCCGGGCCGCAGGTGTCTCAACAACGTAAGGGTGGATATTTGCCGTACGCCGGGATGTCATTGAAAACTTGTTATTTTGTTTGTAGGAGGTACTGGAACTACTGGTCCAATTGGAAACAAATTAGCAACAATAGAAAGCAAAAAAATATAATTGAAAACTTGTTTAAAGAAAGAAGAATTAAAAGACTATAGATGTGCAGACACCGGTATCCTCTTAGGGCCTAATGAACCAATTAATTCTTAAAGTCATTTTAAAATATCGATTTGTCAATAACTACTTACTTGCGTAAGTGCGCTGTAAGTTTTAAAAGTTTTGTTAGACGACATAATGCCAATGAACGAGAAGCAGGGGTCAGTTATCGACGGTCTCGAGGACACTTGCCAAATCTGCCAAGACGACTCATGTTATGGGCCCGACAGTTTATAATCAGCTGCCTGCAGCTATTTCTGGTGCCCCGACTACAAGCAGCTTTAAGGCTCGATCGAAAAAATGGCTTATCGAGCAAGCTTTTTATTCATTTGACGAATTTATGACTTAAATTTATATTGTGACTTTTTCTTATATTTAATTTTAATTTGTGATTTGACATTGATTTATTTGTATTCTAATATATTATTTTATTTGTTTGACATGTGTATTTAATTATATGTATTTATTATTTGACTTAAAAGATTTGTTAACCGCTTGTTACCGACGTCAATGCCCTTGGTGTTCCATGAGGCTGCCAGTGACTTAAATACTTCCTCCAAAGTGCTTGTAAATAATTTGGGGGAGAGCGGGTCACCTTGTTTGACACCTCTTTCAATTTTGAAGGATGGTCCTGAGGTATTTAATTTGATATTTGCGGAACTATTGCAGTAAATGATTTTTAATAAGTCTACATATTGTTTTTCAATGTCTTGGTTTTCTAGGGAAGTGAAAATTTCACAGTGACGAACACTATCAAAGGCCTTTGCATAGTCGACGAAAGCTAGGTATAAAGGAATATTAAATTCGGCGTGTTTTTCAATTATCTGATTGAGTGTTTGAAGGTGGTCAGTAGTGGAAAAGTTAGGACGAAAACCGGCTTGTTCTGGTGGCTGCCAGGCTTAAATGGGATTGGGCGGGGCACGTTGGACGCATGCACGGGGACCGTTGGGCAAGCATCGCCACGCAATGGGCACCTGCAGGAAGAAAGCGTCGTCGAGGCCGACCTAGAAAGAGGTGGCGGGATGACCTAGACGCGTACCGAGTGGACTGGTCCGATATGGCGCAAGAAAAGAAGACCTGGAAGGACTTGGGGGAGGCCTTTGCCCAGCAGTGGGACAGTAAGGGCTAATAAAAAAAAAAAAAAAAAATTATTTGACATTCAATTTTTGATTAATTTGTAATTTTGTTGACATTATAGTATCAGTTTGTACCTTTATGACTTGTAAGAATCCCTTACCAATAAAACTATGACTATGACTATGAAGCGCTGCAGCGGACTTTTGTATTAACTTTTCAGTATTACAAATATTTTCTATGAACGTGTTTGTCTATCGCTAGGATGTAACTCGATGCCTGGCTGAAACACAGAGCAACATAGGCCACCGGCGGACCGGAGTTGAGTCTAGTGAACAGTCCGGTTGCAACTAGTTTTATTGTTTGCATAGGACCATTTGGACTTGTACTTTGACAGAGGGGAACGCTTGTGTATGGCTACTCCCCTCCGGCCCGCGGGTGGCCTGTGTTGCTCTATGGGCTGAAATATATGAAAACTCGTAACTATAATTAAAACTGGGCAAACGCGAGTCGCATTCGTACATTGAGGATTCCGTACGATTTATGAATTAACTAGCTTTTGCCCGCAGCTTCGCCCGCGTACATAAAATATAGCCTATGTTACTCAGGAGTAAAGCAGCTTTCTATTGTTGCTAAAATTTTTCCAATCGGACCAGTAGTTCCAGAGATTACCCCCTACAAACAAAAAAACAAACTTTACCTCTTTATTATATTAGTGTAGAAAAAACTGCTTACTCGATCTCGTTCAAACCAATTTTCGTAGGAAGTTTGCGTAGTAATGTACATTATATATATTTTTTTAGATTTAGCATCCCTTATTTTAAAAGTTACATTACAGGGGACGTTTTACCACTTTGGAAGTGTCTCTAGCCCAATCTATTAATTTTAGAAAAAAAATTGGTTGCCTGTAAAGTCGGTATACGGGCGAAAGTTTTACGTGACAACGACTTTGAGTGGTAAAATAATTTTAATGAAACTCTCTCTCTCTCGCTCTTAGGCGGGCTAACTGTGCTCGAGTGGAAGGGACGCGTGCCTTTCACTTTTTATGTCTGTCTCTCTCGCTCTTAGGCGGGCTAACCATGCCCGAGTGGAAGGGACGCGTGCCTCTCACTCGCTCTCATTGTGAGCGCATAACGTGAGCGGAGCGTAACGCAGTTTCTTGAACTGTCACCCGGCAAACCAATTTATAAGACGTTGTCACGTCAAAAAAAATGGTTTTGGAAACCTCAATATCATTTTTGAAGACCTATCCATAGATACCCCACACCACATCCAAGTACCTACCTATGGAAAACCCCCAAATGTTTTTTTCTATATTCGTGTGAAAATCGCAATGCGATGCAATGAAAATTTCACAGTATAGTAAGTAAGTAATCATTTATTGCACAAAAATATAATTTAAGCCTATAAGTAATATCAGCAAATGAAAAAACAAAATAATAGTATACATCTACTTAACAGAATAATACATAGTATACATCTACTTAACCAAATAATAGTATACATCTACTTAACAAAATAATAGTATACATCTACTTAACCAAATAATAGTATACATCTACTTAACCAAATAATAGTATACATCAACTTAACAAAATAATAGTATCCATCTACTTCAACAGTATAGTTCTTATAGTCTCGGAATAAAACGACTGTGACATACAGACAGACAGACATCACACATGACGAATCTATAAGAGTTCCGTTTTTTGCCATTTGGCTACAGAACCCTAAAAACGAAGAAAAGTAAAGACAAGATGTATTTTTTTATTTTTATTACGAGCATCACGGATGTAGTTATCATCATAATTTTTTATACATCATTACCAAAGCGATCGTTAGTTTTTTAACGTTTATATCTTTATATATTTTACGATATTCTTTGATGTTCCATATACAGCTTTTGTATATTTATTTTTTATGTAAACATTCTTGGTTATAAAGTACGTAGAATGTGAAAGGCATATTGTAGATTTTGTTTTTTGAGCTGGAAAATCGTTCTATGATTTCTACCGGATTTTTTTTTTATGGTGAGAATAATCATCTTATGATGAATCTCCCCCTTGTGCGGGGCGGGAAACAGTGTCAGAATCTTACTGACTAAACAACCTACTCCGTTCCTACGTCACCATGTATACCAGGGGGCTTAGACAAAGTCACATTCTCACTAACGATAACGAAATTCGAAACTCCAAATGTATGGAACTGACACATGCCTTCGAAAAGTCACGTGGTCAAACGTTTTCGATTCGCTAATTGTTATTAGTTGTTTATACGTCAAATTGGACGTTTTAATTCGATAATCATAGCCAAGAAGTTGTTATTTTATCGAACCAACACTTCGACTTATCGATATGTTAGTCGATGTCACTTTGTCTACCATTTTGTGGTCGACATCGTTAAGGCGAAATCGAATTTAGAAATGGATTCGACACGGAGCGATTGCCACTTGTCTAGGGCCCCAGGGCTAGAGCCTTCCTTTCAGACGCGAACCCATGGCCCCAGTTGGCTTCGACCCTTCTGCAGGGTCCCTACAATTTGCTGACAATTCCTTGAGGCGCGCGGGAACAGTGTGCGCCTACGACGACTGGGCTTGGTCTGGACGATCAGCTGATGACCGGACGCTGACACTCTGACACTGATTTTTACCTACCATAAAAAATGGTTGCCTGTAAAGTCGGTTTTACGGGCGAAGATTTTACGTGACAACGTCTTTTTCTCGGTAGAATATTTATTGATATGAATATAATTAAATTGCACAATAGGAACAAGGAATTGAATGAAAATAAGAATTGCACAAATTTTAACTATAGAAATATATTTTGTTTACTAAAACATTGCATGCAGTCGGGCCTCTCTCTCGTTCGGTGACTCATCGTAACGTTACCGAGCGTTACACTTTTTCATAAGTGACTCCCAGCCGCAACCTAATTTAAGACGTCACGTCAAAAAAACCTTTGGTCCCAGGAGGCTTCGACCATGCTCGGTCCCTACAGTTTGCTGACAACTCCATGAGGCACGCATGGAACTATACGCGTCGTCGCGTTTATAAGCTACTAGCGACCTGTCCCAGCTTCGCACGGGTACTGATATTGAATATATTATGCATATATTATACACATAAACCTTCCTCTTGGATCGCTCTATCTATTAAAAAAAGCCGCATCAAAATCCGTTGCGTATTTAAGTATAAAGATTGAAGCATACATAGGGACAGGAAGCGACTTTGTTTTATACTATGTAATGATTATTACTACTTTTCATTATGACATAGGCATTGATACTCTATGCATGACTTAAAACACTCGGTGTTGTTTTTCAACTCACAAATGTTGCCAATAATCTGATATCTGACAGATACGCATACGAGCGCTAGTCAAACGTGATGGTAAACAGAGCTGGCCACTTGAGTGGAATAGAATTTAAAATGTTTTTTTTTTTATATGGCAACATTTGCGCTTATTAATGTTTAGTCAGATTTCTATTGGCTGTTTCGTTCGCGAAGATAAAGAATTTTTTTTCAAGATACACCGTGAAATTTAAATGGTTGTTTTCCCGCGGTAGAATGACTTGCCATAAGGAGTACTTACTTTTGAAGCATAAAAGCAGTAAAAATAAAAAAATAAAAAGTTTTTTTATAAATAATTATTAAAAATATTCATCAACTCAAAAAAGCGAAAACAATGGTAACATTAGACGTAATTTGTAGGTACTACTAGAGTCGCATGAGCAGCACGCCGTCAAAGGAAACCGATTCATTAAATATTTAAACCAAAATAAGTTCTCGCACGTTGTGATACGTCATAATTAGCTTGCACTCTACAGGTCCATTTTTTGTTTTTAATATTTTATTTCTTTATCAAACGTTTGTATTACCAAGACACAACCATTTCGCTGAGGGAAAACAACCATTAAAATTTCACGGTGTATACATTATAGAGAATACAGTACCGCCGCCGGATCTTGGCTAGTCTAAAGTGAGGCTTTGCGAATTTTAGTGCTTGAAAACTCGTAACAAAATAAATGGCTTAGGGGGCGTTCAAGTATTACGTAACGCAATTTGGGGGGGAGGGGGTGTCTCTTAAAACGTTACGATGCGTTACAGGGGCAGGAGGGGGTCTTTCTCACAACACGTTACGTAACATTGTTTTTTTTTAATAAAAAAATATGGAATCAAAACTCCCAAATTGGCAACCCTTTTTATTTACGTAGTACTTTTCATTTAGGAATCCCTCGATTGTATTAGTCTGGTCGTCGACAACGGCTAAAGAAAAGCTAAATAATAAAAAAAAAGTTTGGGTAAAAATTGTCACTTGAGTGTTACGTAACTTTTAGGGAGGGGGAGGGGGGTACAGAAAAACGTTACGGTGCGTTACAAGGGAGGGAGGGGGGTCAAAAATCTTCAAATATTGCGTTACGTAATACTTGAACGCTCCCTTATAACATTTTTATTTCTGACACAACCTAAATTTCCAAAAAAGGAGTTTGAAGATACATTAAATACATTTCACTTTATCAAAACGACAACTTTTAAATCGATTTCCTGACAAAAACATAATTTGTTAGTCATGACGTTGTTGCACCCAGTGTGTGATATAAATATAGTCAATTTTAATAAAAGATTTTTTGACGTTGTTCTGTTTTATATTTGTGGATTTCCAGTGGTTTAAAAAAGTTCAAAATGAGTAGAACCTAGACTCAAATCATATAACTTCTCTCGTACCAGTCGTACCAGTGGATACTGGTAGAATTAAATAGTTTTCTTCATTTGAATGAGAGTCTAATTCAACTAATATCATCCTTGCCAAGCTGTCTGTCCTGCCAGTCCGCAGAGGTTACTGGGGTAACAAGATCGGCAAGCCCCACACAGTACCTTGAAAGGTCACCGGAAAGTGTGGTTCCTTCACCGTGAGGTTGATCCCTGGGGGCTTAGACAAAGTCACATTCTCACTAACGATAACGAAATTCGAAACTCCAAATGTATGGAACTGACATATGCCTTCGAAAAATCACTTGGTCAAACGTTTTCGATTCGCTAATTGTTATTAGTCATAGCCAAGAAGTTGTTATTTTATCGAACCAACACTTCGACTTATCGATATGTTAGTCGATGTCACTTTGTCTACCATTTTGTGGTCGACATCGTTAAGGCGAAATCGAACTTAGAAATGGATTCGACACGGAGCGATTGCCCCTTGTCTAGGGCCCCTGCTCCTCGTGGTACCGGTATTGTGTCGGCTCCAGTCCCCAAGAAGCTTCTTCAGATGGCTGGTGTTCAGGACTGCTACCTATACTTCAGCCCGTGGCTCCACTGGCACTCTTGGAAACTTCGCGAAAGCTACTTATGCGGCTATTGCCAAGACTTATGCCTACCTTACTCCGGACTTGTGGAGGGACATCCCACTGACCAAGTCTCCATACTCCGAATTCAAAGCCTAAAGAAACTGTCTTTGAAATTGAAATACAACTAATAATAATGCCTAAAATAAATTAAATAACTTGGTAGATACAGGTCCAATAGCAACTGGGTCCAGTTGACCGAAAACTCCTAGAGCTGCGGTGCTCTTTCAAATAATCAAACAACCCTCACTACTCCGTTACATAAATTGTAACCACCGTTGTAGGCACGCTATCAATCGCCACAATCTAAATGAAACATAGTTGCAGTCACTAATAGCCGTATTTATTTAATGTTTAATGCATACAAAAGTTTAGAAGCGGAGTTAATGACTGGTCTGTTGGTAGTGGATCTGACTGCTATGCCGGAGGTCGTAAGTTCTAAGTCAAAATCAGTAGTACATTGTTATACGAGGGATTAAAGAAAGTTATTTAGTCCCGAGAAATTTCTTGGCGACCGAGCGAGAGCGAGGTCGCTAATAGTTCGAGGGACAAGTAACTTTTGAACCCGAGGTAAACACTGTGCTTTTCATTACGAATACGAGGAAAATAAAAATAATAAAAACCTGAGTCGTCGTCAAAGGCCTGAGTCGTCGTCAAAGGTATGTTTTTAGGTAGGTATATTTCTTTTGATTTAGGCAGTAAGCGGTTTTCTCCTCTTAAGAATCTTGCGTTAAATTTATAACTGAAGCTGATGAACTTATCGTGTTAATAAAATTTTCTTGTAACAGAGATTTAGCAAAATGTAAACAAAACTATACACCTCGAAAAAAAAGGAAGATCAAATCGGCCACAGATTATAGAGAGTCTACCATTTACCCGCCAATTCTTTTTTTCAGTGTTCGACGCCCTGGCTTTTCAGTCAATATTTTTCATTTTGTCATTGTAAAAATGGGTCTGGTCAACATTTTTCTCAAATATATATTAGTTTTAATAAAATAATTGAAAGTAGGTAAATTAAATAAAGTCATTAAAAAAAAGTATTCTTAAATTATTTCTATCTCTATGTCATTTTAATGCGGTATAAAGTTTCGGGTCACGGTTCAATAGAAATGTCAAAATAGAACTAGTTTTTTTTTTAATATTTGCTGTCTAAATATTAAAAAAACAACTGTCAGTTGTAAAGTAAAACTCCCTAGGGAGTAAAAGTACTTCTTCCAACCCTGTCCGCAGGCAACTTTACACCTACTTTCAGAGTATGAGTAATGAAAAATATTTTTCACTCGTAACAGCGTCCTGAAAATGATTGCTGATAGGCCGGATTGCCATACAATGATACTGGGTGGAATTAGGTATAGGTTACTAACTATACTAATATAGTACATAAGAACTTTTTGTTACTAATACACTAATAATTTATGGACTATTTTGGGTCTGAAATAAAGAAATTTTATTTTATTTATTTTGTTCGTGTCAAGACTTTTACTGATTAAATACCCACTCCTTTTCTTCCGTTACCTTTCATACCGGTGCCGGACCTCCCCTTCAGAAGACGATCTTTGGCGAGTAGGCTTCGACCCTATCGACCCTGTCTCTATGGTTTGCTGATAACTTCATGAGGCGTGCGTGGATCTATACGTGCCGTCAACGACTTGGGCATGGTCCGGACAGAGACCGGACGATCGGACGACGAGCTACATAATGCTCGCCGTCCTCAAGCTTACTCCTACGATGGCTGGAAATCGGGATCTAAATCCCGGTGACCGCGTCTAAAACACTAAATAAATTGGCAAAAAAAACTTCCAAAGAATACAAAGTTACCTTGGGAAGATCAAAATAAGAATCGGAAAACATACAAAAATAAATGTTTATATCTTGCGTTCGTGGGAAATTGTTAAACATTTTTAGTTTCGCGAAGTCTTTCTGTTTGTCCGTCCGCGGATAATCTCAGCGACCGTTAGAACTAGAAAGCTGAAATTTGGTATCAATCACGCCGACAAAGTGCAAAAACAAAATGTGGTAAAAATGTTTTATTAGAGTAGACGTACAGTGGGGAGTTATTCTTTTTTTTTAATTTCTACCATAACTTGTGATATATTGTTGTATAGGTATTTAAAAATGATTAGGAGTCCTGTAAAATAATTTTTTGATAATGTAAATATTTTTGGAAATAGTGGCTCCAAAAGTAAAAAACAAGGCGTCCCCTAAAATCTCAAAAGCAGAACTTTAAATAGACTTTCTAGGAAAAATATTTTGAACTTGCGCACGCACTTGGCCGATTTATTTAATAGAGTATTTTGATATTTATCCAAGAACGTAAATTAAAGGTTTTTAGATACTTAAATAAATTTAACGCCGGCGTTCGCTCAATATCACCAATAAGTAACCATACCAAATGGTTCAACTTACTTCCCGGGTACTACTACTAGCCTATAAATAACATAAAAAATACTCTCTTTCTTCTACAGTTCAATAAACAGCGTCTAAACCGTACAACGTAGTTTGCACCTCGACCTTGTTGATCAAAATAAGAATCGGAATACACTCCGAAGTAATGTGAAATGCGCCCGCGACTTATTTATTGCTGCGTGCGATGGAATACGTGTCGAGAGGACTGCAGGGTTGCCAGACGTGGACGAAATACGAGGAAATTAATGCTCTAGACAGACGGACCGCATTTCAACTGCAAAATGCAGTTTTATTGCAGTTAGACTGCAATAGAACTGCAAACCAAACGTGCAGTCGGATTGCAGTTTAATTGCATTCAAACTGCACTTAAACTGCAATTTGCAGTTATATTGCAGTTGGAATGCGGTCCGTATGTCCGTTTATTGGTTTGTAAGTGTGCGTTAGTGGAATATTGTACTCAACAAAGTAATAAACAACCTAGGCGTCTTCAAGTCAAGAGAAGCGTACGCCATCTTCGGACATGTTATTGCTTACCATCTGGTGAGATAGTTATTAAACGGGAGCCAGTGCAGCATAATAAAAAAAAAAACAGCCAAGAATGTGTCGTTTTTTTTTCAAATTCAAGCTAAAAAAACACTCTTTTTCTTCTACAGATAAATGAATAGCATCTAAACCATACAACGTAGTTTGCACCTCGACCTTGTTGATCAAAATAAGAATCGGAATACACTCCGAAGTAATGTGAAATGCGCCCGCGACTTATTTATTGCTGCGTGCGATGGAATACGTGTCGAGAGTACTGCAGGGTTGCCAGACGTGGAGGAAATACGAGGAAATTAACTTTTGGAACTTGTAATTACAGACACAATTAAAGAACAATAGGTGTGCGAACACCGGCGTTCGATCGGGGCTTAATTAATTAAAGCTCTAGACAGACAGAACGCATTTCAACTGCAATCCAACTGCAAATTGCAGTTCAAGTGCAGTTTGAATGCAATTAACACGACTGCAATTGAACTGCAATCGGACTGCACGTTTGGTTTGCAGTTCTATTGCAGTCGTGTTATCTGCATTCAAACTGCACTTGAACTGCAATTTGCAGTTAGATTGCAGTTGGAATGCGGACCGTCTGTCCGTTTATTGGTTTGTAAGTGTGCGTTAGTGGAATATTATTTTCAACGAATTTGTAATAAACAATCTAGGGGTCTTTTAGTGAAGAGTGAATAGGTTACTTCTAGACAAGCGTGCTCATCGACCACATCATTGCTTACCATCTGGTGAGATAGTTGTCAAATGGCAGCCAATGAAGCATAATAAAAAAACCGGTCAAGAGAGTGTCGTTTTTTTCAAATGCAAGTTTTTAAATAACATAAAAAATACCGTACAACGTAGTTTGCACCTCGACCTTGTTGATCAAAATAAGAATCGAAATACACTCCGAAGTAATGTGAAATGCGCCCGCGACTTATTTATTGCTGCGTGCGATGGAATACGTGTCGAGAGGACTGCAGGGTTGCCAGACGTGGCGCTCACGACGCAGACGTCGCCGGCATTCCGACCCCGATTTCCGGCCACCGTAGGCGCGGGCTTGCGGACGGTGAGCAATGGGCAACTCGCCGTCCGGTCGTCTGGTAATCGCCCAGACCAAGCCTAGTCGTCAATGGCGCGCACTGTATCCGCGCGCGTCAAGGAGTTGTCAGCAAACCGTAGGGACCCTGCAGAAGGGTCGAAGCCAACTGAGGTCAAAGGTTCGTGTCTGAAAGGAAGGCTCTAGCCCTGGCATAGATGGCGATGTAGGAACGGGGTAGGTTGTTTAGTTAGTAAGATAACCTACCATAAAAATGGGGTTGCCAGACATGGAGGAAATATGAGTACAATGCGTTCAAAATGAGAATAGGATTGATTGCCATATTGTGACGTTACGTTGTAATGTCAAAACGAAGAAGAGGTAGAGTGAACAAAAGAAGACATTTTTAAAAAAATAATACTTACGAATCGTGAACGAAGAAAGTTTAACCCCTTCAGCGCTGATTGTATTATACACTGTGAAATTTTAATGGTTGTATCTTGGTAATACAAACGTTTGATAAAAAAAAAAAATATTAAAAACAAAAAATGGACCTGTAGAGTGCAAGCTAATTATGACGTATCACAACGTGCGAGAGCTTATTTTGGTTTAAATATATTTAATGAATCGGTTTCCTTTGACGGCGTGCTGCTCATGCGACTCTAGTAGTACCTACAAATTACGTCTAATGTTACTATTGTTTTCGCTTTTTTGAGTTGATAATTATTTTTAATAATTATTTATAAAAAAAAAATTTGATTTTTTAATTTTTTCTGTATGCTTCAAAAGTACTCCTTATGGCAAGTCATTCTGCCGCGGGAAAACAACCATTTAAATTTCACGGTGTATACGCCTGTACAATTTGCTGAACTTGAAAAAAATTTAACTGTCGTTTTTTTCACACATTTTTTACGAAATTTAAGTGGCCGTCTTTTGTGTTTTATTTTATTTTTTTCCTAGAAAAAATCAATCAAGCGCTAAAATTCCCAGAGCTTAACTTCAGACTAGCCAAAATCCGACGTACTGTAAATCTGTACTGATTTTTTTGTATATTTTTCATCACTATACGCCAAAAAATATGCTAGCAAAATTGTATTCCAAACTTCGCCATGATCCTTTTATTATACAAAGTTTTGAACGTACGAAAGTATTTTGAAAATTCATCCTTTAACGGCGTCTGTTTTAAGCTATCTATGGGAAATTGAAAATCACTCTCCTTCCATTGTGTTTGCGTCCTAAACTTGCCAGATTGTATGAAATATCATGAGGATAATGCGCTTTTAATTGGGAGAAAACATAGCCCAAAGAATAATCAAACTTAAGATCCTCGTAATTAAACAATTTTTTTACGTTAATTTTAATTTAAGAATACTTGTTTGAATATTATTATTTTTTTATATGTGTTTGTTGACTATATTACCTCCATTAATCCGAAGACAAAAACATAAAACAAGTAACTTTCCAAGATAGAAAAAAAATCCGAACTTACCTCTAAAAATAACATTTTATGAATTTTATGCCGTAGTCATGTACTTTCTGTCACATTAAAATAATGAAAAATGTAGATAATATTAAACATTAATCAGAAATCAGTTTTTAGAGGAAGATTTTATTAGAGGAAGTTTGAAAGTGGCGCCAGTGACTGAAAAGTTGAAAGGTAACCGTCTGTCTTGGTATGGCCATGTAAAAAGGCGGGATGAAACGCATGTTACAAAAAAAGCCATGAGTATACATGTGGATGGATGGAGAGGGAGAGGGAGACCAAAGAAAATATGGATGGATTGTGTGAGAAGGGATATGAAAGAAAGAGGAGTTAGTGATAGCGAGACGGGTGACAGGACAGAGTGGAAGAAAAAGACATATTGCGCCGACCCCAAATAAAACGGGACAAGGGCAGGAAGATGATGAATCAGAAATCAGTTTTTAAAGAAACATAAAATTGAATTTTTAATACATTTTTATTTAGTTATAGCGCTTACGTGAATTTTTTTTGAGCAGGTTGCATGTTTCCTCTCTCTATCTATTTACGTTGCTATCGCATAGTTCTATCACTTTCACACTTTTTGTCATTTTCGCAACAAGGTATCGTCTTAGGGATGATTCTCATTAGAGCGGGCCGTGCACGGGCCGGGGCGTGGACGAGCCGGGGCCCGTCCGTGCTACGCAATTTATTTTCGGACGCAGCACGAAAAATGTTCTGATTACGATGGGACGTGGAGGGAACGGGGCGGGACCGTGCAACAAACGTGGTATTGAAGTGCGTCGAGCGGGCCCGGACGGGACACGGATAATGCACTGTGTAATATAAATTGATTCATACAAAATATATGAAACAGATTAAAACCGTGCCCCGTCCGTGCCCCGTCCGGGCCCCGCCCCGGGCACGGCACGTTCTAATGAGAATCATCCCTTAAGCGGCGAAAACCAGGGTACATAGGGCCGGGACATATAAATATAAACACGATACGGCGTCGTGCCACGATGCGGCATCGTTTCACGATGCGACGTCGCGTCGCATTATATTATTATACACTAGCTTCTGCCCGCGACTTCGTCCGCGGAAAATTTCTTGTAGTGATAGCTCGGGTAACATCCATGATATATACCTAAATAATTTATAGCCTATGTCACTCAGGAGTAAAGCAGCTTTCTATTGTTGCTAAATTTTTCCAGTCGAACCATTAGTTCCTACAAACAAAAAAACAAACTTTACCTCTTTATTATATTAGTGTAGATTAGTGTACATTATCATTTAAATGTAAATTGTGCAAACCCTAGCTACATAAACAGAAGTAGTAAGTTTATTTATAACGTAACTACCATCTTATCTGAGAATTTTAAGACTACGGGTCGGCACTTGAATGTGTTGTCCGGAAATTGAGTTACCGGTTGAACTTGGATTTTATTTTTAAAGTCCATCGAATTATATCCTAGCGATAGACAAGCACGTTCATAGAAACTATTTGTCTAAATACTGAAAAGTTAATTAAAAAATTATAGAAGATATACAAGGTGTCATTGACATGTTAACGCAAACGAATACCATAGATCCAGTACATGATTCTGGACACCCTAGTGGTGGAATTATTCGTCGGTTTTTTTTTTTAATTTTTGAAAAATGTTTTGTTTTTTTGTTTTTTACCTGTATAAAATCGTTATTCTAACCAATCCCAATGATATTTAAAAAAAAAAAAATTTTTACAAGAAAAAAATAATTAAAAAATCATCGAGGCAAATAAAGTCGTTATTCTGATCAAACCCGATGACATTATTAATTTAGAATGTAATTCACTCATTTTTTTCGCAAAAAATGTTAAAATTACATTTTTATACAGTTTAATCAAAAAAACGTAAAAAAATCATAAAAAAACCGACAAAAAATTCCACCACTGGGGGGTCTACAGTCATGTACTGGATTTATGGTATTCGTTTGCGTTAACATGTCAATGACACCTTGTATTTTTATTTATTTTATAGAATACTAGCTTTGGCCGGCGGCTTCGCCCGCATGATATTAGCAATATATAGGCTACCATAGCGTGATATTACATACACAAAAGTTTTTTTCAATTCGAAACTGTAGTTCCAGAGATAATAACATACAAACCTACAAAGTTACAAATTTTACCTCTTTATAATAATACTAGCTTTTGTCTGCGGCTTCGCCCGCGTACATAAAATATAGCCTATGTCACTCAGGAGCAAAGCAGCTTTCTATTGTTGCTAAAATTTTTCCAATTGGACCAGTAGTTCCAGATATTACCTCCTATAAACAAAAAAATTAAAAAACAAAAAAACAAACTTTACCTCTTTATTATATTAGTGTAGATAAGTGTAGATTATTATTACTAGCTTTTGTCAGCGGCTTCTCCCGCGTACATAAAATATAACCTATGTCACTCAGGAGTAAAGCAGCTTTCTATTGTTGCTAAATTTTTTCCAACCGGACCAGTAGTTCCAGAGATTACCTCCTACAAACAAAAAAAAAAACAAAAGAAAAAACTTTACCTCTTTAATATATTAGTGTAGATAATGTATATATTTAGAAATATATAAGTATATTTATCAGTTGTCTAGTACTCATAACACAAGCTGTGCTTAGCTTGAGACTAGACGGCGTTGTGTGATGGTTGTCGAACATTAAAAAAAAATTCATGGAAAACTCTTTTCCATTTGACGTACGGAATCTTAGGCGATTCTCACACTGCCCCGCATGATGCAGCGTGGCGCGTGGATGCGTGCTCTTTCGTTGCTTGTAAGTATCTCCGTTTGTATGGAAAACACGCACAGTCCAACACACTGAAAATGTATCCACGCGCGTTCATGCGGATCACGCGCATACACGCGGAGAAACATGCACCCCCGCGCGTGGGTGCGGGGCGAGACGCGAGGTATGGCACACCGAATCCCGCAGTGCCGCGCGTGATTTTGAATGGGCGTGACGTTGTGTTTGTTTTTGTGTGTGTATTTGTGACCGTACAAAAACCAAACAGTTAGTATAATGGCAACGTCCCGAATGAGTTCCACACTATTAACCATTTCTATCAAAACGACCGTGATGCTCAGTACTGCACGACCACCATAGAGAACGGCGAATAAACGAGAGCCGCCGTGCGTGAATCTACAAAACGCACCTACGCGCGTGTGTGCGTATAAAACACGCACGATGATGCAAATTTGCACTCCCGCAAGTAGGCGCGTAGACACGTTTAAACGCAACATGCAGCATTATGCGGGGCAGTGTGTGAACCGCCTTAAACGCCTTATTAAGCACACAAACATCGCGCATTACCCTCGCTACGCCACACACTTATATGCCTTTTAAAGCCAATTTTTCTCCAATATTTAACGTTAGAACGATGCGTATCTTGATTTATGAGTTCACGTAAGAAAATTTGTACTTTATACGCAAACTAATAAAAATCTTACTAAAGGTGTCTGCACACAGAGGGCGCGGCGCGGCGGGACCGGGCGGTGACGCGACGCTGAGCAGTTGTAATGTACTAGATAGTATGGACGACGCCACACAGAGCCGTCCCGCTCGACGCGACGGTAACCTCGGATCTGTGTGGCGACATGAGCAGTTGTAATGTACTAGATAGTACGGACGACGCCACACAGAGCCGTCCCGCTCGACGCGACGGTAACCTCGGATTTGTATGGCGACGCTGAGCAGTTGTAATGTACTAGATAGTACGGACGACGCCACACAGAGCCATCCCGCTCGACGCGACGGTAACCTCGGATCTGTGTGGCGACGCCGAGCAGTTGTAATGTACTAGATAGTACGGACGACGCCACACAGAGCCGTCCCGCTCGACGCGACGGTAACCTCGGATCTGTATGGCGACGCTGAGCAATTGTAATGTACTAGATAGTACGGACGACGCCACACAGAGCCGTCCCGCTCGACGCGACGGTAACCTCGGAGCTGTGTGGCGACGCTGAGCAGTTGTAATGTACTAGATAGTACGGACGACGCCACACAGAGCCGTCCCGCTCGACGCGACGGTAACCTCGGAGCTGTGTGGCGACGCTGAGCAGTTGTAATGTACTAGATAGTACGGACGACGCCACACAGAGCCGTCCCGCTCGGCGCGACGGTAACCTCGGATCTGTATGGCGACGCTGAGCAGTTGTAACGTACTAGATAGTACGGACGACGCCACACAGAGCCGTCCCGCTTGACGCGACGGTAACCTCGGAGCTGTGTGGCGACGCTGAGCAGTTGTAATGTACTAGATAGTACGGACGACGCCACACAGAGCCGTCCCGCTCGGCGCGACGGTAACCTCGGATCTGTGTGGCGACGCTGAGCAGTTGTAATGTACTAGATAGTACGGACGACGCCACACAGAGCTGTCCCGCTCGACGCGACGGTAACCTCAGAGCTGTGTGGCGACGCTGAGCAGTTGTAATGTACTAGATAGTACGGACGACGCCACACAGAGCCGTCCCGCTCAACGCGACGGTAACCTCGGATCTGTATGGCGACGCTGAGCAGTTGTAATGTACTAGATAGTACGGACGACGCCACACAGAGCCGTCCCGCTCGGCGCGACGGTAACCTCGGATCTGTATGGCGTCCGTCGTCGCGTCGCCGCCCGGTCCCGCCGCGCCGCGCCCGCTGTGTGCAGACACCTTAAGAAAATTTGTATTTTATACGCGAACTAATAAAAACCTTACTTAATATTTTACGGTCTTATATGAGAAAGGGTATGTAGACGTGTTTTTTGTAACATAAAAATGTTTATAGCGATTTAGGAGCGTTCGGTTAAACCCGAAAGTGGGTAGTTATTTATTTTTCTTTAACAAATCCATCCAAAGGTTGTCTTTAAAAAATCGCTTTTAGCGATAAGACCGCCCATTGTAACACCCTATTAAGTTCTTACTGTAATTTTATTTTTTACTAGCTTTTGTCAGCGGCTTCGCCCGCGTACATAAAATATAGCCTATGTCACTCAGGAGTAAAGCAGCTTTCTATTGTTGCTAAAATTTTTCCAATCGGCCCAGTAGTTCCAGAGATTACCCCCTACAAACAAAAAAACAAAGAAACTGTGGTGTATAGATATTATAATTAAATAAGTGCGCCTGCGACACCCCCCTTCGGACATTAGCTTGACAGACGTCAGGGCGAACGGAAGTGTCGCGCACGCACTAAGTGAATTATTCCTGTGTTTTATTCTAAACCACCAGTGACAAACAAAAGACATAACATTGGCGACGAGGATAAAGAACGTGAGTAAAATAATCAATATATGATGAGACTACAAAAATGACCAAGGCTATCAGTTGGAAAAATCATAAGATAGGTATACAATTATAATTTCGTGACTATTACCCACATTTCAAAATAAGTTTTCGTATTCGTTATGAAGGGGAAAAGTAGCTTATAAGTTATAACCTCCCCAAAGTCAATAACAAATGTGATTTTGGAACAAAATATGTTTGATATTTATTAAATTCAATTAATCATTGCATTTATTTTTAGTAAACACGTTGATACCTTGGTCAGATTAGTCTTAAAAAATAAATAAAAATAAACAGTGCAGTTAACCAATTTTCCATTGTCGTGTAGTTGGTCGATAAACAAAAAAAAAATAATTTGTCAGAAACAAAAATACCCACATATTTTCTAAGTAAGTGATCACAAAACAGTTTATTTATTTTGTGAGTAAACGGTAAATACCAACCGTTTAAGTTAAATAGTTTCTTAGTATGATGCTTTTAAATTTATTTTTGCAACTCAATTCGATTTTACTGCGGTTTGTAAACCACCAACTACACAACAACAACAATAAAAAGAGTGCGGCACAATGTAAACAATTCCAATGGGTTAACACCCATCAAGCTCATACACTAGTATAAAAGTATACTAGTTATGCAATAATAATAATATAATTATTATTTTAATAGTATTTCCAATGAGTGAAATCTCATCAAGTTCATACATTGGTATAAAACTATACTACCTAGTATGCAATAATAATTATTATTTTAACAGTATTTCCAATGGGTAATAACCCATCAAGTTGATACATTGGTACAACCGACCAGTGTATATACAAACAAAACAAATCGTGGTTAGTTCCGGTCCTATAAGTTCAGTTTGTTCCAATACATAGTTAGGTACTTTTGATGCACAGAAATAGGTCATACAAGTACATAATTATTTATATCCAAAATATTATTTAACAATTGGTTATATGTAAACATATTAAAAAGTTAGTAGGTAGTTACAATAGTCTTATCTTACAGCAAATTTTCAATATTATACTTACAGATTGTCCCAACATGTCTCAGTTACCGTCAATAGAACCTCTCGACTGTGAAACAGACCCAAACTCATTAGGGCATCGTTGGCAAAGATGGAAACGAGCTCTCGAAATTTACCTTCTAGCCTTGGGGATAAACCAACCTCTGATGAAACGTGCAACGCTTTTGCATACGGGGGGATTAGGATTGCAAGATATATATTATAACCTTCCTGGCGCACATGTTGAAGAGGAAGACTCCTCTGATGTGTTTAAAACTGCTATTCAAAAATTAGATGAGTACTTTTCCCCAAAGCAGAGCTTTCTGTATGAGCGTCATGTATTTCGGCTGATGAAACAGGAACCAGAGGAAAAATTTGAAAAATTCCTAATAAGGTTACGCAATCAGAGTTCCAAGTGTGACTTCGCCAATAAAGACAATGATCTAATAGATCAAGTTGTAGAAAAATGTACTTCTTCAGATCTTCGGAAGAAAATACTACAGTTAGGAGATTCCGTTACAATAGAAAAGGTTATTTTAGAAGCTAATACAATTGAGACCGTGGAGAGACAGCTAAAGGAATTTCAAGGGAAGCAAACTGAACAGGTTAACAGGATCGGAACGAGACCATATAAACCCCAAACTCGGGTCACCCACACAAATAAAAAACGATGCTTTAGATGTGGGAGTGAAAATCACAATAGTGACGATATGCACTGCCCCGCCAAAGATAAAGTATGCGACAAATGTGGCTATAAAGGTCATTTCTCAAGTCAATGTCGTACACGAAAGCACAAGCGTAAAGCATCAACTATTACGGACAAACGAAAGGACGACAGTAAAAAAGCAAAAATAAATGAACAACCGGCTAAATCACCCGTCAGTAATGTGAACTACATATTCCACATTGATGATGACGCCGAAATAGCTTGCCAAGTAGGTGGTGTCGAAATGAATATGCTCATTGACTCCGGTAGCAAAAATAATATAATTAATGATAAAACGTGGGAGTACCTAAAATCAAACGCTATCGTTGTGTCTAATCAAAAACAAGGTTCAGACCAAATTTTTATGGCATATGGTTCAAATAACCCTCTCAATGTACTTGGCTCATTTGAGGCTTCAATAGCGATTGGACCAGAATCAAATACTGCAAAATTTTATGTTATTAAGAACGGGACACGTAATTTGCTTGGCAAGGACACAGCTACGCGTCTCAACGTCCTCAAACTAGGGGTAGGTATTAATTTAGTAGATACTGAATCATTCCCCAAATTTAAAGACATTCAGTTAAGTATTGCCATAGATCCATCTGTTACTCCAATCTGCCAGCCCTATAGAAGGGTTCCCATTCCACTTGAAAATAAAATCAATAATAAAATCGATGAGTTAGTTAGAAGGGATATTATCGAACCCGTAGGCCAAGCCACATCGTGGGTTTCTCCAGTCGTGCCCATTCTTAAGAATGATGGCTCTTTAAGACTCTGTGTTGACATGAGATGTGCGAATAAAGCCATTATAAGAGAGAATCATCCTTTACCAACAATGACTCAACTTTTGCCTAAGCTTAGGAAATCTTGTATCTTTTCTAAATTGGATATTAAAGATGCATTTCACCAGGTAGAGATAAAGGAAGATTGTAGGGACATAACAACGTTCATAACTAGAGACCGGATAATATGCATTTGCATATTTGCATATGCATTTGCATATTTAAGCGATTTTCAAGGCTAATAGCATATTTTTACTAATATCTAGTGATGATGCATATTATTGCTATAATTTACAGTAGGTAGGTATTTTTCGAGCGTAGCGCACTCGGCAGCCGCGCGTATTTTGTTTTGGTAGGTACTCAAAAAATGAAAGAGACAAATGGTCGCGCCGCCGCGCGCTCGCCTACCGTGCTACTCCCACCTATTATGCATGTCATTATTGCTTTGATTGTTGACACGCTCGTGATCGGATAATTCACCTGCAGTTATAGTTTTTTTTTATTTTATCAAATAACAATAAATTAAAAAGATACATACATAATAAAGTAAAACATAAATAAGACAAGTATTTACTAACAAAATACTTATATCTAAAGGAATAATATTTACAAAACAAAAAAAACTCATTTAATGTTGCATATTCTGTCAGTTTTCGTGCATATTTTAGGCATTTTTCATGCATATTTGCATGCATATTTCAAGCTTTTTATATTGCATATTATCCGGTCTCTATTCATAACAAATAAAGGCCTATTCCGGTATAAACGTCTCATGTTTGGAATATCATGTGCGCCCGAGCATTTTCAAAAAATCATGGAGAGGATGCTTCTACCTTGTGACGGTGTCGTTAATTTTATTGACGATGTCATAGTATTTGGAAGCAACATTAATGAACATAACGATAGATTAACACATGTATTAAAGATTTTAAAACAAAATAACGTGCTTCTCAACAATAAAAAGTGCATTTTTAATGTATCAAAAATAGATTTCTTGGGTCATGAATTGTCTCCACAAGGTATCAAACCTCTGGACAAATACGTTAAAACTATAGAATCATTCAGAGAACCGAAAACTGTTGAAGAGGTACAAAGTTTTTTAGGATTAATTAACTATATAGGGAAGTGGATTCCAAGGTTAGCTACTATGACTGACCCGATTCGAGACGTTTTAAAACACAAGCTGTCTAAACACGCCGACATTGTCAAATACTGGGGTAAAAAGCAATCTGCCGCTTTTGCAGAGTTAAAAGAAAGTTTAAGTAACCTTCGTACTTTAGGGTTTTACGATCCTCTCGATAGAACTCAAGTAATGGCCGATGCTAGTCCTGTAGGTTTAGGAGCAGTCCTTATTCAACACGATACACAAGGACCTCGAATCATAGCCTTTGGCCACAAAAGTTTAACAGATGTTGAGAAACGGTACTGCCAGACAGAGAAAGAGGCACTTGCTCTAGTCTGGGCCATTGAACATTTTAACATGTATTTATACGGCTTAAAAGAGTTTGATCTGATAACGGATCACAAACCTCTTGAAGTGATATTCGGCCCGCGATCAAAGCCATGTGCACGAATCGAACGATGGGTATTAAGGTTACAGGCGTACAATTACAAAGTGGTGTATTGGTCGGGAAAAAATAATATAGCTGATTCTCTGTCCCGGTTATGCTCAAATCAACCAAATTCACGTCCTCATGAGGATGAGTACCACATTAATGCGATCGTAGATTATGCAAGACCTATGGCTTTGTCTATGGAGGAAATTATTCATAAATCACAAGGTGATGACGACATTCGCTTAGTAAAAGCGGCACTTTCTGGAAATAATTGGGACCCTAAAATCAACAACTATAAGCTTTTTGAGCATGAGCTCTGGTTTCATGACGATATCCTACTTCGTGGAAACAAAATAATCATTCCCACGGAGTTACGCAAACAAGTGCTTGCTTCGGCACACGAAGGGCATCCGGGCATCGTTGCTATGAAGAGTAGATTGCGAACTAAAGTCTGGTGGCCTAAAATCGATAAAGACGCCGAAAATATGGTAAAAAGTTGTAAAAGTTGTACCTTAGTATCAGGACCTAATCCGCCTGTGCCAATGAAGAGGCGTGAATTACCATTACAGCCTTGGACCGATATAGCTATGGACTTCCTTGGTCCACTACCCAGCGGGCATAATTTATTAGTAGTAATTGATTATTATAGCCGTTATAAGGAAATTAAAATAATGAAATCTATAACTTCTCAGGAAACCATTAGCATATTAAAGGAAATATTTTCTAGGTTAGGGATTCCAGTCAGTATTACAGCAGATAATGGGCGGCAATTTATAAGCGAGGAGTTCAAGTCTTTCTGTTCAGAATTCGGCATTAGGCTGTTTAATTCCATACCGTATTGGCCGCAACAAAATGGGGAGGTCGAAAGACAAAATCGTGACATAATAAAAGGCTTAAAAATTAGTCAGTGCCAAAAGTCTGATTGGAAAGATGATCTTCTGCGCTATCTTATGATGTATAACAGCACCCCACATAATACAACCGGAAAGTCACCCTCTGAATTATTTTTTAACAGGCAATTTAGAGACAAAATACCTTCAGTTGTAGATGTTGAAACCAGGCGCACTGATTTAGAAGTTTACGATAAGGATAAAATAAGCAAAGATAAGAGTAAAATAATTGGAGACAAAAAGAGAAAAGCAGTAGATAATGACATTAGTGTAGGAGAAAAGGTTTATGTTAAAAATATGATTAAAGAAAACAAATTGACGCCTGATTTCAACTGTACTCCACACACGGTCATTAGCGCTAAAGGAGGTGATATAAGGATACAAAATGATGAAACAGGTAAAGAAATAAGAAGAAATATAATTCACCTCAAGAAAATAGAGGGACAATGGAGAATTCATAATGAAAAGGAAAATGGAGATGGTAATGGAGAACAAACAACCGCTGATGAAGATTAAAATAAATGAAGATTAATTTTATTTATGGTGATTAATAATGTTAATATTATCATTGTTATTATTGTTTTGTTATTTCTAAATTTGGTTTACATACTAAAAAGTATTCTTGTCTCTAATATTATAATTATAAAGTTACGTAGGCAATCAGATTTGTATTGTATGTTATGTTCAGAGTTTAGTCTCTTTATGATTAGATTAGAGTAGATTATTAGTAAATTAATCGTATTACAATTACTATTTAATATAAAAATGTCATTCGATTTAAATTTATTGAAAGGGAGAGATGTGGTGTATAGATATTATAATTAAATAAGTGCGCCTGCGACACCCCCCTTCGGACATTAGCTTGACAGACGTCAGGGCGAACGGAAGTGTCGCGCACGCACTAAGTGAATTATTCCTGTGTTTTATTCTAAACCACCAGTGACAAACAAAAGACATAACAGAAACAAAAAAACAAACTTTACCTCTTTATTATATTAGTGTAGATGTGCAATAAAGAATATATCTATGTATCTATTTTGTAAACTCGTATTTATTTAAAAAAAAGCATTGAGCTACTTAAAGCTTTTTAATTTTTATACTAGAAACTATTTGAGTCTTAATAGCCCAGTGGTTAGGGCGAGGTTGCCCTAACTTTGAATTTTTTTTTTATTTCTGGTTTTTTTGGTTTAGTTGCTATAAACTAATGCTTGACTGTGATCCCATCTGATGGTAAGCAGTGATGCAATCGTAGATGGTGAGGCGCACTAGTTTATTAATTAATACAATAATATAAAAACACCATGAAAAATTATGCTATTCAAATTTACTCCCGCTGGCTCTTAACCGATGGGTTCAAATTAAAACTTGACATAAATTATTTGGATCGATAAAAAACTTAGCCTAATTTACGATTTGAAACATGTATATGTTACTGTAAAAGCTCGAACTACGACAAATCTTAAAATTTTCCAGTAAAACCTAAGATTTACCGACATGAGTTGGCAAATGTATTTTTTTTTTACAATGGGACGATTTTTTCAGGCTTTTACCATTCCAATTCAGTACATGAATAGAATAGAATAGAATAGAAAAACATTTATTCAATTCAGACAGCACAACATTTATAAAACACGATAAAAAATAACAACCAAAACTTAAATGGTACGCTGAGCGTGCCCGAACCGAAAAGGAATACACCGTTAAATTTTGATCGGGCCTCGCCTTTAATTTTATGCATAGTTATAATCAATAATTAATTAAAACCTATATGTTTTACATTTGTACGCCGAAATTAAAATTAAAAGCACAATAAACCTTAACCCTTTGAGCGCCGATTGAACACATGTCTTTTCAACTTTTTTTTTGTACATTTTCGTTTTTTTCACACATTTTTACGAAATTAATTTTACCTTTTATTCCTTTTTAATTTTGACTTTTAACAATTTCGTGAAAGTTTTTTTTTGGTGATTTATTTTTTAGTTTTAAGAAAGGGGGTCAATGCCCCCCTGGCGTCCGAATTGTATCTGTGTTGCCAACTTATTGTAGCTTACTTACACAAATAAAAGATTATGATTATTGTGCAGGAACCTCCCGAACTTACCAGTTCCAGTCTGACACACTGAGAAGTTATTTCTAGATCAATTCTCACATCAATAAAAAAAACTTTTTACAAAAAAAAAAACCGCCTTCAAAAAAAGCCAAACGACAAAAGTTCCTACACTAAAAAGTTAAAAATAAAAATTTGATTTGCTGTAAAGAAACTTAATTTATAGGTAAACTTATTTGACATTCATATTTTGCAAATATTCAAAATTTATTACTTCTTTTTGGAGTCGTAGTCGGTGCCAGCATTTTTATTGTTGAAACTTAATGTTAGGTAGCTTTGCTTGTGCTTGCAATGCTTAAACATTTTCAATGTACTTAAAATGTGGCAGAAGGTTTTTGTAAGTATATATTTTTTATTTAAAAAAAAATGTGCAAATCGGATGATTTTTTTAGAGAAGTCTAATATGTATTTATGTCTTAGTTAAGTGTTATATATTAGAGTATGCAAATAGGTACTATGTAGTTTTATAGTTAAGTTAGAGGTAGTTTTTCAAGGGATTGTTGCCCATTCGTAATTCCTTGCCTTGGCTGGCACCGACTCCAAAAAGAAGTAATAAATTTTGAATATCTGCAAAATATGAATGTCAAATAAGTTTACCTATAAATTAAGTTTCTTTACAGCAAATCAAATTTTTATTTTTAACTTTTTAGTGTAGGAACTTTTGTCGTTTGGCTTTTTTTGAAGGCGGTTTTTTTTTTTGTAAAAAGTTTTTTTTATTTGTAGCCGTTTAGTGTTTTTTATTATAATGTGTTATGGCAACGAAGTCAATATCGTTCCTACATTTCTTTTGGAAAAGTTACCGATGTCATATAAGTAGGAATACATATTATAGGTACATTGTTACAGTGTAATCGTTTTGATCTCGTGGAGAGATGATATGATGCATGAAATACTTATGATTCATCTCATGAGTACATCTTATGACAGCTCTCATAATCATCATCATTTCAGCCAGAAAACGTCCACTGTTGGACATAGACCTCCCCCAAGCGTCGCTACAACGACCGTTTCTGTGCGACTCGCATCCATCGCGTTCCCGTGATTCTCACCAGGTCATCGGTCCACCTTGTGGGAGGCCTTCCAAAGCTGCGTCTGTTGGTGCGCGATCGCCACTCTAGAACCTTTCGGCCCCATCAGCCATCTGTTCTACGAGCAATGTGCCCTGCCCACTGCCACTTAAGTTTGACAATTCTTCGGGCTATGTCGGTGACCTTGGTTCTCCTGCGCATTTCTTCATTTCTGATTCGAACACGCAAGGAAATTCCGAGCATAGCCCTTTCCATTGCCCTTGACAGTATTGCCCATGACAGCTCTAATAAGCTCAAACCATGCTAGGATACATTATTTTATTTTGAAGTTCCCATGCCGACCTTCCACCTTCCAGCTTCATCATCACATCAGTTCAATAGTATCTTACAGCCAAAGTGCATCTTATGACAATTCTAACAAGCCCAAACACGGCTAGGATATATTAATTAGTTACGCAGTTCCAGTGCCTACCTTCCAGCTCCATCATCATCATCAGATCAGTTCGATGATAACATTTTCAACATAATTATTTAAGATCATTGGTTTATAGTACATTTTCATAGTTGCTTAACTACCTTAATTGTGATATCTATGTGAGTGTCAAGTTTCGTTAGCCATTTTCTGATCTTCTTCACCAGTTCCACCTCATCAAATGTTACTTTTTGACTGTAAATGCTTGAGTTCTCGATGAAAATATAAAAAAAACTATATAGTTGCCTATAATATTTGAGGAGTTCCCTCGATTTCTCATGGATCCCATCATCAAAACTCAATTTTGAAAAAAATGGGACCAATCTGGAAGCATATCCTTTCAAGTACAAAAAAAATTTTGCAAATCCATCCATAAACAACGGAGTTCTGAGGTAACAAACATAAAAAAAAAAAAAAAAAAAAAAAAAAAAAAAATACAATCGAATTGAGAACCTCCTCCTTTTTTTGAAGTCGGTTAAAAAGAAAGCATCTTACTTAAGTTTCCTACCTTAGTAGATTCGTTTAAAATATTGATGTTAAGGCGCCACTAGTCGGTCTAAACGCCAACCTTTTTGTAATCATGATGCAATAATAAAAACACGTACAGTAAACTTAGGGTTGCCAATATTGATTCCTTGCCGGAGTCAGTGTTTCCTGCTGATGGCTACAATCCGGGAATCTTTAAGTCAAGAGTGAATGGATTACTTCTAGGTATGCGCGCTCCATCGTGGACCGCATCGTCTCTTTCCATCAGGTGAGATAGCGGTCAAGTGCGAACCTATAATTAATCTTTTTTTTTAAGAAGTCGAGTATAAATACGCGCCCATGCAGCAAATACTTTAAATCATGTGTGGTTCGCGTTGTTCATTGCATTGCATCTGCCTTATAATGTTCCCACTGCTGGGACACAGGCCTCCTCTCTAGGAGTGGGAAAGGATCATAATCCACCACGCGGGCAGTACGGAGTGGTGGATGTCACATATAGTAGGACAAGCCGGTTTCCTCACGATGTTTTCCTTCACCGTTTTGAGAGCAGTGGTGATGAAATAAATTACAAAGTAATGCGCCTGGCTGGGTTTGAACCCGCGACCTACAATTCGTAAGTCGGAGCCGTTAGGTACCACTCGGCCACCGCTGTTTTCACGCAGTTCACTTCAAAGTCGACCGCCATGTTTGATTTAAATTTTGTGACGAGGATTTTAACTGATTTTCGCTCAGCTAACATATCAGAATAATACAGACCACATATCAGATGGTTCTAATTATTTGCCGTTTACTATATATATCTGGTTACAAAGGAGTTGAATAAAGAGTACGGACATATAAAAGAGTTTCATTTATTAAAAACTAGCGACCCGCCCCAGCTTCGCACGGGTACTGATATTGAATATATATTATGCATGTATTATACACATTTACCTTCCTCTTGAATCGCTCTATCTATTAAAAAACCACATCAAAATCCTTTGCGTAGTTTTAAAGATTTAAGCATACATAGGGACAGGCAACTTTGTTTTATACTATGTAATGATTATTGAGTTGATGTTCTCTTAAACAAATTAATTTTGTACTAGCGTAAATTAATCCTAGTTTTAAAATAGTGCTTTATATTAATTTACTAATTTTAATTTTACAAATCGATAGTGTCACACCCTCCACGGGATTAAAATGATCAAAATTTTGCCAATTTTTCTGATCAAATTTTTTAGAGTACGCCATCTCTATTTTAAAGTACACTTGCCAACCCTAACTAAACCTCAAAAAGCCGGCTTTTTCTCCCGATAAACCTGGTTCCTATTACAGTATACGGAGCATGAATATAAAGCCAACGGTTTAGAGTTCAACATGGTAGTTACGAACCAAACTCATGTGCCGGGGCCTTAATAAAAAAAAGGGTTGCTTTTTATGATCGGATACACGTGTAGTTTTGCGAAACATCGTGTATGGGCGTCTTTATTGTGTATGAGTATCTTTATTGTCTGTGTTGCCAGTTGGGTTATTAGTTTTTTTTTCATTACAGCTTGGAGCTGTCAGTTGGGATTTTTTGGCGCGGTTTTGTGACAGGTGTCAGAATTGGTTTTTTTTTTGTTACAAATTCGTAACAAAGAGGTACAAAGAGGTAGGTTATACTGCGAATTTTAGCGCTTGGAAAATCGTAGAAAAAGAAATGGTTGTAAAATAAGTAAGTGCAATTTGCCATTGTTATAAATTGCTGTTATAACCTGAAAACCAATTACTTAAATAATATAGAAAAGAAAGAAAGCTATAGGTGTTTATTTTGCCCAAAATAGACGTAGAAAAGACACTGTCAATCAAATGTGAAGGAGGTATTAACATGTTGCATCATAGACACTAGACAGAATACAGTTGCCTTGGCCTCAGTTAAATCATATGTTTTGTCTATAACACGTGTCTACTTTCCTCTAAGGCACGTCTTGTATCGAAATGCGATCAAGGATGTTATATCTCTATCCTACGGATATGCGACAGAGAAAAAATAAAACAAAAAGTGTAAAATTCACAAAAACATCAATAAATAAAAGAAAACAGTTCCAAAATATAAAATCTCCACAAAATATAATTTTAAATAAATTCAGTTAAACAATTGACGCGCAAAAATAAAATTAAGCACAACAAAAATTCCTAGGTCACGCTACTGAGGCTAACATCTTGAGATGTCACCTTAGCAGGGCTACCTCCTTGTGCCCTAATGCAGGCTATTGTAGAGGTTCAAGGGGGCACAAAGAGGAGGTTCTCGAGAGGGCATTTTTGAAGTCAAGTCTTTAATCGTCTTGCTGTAAAATCTTGCAGACTTGAGCGATATTTTGAGGGTCACTTGTGAGTATACAGTAAGAGGATATATTGGTGATATACCTAAGTGAAATTTGTGATCTTTTTTTTCTAACAAAATACAACACAGTTCTTAATACTTAATACACTACTAGTTTTTTTACTTAGTTCTTAGTACTTAATTTATATTACCTACAATCTATTTAAAATACTTATCTGTTTTTATTACCTTGCAATGTAACTATTTTGGCTCAAAAAATCTTGCAACTCACTTTTGAAGCAGATATCTTTAACCGATTGAACTGCAGTTTTGCATGCAGGTGTAAATCGCATGAAAATAAAATATTATATTTGACATGGAGCTGATCTGATGATGTAATCGCGAGATAGCCATAGGAACTCTGTAATTACACAACCACGTCGAGTTTGGGCTCGTGAGAATCGTCTTGACGATTTTTAATTATATAAGTATAGATCACCGTTAAAAAAGCTTGTTATGAAAAAAAAAAAGATTTTCATTGAAAACTTGTTTATTTATTGTGCACACCAACCACAGTGTTGTCTTTTTTAACCTAAAGGTTAAAAAAGCCTTTTTGAATTAAGTCCGTCTATGTACATGAAGTTTAAATAAATGAACACAGTTCCAAGCAAATATAAGATGACTAGCTGTGCCCGCGACTTCGTCCGCGTGGAATAGTTATTTTGGGCGTCATACCTATTTATTTTTGCAAACAACCTCCTCAGCTTTATAAATTATAGCTGTTACTCACGACTTTGCCCGTGTCAATTTCCGTTATTATTTTAGACAATTTAGTTTTTAAAAGAACATAATTGTCTAAAAGTACTTTATAGAGCTACACACCCCCTTGGACACGCCATAATCTCGGCGGTAAGTCCCCTCTTTGAGGCGTGGTTGGATAGACATCACGGCGTCCTCACCTTCCGCATGACGCAGTTTCTCACCGGACATGGAAAGTTCAGGAGATTCCTGCGCCGGATTCGTGCGGAAGAGACACCCGGGTGTCGCCACTGTGTGGCCAGCCCGAAGGACACGGTGGAGGTGTGCCCCGTTTGAGAAGAGCATCGCCGTGTCCGTGGGGGTGATCGGCGGCGGCGACCTCTCGCACCGGGCCTTGGTTCAGGTCATGGTCTGCAGCGAATAAGAATGGCAAGCGGTCGCCTCCTTCTGCGAAGCAGTAATGCTCGTAAAGGAGGAGGCCGACCGCATAAGGCAAGGGCAACAGTGCCCTCGCCGTAGCCGTCGTCCGCCGTAGCCACCGTAGATGCTGGCTTGCGGACGGTGAGCAATGGATAGCTCGCCGTCCGGTTGTCTGGTAACAGTCCAGACCGAGACCAAGTCGTCGACGGCGTGGACTGCTACCGCGCGCTTCAAGGTGTTGTCAGCAAACTGTGGGGCCCTTCAGGGTCGAAGCCTCCTGCAGCCGAGGGTTGGTGCGAGAGCGTTATACCGGGGCTCTGGGAATAAGGCAAGGGAGAAACGGGGTAAGTTGTTTAGTCAGTAAGAGTCTGACACTGTTTCCCGCTCCGCCCAAGAGCGGGATTCGTCATTGGATGATTTTTACCTACCATAAAAAAACCCCTCTGCGCCACCCGCAAGCAACCCGTCTCCTCGCCCGCCGGCCAGGCGCAGCGTCATATTTTGCACATCATGCGGCGCGTGTGAATTTTATATCGGAGTTATTTTAAAATTGTAATAACTTCTAAGATATTCATTGAAAATAAGTGATGTTAAAGACAATTTTGTTCACAATTACATACTCTTAATCAACAACACATTTATTTGGATAAAGTTTAATAATACTATGTTGATACAACTCTAACAAATAATTGGTAATAATGCATTAATTTCGGCCAAATTTGATTCCCATAAAAACGGTTCTAGTGAGTTAATCTTAAAAGATAGACATATACTGTCGCGGATATTTTTTTAGAACATTTTAAGAGGAATAATTCTTTCATACATATTTTTTTGGTATCTTGAACCGTTTTCGCAGCGCACGCAACGGAAGCCCTCAAAGATGAATATTATTCCCCGTTTTTTCCACATTTTTCATTATTTCTTTGCTCCTATTAGTCGCAGCGTGATGTTATATAGCCTAAAGCCTTCCTCGATAAATGATCTATTCAACACAAAAAGAATTTTTCAATTCGAACCAGTAGTTCCTGAGATTAGCGCGTTCAAACAAACAAACAAACAAACAAACTCTTCAGCTTTATAATATTAGTATAGATGCGCTCGTGCGAGTTTTAAAGTTTTATTAAAAATATTTTCTTTTAAACTTACTAGTTTTATTCAAATTCTTTGCGATATTAGCCCACTCTTTGTCATTTTTAAGCCTGTTTTTATATCTCTCTCTCCATTTATTCCAAACAATGGGATGAATTTTTTTCAAATGTCATCTTACGAGTCCATGCTCCCAAACGTTACATAAAATGCGATCGGCCTCGAGCCGAGCAGCAGCTGGTCCAGCTCCTTGGCACCTGTGTAAAGCGGACTTTTGGTCGGACCTTCAATACATGTCAGTATCGTAATAACCCCGAAGGGTGGGATTCGTCATTCGATGATTTTTCCCACCACAAAAAAAAAACTTGAGGCCTTCGCCAACGCTTTATCTCACTTTATGCGGTCGCCACTCCAGAACCTTTCGTCCCCATTAACCATCTGTTCTGCAAGCAATCTCTCCTGCTCACTACCACCCGCAGGGCTCTGCATAACACCAAAAGCTGTAAAACTAAATTATTAATATTATTTATTTTGTAAATAGGTTTTAATATAACACTTTTTACACGTTTTTACAGTTTGCCGGCTGCAGTCTTTCCGTCCGAATATAATTTAGGTGTCTTCATGGCTAGAGTGAATAGGCTCTTAATAAACTAGTGCGCCTTACCATCAACGATTGCATCACTGCTTACCATCAGGTGGGATCGCAGTCAAGCACTAGTTTATTGCAATTAAAAAAAAAAAAGTATTTTTTTTTCTATTCGTCAGTTTAAACAAGATGAGGCCGGTGTTATCTAGCTAACAACCCTGAGAAGGAACACCGAAACAAACTCAGGGGTATAACTCTCTTTTAAAGTCCATACAGCAAACATGTAATAGTCAAATCATATAATCTAAGAACCATGCAGCTTAGTGTCTCTGGTGGTCTTTTGAAACGAACCCAATCTCCCTTACAAAGACACACAGTTGCTATAAACCCGTATCTAAACACATAATATTCAACGTTCTCATACTCCAACACATTTGGAACGAGCCACATGAAAAGATAACCGTGTGACACATTTATTTATGCTAAAACCAGAGAGGTTATTAGCTACAAAATGGCGGGTCTCCGCGCTTTGCCGCCATTAAGGCTTGGAATGCCATAGACTGGAGAATGGTCCGAGCGTTCAAGAAAAAATGACCAAATCATTAATATGTGTACAATATTTCACGGGAAAATAGATGCTCATGAACTACACGACGAGCTTTGCTTTCTCAGGGTCTAAAGATTGTCTCTGCCAAATTTCATCAAAATCGTTTGAGAGGTTTAAGCAGGAAAGCGTAACAGACAGACAGACAGAGTGAGTTACTTTCGCATTTATAATATTAGTATGGATACATGCATAGTATATTTAATATCAGCATTGCACCCGTCCGAAGCTGGGGCGGGTCGGGTCGCTAGTTATAGATAAATTACACGCAGACACGGGACGAATGATTGTGCTCATCGCTAAAATTGTACGAGTATCCTGCCCACTACCACCCGCAAGGCACTGTATAAGACCAAAAGCTCTAAAACGAACTCAATCTCCCTTTCAAAGACACACAGTTACTATTAAACCGTATCAAAACACATAATATTCAACATGTTCATACTCCAACACATTTAGAACGAGCCACATGAAAAGATAACCGTGTGACACATTTATTTATGCTAAAACCAGAGAGGTTATTAGCTACAAAATGGCGGGTCTCCGCGCTTTGCCGCCATTTAGGCTTGGAATGCCATAGACTGGAGAATGGAGCGAGCGTTCTTATAATAATAATAATTTTAAGCAAAAGTTAAGTTTAATTTGTTGTTAAGGTTTATTTTAAGCTAAAATGTGCAATAAAGCATAGTAGTTTTTTTTTATACTTTTGCAAATAATATTTAATATTTATTCCAGAAATATCACACAACATGGTCTAGTCCCAAGCTAAGAAAAGCTTGTGTTATGGGTACTAGATAACTGATAAACATACTTGTATATTTCTAAATACATAAATATTATAGATAAATTACAGCCAGACACAGAACAAATGTGCTCGTGCTCTTCACACAAACATTTGTCCTGGGTGGCAATCGAACCCACGACCTCCGACATAGCAGTCAGGGTCACTAACTACTATGCTGAGAGGCCAGTCATTTATTAACTTATGAATTATGAAATGTTCCTAAATTAATGTTGTACGGCATTATATTTGAATTTCGTAGCTGCGGCTAGCGCTGCGGTTGCTTTTAAGTTATTAAGTAGAAATGACCGCAATAGTACGTGGTATAAAAGGGAGAAGAGGCAAAACGCCGAATTTGGAACGTAGAGTTTTCAACAATGTAAGCACCTTTACTAATGATTCTTACAGTTTAGTTAGTTTAATTTCTGCCACTCAGTCCATTCTTCAGTCTATATGAAATTTGCGGCACGATGTTTATCCATTGCGGTCGCTAGATTATGCTAATGTACGTAACATATTATTTGGCGGATTTATGGAGCAGTTCCGTTGCAGGCACTGGTTAAGTGAGGAGTGGCAGGCGGTCGCCTCCTTCTGCGAAGCAGTAATGCTAGTAAAGGAGGAGGCAACACGCGAGAGGCGTAGGTCCCTAGCCGCCGTTGGAAATCCGATTTCTAGCTAACGTAGGCTCGGGCATGCGAACGGCGAGCCATGGCTAGCTTGCCATCCGTCCGGACCATACATATTTTGTCGACGTCAGGTTCAGTTCCATGCGCCTCAAGGAGTTGTCAGAAAAACCGTAGGGACTCTGCAAAAAGCCGAAGCCTACTGGGGCCATGGACCAGCTTCTGAAAGGAAGGTCCGGCCCCGATATGAACAGCTAAGATGGAATGGGGTAAGATTTCTAATCAGTAAAAGTCTGACACTGTTTCCGGCTCCGCTTTTTTCATTGGATGGTTTTAATCCATAGAGAGAAGGAAAGTACTTTTACCAATGATGCTCTTAATTTTGTCAGTTTAGTTTCGGCCACTCAGTCCATTCTCCAGTCTGTATAAAATTCGCGGCTCCATGTTTATCCATTGCGGTCTCTAGATTATGTTAATGCAGCTAACATATTATTTTGTTGGATTTATGGAGCGGTTCCGTTGCAAGCACTGGTTAAGTAGATTTCGCCTTCAGCGATTGTAGACTCAGGGTCGTTTCTGATAGTCTTTAAACCTTGATACCTTGAAGGGAACCCTGAGGAAGTGGCATGAACAAATAGTTTATTGTGGAAAACGAAAGATGGTGATCTAAGCAACGGTGTTCACGGCCCAGACGCCGCCGGGATTCTGGCCTCGATTTCTGGCCACCGTAGGTGCAGACTTGCGGACAGCAAGCAATATGTAGCTGCCGTCTGATCGTGTGGTTTTTTTTTTATGGTAGGTAAAAATAATCCAATGACGAACCCTGCTCATGGACGGAGCGGGAAACAGTGTCAGACTCTTACTGTCTAAACAACCTACCCCGTGCCTTCCTTGCCTTATTCCCAGAGCCCCGGTATAACGCTTTCGCACTAACCCTCAGCTCCGGGAGGCTTCGACCCTGTAGGGCCCCTACAGTTTGTTGACAACTCCTTGAGGCGCGCGGGTCGACGACTTGAGCTCGGTCTGGACTGTGGCTGATCGTGTGGTAACCGTGCAGCTGCGTGTGACAGCTTGGGCTTGGTCCGGAGACCAAGCCCAAGCTGTCAACGGCGAACACTGTTCCCACACGCTTCGAGGAGTTGTCAGCAAACCGTAGGGACCCTGTAGAAGGGTCCAAGCCTACTGGGGCCAAGGGTTCGCGTCTGATATAGATGATAGAGAGGACTATAGATGGATGGAGAGGACGAAGAAGGTGAAAGAAGAGATGAATGGATTGCGCGAGGAGTGATCTGAAAGAAAGAGGAGTTAGTGATAGAGTGTCGGGTGACAGGACAGAGTGGAAGAAAAACACGCACTGAGCAAACCACCAGTAATATAGGATAAGGACAGAAATGAGAAGATACGTGTTCAAAATAATGTTATGTTTTTTTCTACTTTTTTTCTTCTTATGGGTCGGTTCATATCTGAAGGAACATGCGTCGCGTATTATCGGTCGCGTAACGCCAGAACAGACAAATGTATAGAAAAATACTTGACCGTTCACACTCAACTGATGATACGTTAGTGCGTCGAGCGTACAGCGTCTATTCCGTTTCCGTCAACGCATTATCGGTCGACGTAACAGCGGTAACGTCGCGCGCGTCACGCTCTACGTGTATTTTGATTGATGCATACAGACTAGGCGTAACATTAGCAGAGATCGTTTGTGTGAACCAAGTGTTACGTCAGGGTGGTCACAGTAAAACAAAGATACTTCCAATCAATTAGTTTATAATTATAAGCCTCCCAAATAGCAATAATTTCGATAGGCTTCATTTTAAAATTCAATATCACACAACACAACCGCTCCGTAGATGCTAAACGTAGAAACTGACGGATGATACGCTCGACGCATTTTCCGTTTGATATGAACCGACCCATTCGACCGAATAGACGCGACCGATGATACACTCGACGCATCATCCGTCAGATATGAACCGACCCTATGTTTATCATTTTTTATTTCTTATCAATAGTAATTGTTTAAACCATTTACTGGGTAGTGCAGGACGCAAGTAATATAGGTAGGTATAAATAATCTATATATATATATATATATATATAAAAGAAAGTCGTGTTAGTTACACCACTTATAACTCAAGAACGGCTGAACCGATTTAGTTCTCCCCACCGAATAGGGTAGAGTAGGATAGAGTAGAGTAGAATAATCTGTTGCCGGGAGCGAAGCCGCGGGCAAAAGCTAGTAAATGATATTTATTTTGTAAATATTTTTAAAATAGGTTTTAAAAGTACACTTTTATATAGGAGTTCGCTTCATAAAAAATACTGGTATTACATCTTAATTCGATTGGCATGTTAACATTTTACCAAGTCACCCGTACTTCTAGAAAAAAAAGCTGAACATGTGTTCTCACCCTATAACACATTGCAAGACCATTTAAAACCGTGTAGCCGTCGCTTAACCGACAAGTGAATTGCAAAGAAAATGATTTATTACTTGGCGCTCAACGTGGGACCTGGAATTAAAGATTGTGGTCTTGTAATGTACAGTCGGGAACTTTATATCTTGGTCAGTTTTGATCATCTATACAAGGTGTCATTGACATGTTAACGCAAACGAATACCATGGATCCAGTACATGATTCTGGACCCCCCAGTGGTGGAAATTTTTGTCGGTTTTTTGTTCAAATTTAAAAAATAAAAGTTTTGTTTTATTTTTTACCTGTATAAAATCGTTATTCTAACCAATCCCATGATAAAATGTATAAAATCGTTATTCTAACCAATCCATGATGTTTTCAGAAAAAAAAAATTTTTTTACAATAATAAAATTAAAAAAAAATCACCGAGGCAAATAACCGACAAAAAATTCCATCACTATGGGGTCTAGAATCATGTACTCGATCTATGGTATTCGTTTGCGTTAACATGTTAATGATACCCTGTATAAAAGGAGAAACTGACTGACATATCAACGCATCACCTAAACTACTGGGACTAGGAGCGTGAAATTTTGCACAAGGCTTCCATTTAAGACGTAGGCAAACAATAAGGAAGGGTTTTTCAAAATTCTGCCAAAATTTCTGTTTTACAAAATACAACAAATGGGTATTATGCTCTCAAAACGGTGAAGGAAAACATCGTGAGGAAAGCGGCATGTCCTAGAATCAAAATTACGAAGACATGTGACATTTACTAATCCGCACTGGGCCCGCGTGGTGGATTGTGGCCCATTCCCTCTCCTTGTACATGTCAGTCAGTTTCTCCTTTTGTATACATAGATGTTTTTGTTAGCTCATCTATATAGATGAGCTAACAAAAACAGGCCTCAGATTGACGAACTTACTTTGTACATGACTGTACATACTGTGACAGTATAGATGTAGATTGCCGAGTTATACAATCATGCACGCGGGGTGGACATTCATTAAGAACCAAGGACGGGTCGGTGTAGCGATTAATTAATGTAATTTATAAGCTAGGTATGTTTGCATTCGAACAGGGGCCCAGGTCTGCTATACTTGTGGATCTTTTTTTATGGTAGATAAAAATCATTCAATGACGAATCCCGCCGTTGGGCGGAGTGGGCAACAGTGTCAGACTCTTTCTGACTAAATAACCTACCCTGTTCCTTCCTTACCTTAGTTCCAGAGCCCTGGTGTTACGTTTTCGCATTAACCCTTGGCCCAGGTGGCTTCGACCCCTACAGTACGCTGACAACTCCTTGAGGCTCGCGGGAAAAGTGCGCGCCGTCGACGACTTGGGCTCGGTCCAAACTGGACGGCGAGCAACCCATTGCAGTGGTGATAAAATAAATTGTACAAAGTAATGATGGGTTTAAACCCGCGACCTACAACTCGTAAGTGGGGGCCTTCATCACTGCTCAGTCCCAGTCATCTCTTATTTAACCAGAATCCATTTGTCCAACAGTAGACTTAAATAACTGTTCAATACACCCACTGTTGAGTTCTGTATCTGATATCAAACCTTTGTTCCATCTAGGCGACAATTCTCAGCGGATGAAATGGCAACATTGTTGAAGCATAGAGTAATACAGAAGGTCAACTCCGGACAGCAAATACATCATTACATAGCATAAAACAAAGTCGCTTCCCGCTGTCCATATGTATGCTTAGATCTTTAAAACTACGCAACGGATTTTAATGCGGCTTTTTTTTAATATAAAGAGTAATTCAAGGGGAAGGTTTATGTGTTTTTTTTTTTTTAATTTAATTTTTAATTTTTTTGCCCTTTTTGAATTTGGAATTATTGTTTTGACATTTTTTAATTTGAGATTTATTGTATAATTTCTCATTTTTGTTCTATTACTTTTTTTGGAATTTCAATTTTAATAGTATTTTTTTTTTAAATATTAATTTGTTGTTAATAACAAATTATAGTTAAAAAATCAAAAAAAAAAAAGTATTTTTGTAATTTATAATTGTATAGCAATTTGTGGCATTTTCGTAAACCACTGTCAAAAAAAAAAACCACTGTCGCATTAGGTCAAGCCTGTAAGGATAGGGTGTATGTTTTGAAAATAAATAGAAATAAAAATAAAAATATAAAAAAATAAATGTGTATAATACATGCATAAATATTTAATATCAGCATTGTACCCATGCGAAGCTGGGGCGGGTCGCTAGTATAAAATAAAGTTGCTTACCGCTGTCCCTATGTATGACCAGCTCTTTAAAAGTACGTAACGGATTTGATGCGGTTTTTTTTAATAGATAGAGAGATTCAAGAGGAAGGTTTGTGTATAATACATGCATAATATATTCAATAGCAGTACCCGTGCGAAGCTGGGGCGGGTCGCTAGTACTCCAATATAATAATTCATTTGACTTGACCTTCTGTAAGCATTGCTCTATGGTACCACAGTGTTGCCTGAACAATATAAATATAGCAGCTAGCTGGGAGTTTCCATTTAGGTCGATGCATATTTCGTTCTTCCGTTTTGGAGATGAAGTTAACTGTGGAACTTTGGAAGGAAATTCAAACGTACTGAGCTGATATGAGGAGAAAATCTTTATGTAACGTAATTTAGGTATAATTCCAATCAAGTATAATTTGAATTTTCTTTCAATTTTATTAAAGTATAGTATTCTTTTATACTGCGTACATCGAAGGAATGGTGCAATTTGCCTGCTGCGGTCTTCTCGTCCCATTATAATTTATGTATATTAGAAGAAGTTTGAAAGTGGCGCCAGTGACTGAAAAGTTGAAAGGGAACCGTCTGTCTTGGTATGGCCATGTAAAAAGGCGGGATGAAACGCATGTTACAAAAAAAGCCATGAGTATACATGTGGATGGATGGAGAGGGAGAGGGAGACCAAAGAAAATATGGATGGATTGTGTGAGAAGGGATATGAAAGAAAGAGGAGTTAGTGATAGCGAGACGGGTGACAGGACAGAGTGGAAGAAAAAGACATATTGCGCCGACCCCAAATAAAACGGGACAAGGGCAGGAAGATGATGAAGGCTAAAGTGAATTTTTATTATGTCTAATTATCGTATTCGAAAGGTTAGTAAACTATAGCGCTTCACTATCGTAATTGCATTATGCTTACCATTAGATGAAACGTAGTCTAGCACTACAGGTTTATATCGTTGGAAAAAGTGAAAAAATAGGATCTTAAAGTTTTTTATTTACATAGGACGGCTAGGCTGACTGACTGAATCAGACATCATGTCACCGGTCCTATCTTGTAGCAATGGGGAAGAAAACGCAAAGCTATTTGCAGATTTCGCCGATGACGTTTGACTCATAACAATTTAGCTGTCAGTCGTATCGCTTTTTAAATCGAGTTTTAAAATCTACACTATTCTTATATATAAAAATGAATCACGAAATGTGTTGGTAAGCGCAAAACTCGAGAATGGCTGAACCGATTTCGCTAATTCTTTTTTTGTTGTGTTTGTTACTGTGAGGAAAAGGTTCTTATGAAAAAGAAATAGGTTATAGTTGGGTAGAGTAGAGTAGAGTAGAATAATCTGTTACCGGGAGCGAAGCCGCGGGCAAAAGCTAAGCTAAGCTAGTATATTATAATAAAGAGGTAGAGTTTGTTTTTTTGTTTGTAGGAGGTAATCTCTGGAACTGTTGGGCCGATTGGAAAAATTTTAGCAACAATAGAAAGCTGCTTTACCCCTGAGTGACATAGGTTATATTTTATGTACGCGGGCAAAGCCGCTGACAAAAGCTAGTAGTATACAATAAAAATCAAATAAAATTACAAACCAGTGGCGGCACTAATGCATTGGAAATCAGTTTCTTTGTAGTGGTTAGAACATAACCTCGAATTTGCAGAGGCCTTCAAGTTGCGGATCTTTCTCGCCTTTTCCCATAATTTCTTCATCCGCATATCTTTAGGGCAAGAATGATTTCCATTATTATTGCAACCAATTGCTACACAACGCGACATATATTTTTTTTTTTATAAACAACGTAAACTCAAACAAATTACAATAGGTTTTGACAGACTATTTGGGTCGAACGATATCAGTGCCTCTAGTGACGAGATTTGACAGTTTTCTTCCCCGTTGTACTTTGTACTTAAAGGGGGATGATGTTGATGTGAATGAAGGGATGGTAGATCTCAACATCAAGGGTCCCCACTAATTAAGTAGAAGGAGTGAAGTAGGGGTAGCAGAAAATATATTTTAATGTTTGGTTCTTCTATTATTGAACTGTATTTTTTACAATCAGCTACATGAATGACAAGTTATATCAACCTTATGACAGATCATATATTTTTCTTTTTTTTTATATTATGGCATTTTTTTTATTAAGTAGGTACCTATATAAAGGTTGCTACAGTATTGTAGTAAATGTCAAAATAATTAATTGCACTCTCTGCGGACTTTACCTTCTGTAAGCATTGCTCTATGGTAACACAGTGTTGCCTGAACAATATAAATATAGCAGCTAGCTGGGAGTTTCCATTTAGGTCGATGCATATTTCGTTCTTCCGTTTTGGAGATGAAGTTAACTGTGGAACTTTGGAAATTCTGACGTAGCGGAGATGGGGTGAAAATCGGAAAGTTAAAATGAGTAGTTGGTTAGACGATTCCACCTGGGGTTGTAGTTTGCTGTTTTCCTAATAGTCGATATTTCAACACGATACAATTGTTAATTTGCTAAATGTTTTTAATTAAAAAGATTCCCGGATTGTAGCCATCAGGAAACACAGACTCCGGCAAGGAATTCCACTCCTTGGCTGTACGCACAATGAATGTGTTCCCAAAACGTTTTAATCGTTTTTCGTTTTGATTATTCGAAAATCAAAATCATTGACCTGGTTCTGAAGTCTGCTCTGCTTAAGTGGGACTGGGCTGGACATGTCTGCCGCATGCCGGTCGAGCGGTGGGCCAGTAAAACACAAAGTTGGTGCCCTGAAATCTCACGAAGGGGTCGCGGCAGACCAAGAAGGAGATGGCGGGACGACTTGGATGCCTTCCTTAGGAATTGGCAAGAAGTGGCTCAGAACCGGGAACACTGGAAGGAATGGAAGGAGGCCCAGCAGTGGGACAGTATGGGCTAGAAATAATAATAATAATATAAATATTCGAATATTAGTTTTAAAATTACAAGCTTCACGAGCTAGCGCCATTTTTGTTCGCCCAAGGTCACCGGCATACATCTGCTGCGATCCGGACTCGCGTACCAAGGGCTCCGCACAATCATACCTATTTTTTATCATCATCATCATGTCAGCCAAGCGATGTCCACTGCTGGGCATAGGCCTCCCCCAAAGATCTCCACAACGATCGGTCCTGTGCTGTCTGCATCCAGCGGCTTCCCACGACCTTCACCAGATCGTCAGTCCACCTTGTAGGGGGCCTGCCTACTTTTTTTTATGGTAGGTGAAAATTATCCAATGACGAACCCGCCCTTGGGCGGAGCGGGAGACAGTGTCAGACTCTTACTGACTAAAAAACCTACCCCATTCCTTCCTTGCCTTATTCCCAGAGCTCCGGTATAACGCTTTCGCACCAATCCTCGGCTCCAGGAGGCTTCGACCCTATTAGGCCCCTACAGTTTGCTGACAGCACGTACAATCTTACCTATGAAAATTGAATGCTATAAAGAAGAAGTGAGGGACGGAGGGAATTAAGGTCAGCCTAATGTATTTAGTACCTCTCAGAGGAATCAGATTAGCCCCAACGTTTGAGCTTCAGATGTTGCCCTCTATCTACGTATAATGGCATTATGTCTGCTGGAGCATCCGGCATCGTCTTTGGATTTGGTTAGCCTCAATGTTATTATTATTTACTAGCTTTTGCCCGCGGCTTCGCCCGCGTGGTATTGGGGTTGGGGTTGGGTTTTGCATTATAAAAAGTAGCCTATGTCCTATTCCAGAGTGTATCCTATGCCTGTGCCTTTCATCCAGACCCGGCCAGCCGTTTTGGCGTGATTGAGTAACAAACATCGTAACTTTCGCATTTATAATATTAGTAAGATTTTTTTTCTCACTACAATATACAGTTTTCAGTCAATTTAACAATATATAAAAATCTTACTAATATTATAAATGCGAAAGTTACAATGTTTGGAAATTTGTTAGTCAATCACGCCAAAACGGCTGGACGGATCTGGATGAAATTTGGCACAGGCATAGGATACACTCCGGAATAGGACATAGGCTACTCCCGGAAACCCCAACCCCAACCCCAATACCACTCGGGCGAAGCCGCGGGCAAAAGCTAGTCAGTCATAATATTTATATTGTAGGAGACTGGTGCCTAAGATAGACTCTAAGTTTGTGTTTCAGGACACCAGGTTCCCACCCTTCAAGTTATACATCACTTAGATTGTGTACTAACGCGCTGACAATGTACTAAGGTACTCAATAACTTTGTATGAATAATATTTGCATTGCATAGCATTATGTGTTAAATTAGGAGTTTTTTTTATGGTAGTTAAATTAGTCCAATGGCGAATCCATTGGGTGGTGCGGGAAACAATGTCAGACTGTTACTGACTGAACAACCTACCCCGTTCTTACATTGCCTTAGTTCCAGGGCCCAGGTATTTTGCTCTCGCATCAACCCATGGTCCAAGAAGGGTTCGACCCTATTGGGCCCCTACAGCTGACAACTCCTTGAGACGCGCGAGAACAGTGCGCGCCGTCGACGACTTGGGCTCTTGGGTTACCAGATGACCGGTCGGTGAGCTACGTATTGCTCGACGTCCAACAACGCAAGGGTAGATCATAGCCCATATCTTGTAATGTGTTTAGGTTACAATGGGACGGACATACGCTATGCTCAAAAATCCCTTTACATAAATAAAGAGAAAAAAAACATAAATGAAGAATGAAAAAAAAACCTGACCATTGAATTCAACAAGGTATAAAAATATTCAGCCTTGTACACAAACCCTTACAGTCCAATTGAAGACCCATTTTCATATTACACGCCAAACAAAACGGTTAAAAAGTTCAAAAACATTGCTAGTTACAAAAAAAAAGAACAAGCACATTTTTTCCGGCTTGGCACCCTGCCAGCGTCGGCGGGAAATGTAACGCTTCAATTAATATTATTTTTTTAAAGTTCAGTTCACATCGAGACGCGACGCGTTGCGATTCTACACCGTTAAATTTTGATTTACGAGTATTTACTTATTTATCTTACTAATATTATAAATGCGAAAGTTACGATGTTTGGATGTTTGTTACCCAATCACGCAAAAACGCCTGGACGGATCTGGATGAAATTTGGCACAGGCATAGGATACAATCCGGAATAGGACATAGGCTACTTTTTATTCCGCAAACCCCAACACCAAACCCAATTCAACGCGGGCGAAGCCGTGGGCAAAAGCTAGTATAAAGATAAAATTAAATAAAAACTGGCCAACACAACAGTGTGTGGTCACTGTCTGTCATTAATTTCTCGCTATGTAAAAGAAACTTTAAACTACGACTTAACAACGCGAAGTAGTACAGCGCCATCTCTCAGGGAATTGGGTTATTAATTTATAGAAACTAGACGGGGTATGTATTTTAGATTTCCAATGGTATTTTAGATTGCGTGACCCGTCTTCAATAATTCTTTTTTATTTGAAAGAACATACATTTAAAAAATACGCATACATTTTGTCGAGTTATCTATATATACTAGCGACCCGCCCCAGCTTCGCACGGGTGCAATGGTGATATTAAATATATTATGCATGTAATTTACACATACACCTTCCTCTTGAATCACTCTATCTATTTAAAAAAACCATCAAAATCCGCTATTTATAGGCACGCTCTTGCCGCACCGGGCGGTAAGCCGGTACCGCCGCAAACGCTACGTCCCGCAATTTTTAAATCTGTAATATCTTCAAAAATATTCACTTAAATCATACGGTGTAAAGGGCCATATAGATCTATATTAAATGAACAATGTATTCAAGGTATTTAATTGGTTAAGGATTAATGCTGTATTGGTTAAAATCGCTTCGAAAATTAGCCATTATTTGTCGTAAAAAGTAAATGACAAAAAAAAGTTATTGTGGATTATCCATAAGAGCAATATACCATCGCGGACTTTTCTGTAGACCTTTTCAATGTCTACAATACTTAGTATATTATTTTGATAAAACTCGTAGGGTTCAGCCTGCGATTGCAATGTAAGCGGAAAAAATTTAATTATTTACGACATCACATTAGAAACCTCAAAAATAACAGTACTTCTCCACTATTTAATGGATATTATTATACATATAAACCTTCCTCTTGAATCACTCTATATATTAAAAAAAACCGCATCAAAATCCGTTGCGTAGTTTCAAAGATTTAAGCATTCAAAGGGACATAGGGACAGAGAAAGCGACTTTGTTTTATACTATGTAGTGATGATATATATAAAAGGAGAAACTGATTGTCTGACATATCAATGCACAGCCAAAACTACTGGGACTAGGACTACGAACATGAAATTGTGCACAAGGTTTCCTTTTATGACGTAAGTGAGTACTAAGAAAGAATTTTCCAAAATTAATTAACGGTAGGAAATGGGTCTTCAAAATTTGTATGGGAAAACTTATTTTCACGCGGGCGAAGCCGCTGGCAGAAAGCTAGTATGAATATAAATCTACTAGCTTTTGTCCACGGCTTCGCCCGCGTACATAAAATATAGCCTATGTCACTCAGGAGTAAAGCAGCTTTCTATTGTTGCTAAATTTTTTCCAATCGGACCAGTAGTTCCAGAGATTACCTCCTACAAACAAAAAAATAAAAAAACAAACAAACTTTACCTCTTTATTATATTAGTGTAGATGAAGTAGCGAGTTTTTTTTCCGTGATTTTTGGATTGGTCATATAGTAAAAGTTTTTCACACCAATATGATAGTGTGTAGGTACATTGTACAATGATCTTTTTTGAGGAAAGCCCATCTCTCGTTTTGATCAAATTAGTATAAAAATATTCATCATCATCATCCTAGCGGTATTAGTCCCGGTTGCCAACCTTGGCTTTCACCTCGGTGCCCGGGGTCCGCTTTCTTGCTAAGACGCCTCCACTTCGCTCGGTCTTTCGCGTCCTTTGCCGTAAGCCCATTGGCACGCATATCGTCCCTTACGACGTCGATCCAACGCCTCTTAGGCCTTCCTCGTTTCCCGGGTCCCGGCGGAGGCGGCATGGCGAGGCATCTGTTACCCACGTAGTCTGCCGGTTTTCGTAAAACGTGGCCATACCAACGTAAGCGACCCTCCTGCAGTTTATCCGCTATGTCACGGACCTGAAGGCTGCCCCGGATGCGGGAGTTTTTAATGCGGTCTTTCCGCGAGACTCCAGAAATTAGTATAAAAATATTATCACATTAAAAATATCTACTATCGCATTACTTGGCAGTGTGGGTTGGCCCTTACTTGTAATGGTTTTATATAGGATAGTTATTTGCACGATACCTTCACGGTAGTCGCGTGTGGGGCTCGGCAGGACTGAGCTAATTAGATGATTGGATAATAGTTTTATACTACATCGATTTATTTGCAATTGATAACTATTATGACTGGCCTGTTGGTCTAGTGTTATGTGGCCCTGACTGCTTTACCGGAGGTCGTATGTTCGATTCCCACCCAGGATAAATGTTTCTTTATTCATTCTTTATTGTACACAAAATATTGAATAGTACACAGTAGTTAGACAATTCATGTACAAAGGCGAGCTTAACTCAACAATGAGTTTTCTCCCAGCATACCTTTGAGTAACAGAGAGAGACAACAATCAAGGGTAGAAACAAGTGTACAATATAAATCTATATATATTATACCTCCATAAACATACATCGCCAAACTTAAGTGGCAATGGGCAGGGCACATCGCACGCAGAACAGATGGCCGCTGGGGCCGAAAGGTTCTGGAGTGGCGACAGCGTACCGGAAGACGTAGTGTTGGTAGGCCTCCCACAAGGTGGACCGACGACCTGGTCAAGGTTGCTGGAATTCAATGGATGCGAGACGCACGGGACCGGTCGTTGTGGCGACGTTTCGGGGAGGCCTATGTCCAGCAGTGGACGTCTTTCGGCTGAATTGATGATGGTGATTGATGAAACATACATAAATAAGTGTAATGTATAAAAATATACGTACATACCAGTAAATACAATTAATATTGTGTCAGCTGTGAAGGAAATGCTCTTTAATTATTATCTTTAAATGTTTGTGTGATGAGCTCAATCATTTTTTCTGTTTGGGTGTAATTTATCTATAATATGTATGTATTTAGAAATATATAAGTATGTTTATCAGTTGTCTAGTACCCATAACACAAGCTCTGCTTAGCTTGGGACTAGACGACGTTGTGTGATAGTTGTTTGTCCGTTTGTCAATCTGTCTGTCTGTCTATCTGTTCTGTACGCACGTACGAAATTAATTAATTTCTTTAAATTAACATCAGCTGAGCGAGTTCAATAACATGAAGATATACAGGTCATTGACTCGCACAGTTTATGTTTACTTAAAGAAATTAATTTCGTATATACGTATATTAATCCAGTTTTAGAAAAAAGTACCTGCTTAAATTATTATTATTATCTTTATCTGCAAATCTATAGTGCCCTTTCGGCTACCGTAATTATTGGGTGCCGAGAGCAGTGGTGGCCGAGTGGTAATGGCCCCGACTTACAAGTTGTAGGTCGCGGTTTCGAACCCAGCCAGGCGCATTACTTTGTGTAATTTATTTCATCACCACTGCTCTCAAAACGGTGAAGGAAAACATCGTGAGGAAACCGGCATGTCCTAGAACTAAAAATTCGAAGACATGTGACATCCACCAATCCGCACTGGGCCCGCGTGGTGGATTATGGCCCATTCCCTCTCCTAGAGAGGAGGCCTGTGTCCCAGCAGTGGGAACATTGAAAGGCTGATGATGATGATGAATTATTGGGTAACTAAGTAATAATGAAGACACAATTAAAAGATAGATACATAGATAGATATACACTTTATTGTAGGTACACCATAAACATAAATTGGTACATTAGAACACTTAAAATTACAATGTTATAATGGGCGGTCTTATCGCTAAAAGCGATTTTTTAAAGACAACCTTTGGATGGATTTGACAGAGGAGAAAGATACACGGGTAGTTTGTGACGTACTATTTACATTACATAACTGATAAAAATTCATGTACTACAAAAATAATATATACGTATATAAATATATATATATATATACAAATATATAATACTAGCTTTTGTCAGCGGCTTCACACGCGTACATAAAATATAGCCTATGTCACTCAGGAGTAAAGCAGCTTTCTATTGTTGCTAAATTTTTTCCAATCGGACTGTTAGATAGATAGATAGATAGATAGATATATTCTTTATTGCACACCAAAAATAAAATTAACAATAGGAACTTAAAATTAAAAGAGTGTCACAATGGGCGGTCTTATCGCTAAAAGCGATTTTTTAAAGACAACCTTTGGATGGATTTTACAAAGAAGGAAAGAAAGATACGTAGGTTCATGGTGTACAATACATATAATATAATATATACATAACTAATAAAATACATATAATACAAACAATATATATATATATATATATATATAGAATACTAGCTTTTGTCAGCGGCTTCGCCCGCTTACATAAAATATAGCCTATGTCACTCAGGAGTAAAGCAGCTTTCTATTGTTGCTAAAATTTTTCCAATCGGACCAGTAGTTCCAGAGATTACCTCCTACAAACAAAAAAACAAACTTTACCTCTTTATTATATTAGTGTAGATATACCTACATATGTATGAAAGCAGAGAAATATGTACCTAATGACGTTCAAAAGGAGAGTGCGGACACTGGTGTCCTCTACAGGCTTAATGAATTAAAACGAACAAAATTTAACTGTGTATAGATTAGAATATTGCCATATGAAAAAGGTCAGACATCGTCCTATTTTAGAACACTGAAAAATATCCATCTGTCCGTCGCACCCGGTACTTACTTCACACGACAGTTTGTGACAAATGCAGTTCCAAAGGCATGGGCAACGTGGCGTATTTGCGATCGGAACATTTGTGATTCACTGAAATGTTCCGGAACAGTTATTTGTATCATTTGGAACATTTGAAACCTTAGGTCAACTGTTCCTGCGTGCCTCAAGGAGTTGTCAGCAAATTAAGAGAAAGAAAGAAAGAAAGAAAATAATGTTTATTTTGCCCTAAATAGATGCACATAATACAACAATTAGTCAAGTGTGAACCAGGTATTATTGAATGGCACCATAGACGCTAGGCAGAATACAGTTGCCTTGGTCTCAGTTAAATGACATGTTTTGTCTATGGCAATTATGTCATAATTACACATTGACATAGGAAATTAATTACATAACTTTTCTTTATGGATCGTTTTGATCGACATGCGACAGAGAAATAACAAAACAAAACGTGTAAAATATATAAAATATTAATAAATAAACTAAAATAGTTACAAAATATAAAACCGAGTGGTGCGTCGCATCTGGGCGATAAAAAGGTTTTTGCTCAGCTTGTGCCGTGACGATGGACGAAACCAGCAATTTACGGGGCTGATTTTCAGCAACCACCAATTTATGAGAGAGGCCCAACTGCCGGGTCGAAGCCTATTGGGGCCTCGGTCCCGTTTCTGAAAGGAAGGTTCGACCCCGGTATGAGGGGTAAGAAGGAATGGGGTGGGTTGTTTTGTCAGTAAGAGTTTTCCGCCACGTCCAAAGTCGGGTTCCGTCATTAGATGATTTTTCCCGCCATGAAAAAATGTCTCAAAATATACAAACCGATTTGATTCGATCGACATTTGGAACGTCGTTTCAAATGAATTGTTATCTGTTACATCGCGTGATAGTTACACTGATACAGAAAAATGTTAGATGATATAATAATATAATAATAATATAAATGTCCACAACTATCACACAACGCCATCTAGTCCCAAGCTAAGCAGAGCTTGTGTTATGAGTACTAGACAACTGATAAACATACTTATATATTTCTAAATATATACATATTATAGATAAATTACACCCAGACACAGAACAAATAATCGTGCTCATCACACAAACATTTGTCCTGGGTGGGAATCGAACCCACGACCTCCGGCATAGCAGTCAGGGTCACTAACTACTAGACTGACAGGCCAGTCAAATATGATTATAAATTAGAAATATGATTGTGTATTACTTGGAACATTGGCCCAAAGACGTACTTAATATTTTCTTTCGAACAGTCCATCCATAAGTTGTCTGGTAGAAATTGCCCCGTACAATAAGATCGCCTATTGTACAATTATTTTTTTATTAATGTTTGTCCGGAGCAGTGGTGGCCGAGTGGTAACGGCCCCGACTTACGAGTTTATAGTATACTTATGCAAAAACATTTTCTAAAAATAATTCAGAATTTTGAGAAAAAAAATCGCAAGAAAGTATAAGAAAACAATTTTTCGTCTCGAAATACTCAGTATTTTGAGTGATAACTATTATTTTATTTCTAACTACCAAAATGGAAATTTAACCAACTAAAGAGAAATGTAAAAATATTTTAACAAATCGTTGTACTTGTACTTTTGCAGTTTTTTATTGTTTAAAATAAAATTTTAAACAATAAAAAACTGGGAAAAATCCTTTATATTAGCGGACACGAGATTTAACTAAAATCAAACGCATAGCCATTTTCAACCTTATTTGTTCGCAGCGATGCACCACCCGGAATTACCTAAAGATTTGCTGCTTACAACGCCTTAACTAGTTTGAAGTTTGCATCATCATTGTCATTAGCCTTATTAATATTCTATCTGCTGGGACACAGGGTTCGCTTCCTCTCGTCCATAATCCACCACGCGGGCCCAGTGCTAATTGGTGGATGTCACATGTCTTCGAATTTTTGGTTCTAGGACATGCCGGTTTCCTCACGATGTTTTCCTTCACCGTTTTGAGAGCAGTGGTGATAACATAAATTACACGATGTAATGCGCCTGGCTGGGTTTGACCAGAGGACTGGGCTTTATTTTTGTCAGCGAATCAGCATTGCCATCCAGCGTGGCAATGCTGCCAGCGTTCTGGCAGCATTGCCACGCTGGATGGCTGTGTCAATGCTGATTCGCTGACTTCTGCGCTTTTCCCATTGATATCGATGTGGATGAATTTTTTTATGCCCAATAAATCATTTGTAAATATTAGTGTATTTTTAGTTTATTTTTAGTATAATAATTAAATGTATATTATTATGTAAATAAAAAAATAAAAAAAGGTATGGTATTTTCGCGTAAATAAACTCTTTCTTTCTTTAAATACTAGCTTTTGTCAGCGGCTTCGCCCGCGTACATAAAATATAACCTATGTCACTCAGGAGCAAAGCAGCTTTCTATTGTTCCAAAAATCGGACCAGTAGTTCCAGAGATTACCTCCTACCAAGAAAAAAACAAACTTTACCTAATTATTATATTAGTGCAGATTTCGGAACACTAGTATGTTCCGGAACAGTGACTAGGTTCTGTAGTTCCACATGCCTAGTTCCTACTAGCTGACAGTTGGCAGCTGATACTGCACCTGCAACGTGTCACACAAGCAGGTCGAATGGTTAATTATATCTTGGATGTGACTAATTCTAAAGTCCTTGCTGTAATGTAATTTTGGGCTTAGGAAAAGTGTACTTTTGCTTCAATCCGCGTTGAAAGTCAGCGCGAAACTTTTGTTGGACAACGTTGTCTGTCTGGAGCAGTAGTGGCCGAGTGGTAACGGCCGCGACTTACGAGTTGTAGGTCGCGGGTGCGAACCCAGCCAGGCGCATTACTTTGTCTAATTTATTTCATCACCACTGCCCTCAAAACGGTGAAGGAAAACATCGTGAGGAAACCGGCATGTCCTAGAACCAAAAATTCGAAGACATGTGACATCCACCAATCCGCACTGGGCCCGCGTGATGGATTATGGCCCATTTCCTCTCCTAGAGAGGAGGCCTGTGTCCCAGCAGTGGGAACATTGAAAGGCTGATGATGATGATGATGATGTTGTATGTCTACGCACCTACTACTTTACGTCAGTCGTCGCCAACATGTCACTAGAGAAACTTGTGTGTTGATTTCATCAGCGGCAGTGGTTATAATTTTATCTAACAATGCATCTAAACGGAAAAAACCTCGTTAATGGGTTAGAAAATGCATATATAATAAAGAAAACCTAGCCCAGTCGTCGACGGCGCGCTCTGTTCCCGCGCAAGGAGTTGTCAGCAAACCGTAGGGACTGCAGAAGGGTCGAAGCCAACTGAGGCCCAGGGTTCGTATCTGAAAGGAATGCTCTAGCCCTGGTATATATCACGACGTAGGGACGGGGTAGGTTGTTTAGTCAGTAAGAGTCTGACACTGTCTCCCGCTCCGCTCAAAAGCGGGATTCGTCATTGAATGATTTTTACCTACCATAAAAAAAAACTTGTACGAAGTTCCGTGCCAACTTGAGTTAAACCAAATAAATGAATAAATTATTTCGGATATCGTTAATGTTATTTGGATAATGTTATTTTTTGCGGAAGTAGGAATTACCTATTAACCTTAAAATTAACTTTTATATTTTTAACTAGCGACCCGCCCCAGCTTCGCCCGGTGGCATAATATTGAATATATTATGCATGTATTATACACATAAACCTTCCTCTTGAATCTGTGAAAAATCTTGAATCTCTTGACTCTATCTATTCAAAAAAACCGCATCAAAATCCGTTGCGAAGTTTTAAAGATTTAAGCATACATAGGGAGAGGACGACTTTGTTTTATACTATGTATGTAATGATGTGCTAAAAAAAATATTATAGGTTGTATAATAATTATAATTAGTAGGTAATATTTCCTCTTTCTTTGTTTCAGAAACGGAATCCTGCCCTCTAACTATCCGACGCCATTTTTCTTAAATTGACAGCTGTCAAAATTCCCGCCAAAATGATCTGTCAATTGGACCACAGCTAAAAAATACTAGCAACGTTCCAATCTGGCAATCGGAAACTTGGAACTTGTGACAATGATTTCAAGAAAATCATAACTTTTTAAGGGAATCCAATATGGCGACGCCGCCTGAATCTCCTGTGGAGGAGCATGCGTATGAGTTGGAACCCAGCAGGACTCCAAAACCGATTCCTGTGGCCTTGGAGGAGCTCTGCCGGCAGACGAAATTCTCCAAACAAGAGATACGGGTCATGTATAGAGGTTTTAAGACGGTGAGTAATTTTGTTTTTTTTTTTTTGTAGTCAACAGGGCCTCAAGTCTGCTATTACAATAAATGATATTTATTTTGTAAATAGGTTTTAAAATAACACTTTTACACGTCAATATTTTTTTCTTTTCGTCAGTTTAAGCTAGATGAGTCCGGTTTTAACTAGATGAGTTCTTCTCAGGGTAGGAAACACCGAAACAAACTCAGGGGTCAAAGTCTCTTTTAAAGTCCATACAGTAACCATGTATTGGTCAAATCATATGAGAACCATGCAGATTAGTGTCTCAGGTGGTCTTTTGAAGAAAGAACCACCAGATTTGAGTAGACCTGTCCAGTCAGTGCAAGCATTTGTCAGTATTCGTGTAGCTCAAACTTAGGACTACTAACTAGGAGCTCAACGACTTGACGATCAATACCAAAGAAAGGAAATTTGTGTAGGTCGCATCTAATACTCAAATCTGTCAGATATCATATTAAAATTACGGAAAAGGAAAAGTAATCGACATAGTCCCCACATTCACAATAATAAAAAATACAAAAATGTAACACTGCAAAATAAATTATTACAAGTCAAAAGTTAAAAAAATAAAACTACAATAATAAGCTGGAGCAGGTCAATTCGAAGCCGTCTTGTCCTCAAGATACTCCTTAACAGTATAAAAAGCCTTTTGGCAAAGTTTTCGCTTTACAAACAATATTGTCAGAATAGTCGATCATTGAAAACGGTGAAGGAAAACATCGTGAGGAAACCGGCATGTCCTAGAACCAAAAATTCGAAGACATGTGACATCCACCAATCCGCACTGGGCCCGCGCGGTGGATTATGGCCCATTCCCTCCTCTAGAGAGGAGGCCTGTGTCCCAGCAGTGGGAACATTAAAAGGCTGATGATGATAATGATGAGTCGATCATTGATCTCAAAATTGTTTATTTTGACAAGTTTAGTACCTACTAATATGGTGGCGTCATTGTGTCTTTCCAATAATCAACCAGTGACACTTCATTGAAATTTTTTTTAGAATGGTAATCTCGTAAAGACAAATTAATACATCCGGTCTTTGAATTAGTACAACCCTGTCTGGGGGCAGGTTTCTCCAAGCGTTTAGCGGCTATTTCACCCTCCTGTATCATCGATGTGGACAAAGCTAGGGGTTTAGGTTTTCGAAGACCAAGAGTAAGTATAATAACAATCTCAGCCTCAAAATTAGATGACATTTGAACCAATAGTTTACGAGTTATGGACGATCAAATTTACACTCACTCACTCACTCACTGACCGATCATTGGATAAAACAATTGAATTACGCAGACACTGAGGCACTTTTACAACAAATAGGGTAATACGAACATATTTTACACAAACACAAACATACATACACACGCACACCTTCACACGCACAAATACACCATCATACCATTACACGTACAACACACACATACATACATAAACACAAAAGTTCCTTTAGATTTTGATTATTTACAAATTGTTTAAGCCCGTAAGAACGGAGTCTCCTAATACAGGCATTACATGCTTAAAAGGAGGCTCCAATCCTCATCATCAGCTTTTTAATGTTCCCATTGCTGGGACACAGGCCTCCTCTCTAAGAGAGAGAATTGACCATAATCCACCACGCGGGCCCAGAGCGGATTAGTGGATGTCACATGTCTTCGAATTTTTGGTTTTAGGACATGCCGGTTTCCTCACGATGTTTTGAGAGCAGTGGTGATGAAATAAATTGCACAAAGTAATGCGCCTGGCTGGGTTTGAAGTTGTTTGAACCTGCGACCTACAACTCGTAAGTCGGGGCCATTACCACTCGGCCACCACTGCTATAAATTTTATAGCAATAAAGTTTTCAATTTAACATTTTCTAAACAGGCAACCCTACTTTAATGACCTATACAAAATAATTTACGACCGAACTTTGGTTATAAACTTAGTGTAAATACCAAAATGCTTTTCGTACACTAAATTGAAGTCAGGCACGATATAATGCAGTTCCTTTGTAAGTTATTATGTATAGAAAATGACCTTGTATTTAAAGTTCTAAGGTATTGTACCGCCATCTATGAAGTCATATAAAAACTAATCCTGCATCGCGCAATTAAGTTGGACCTTCCTCACTCGCAAAACTGGTTCTAGGAAATCCGTGTTTTTATAACACCTTAACTGCCACGTAGGTCACCGGTGACCTGACCCTGCCCAGTACTTGGGCGCCTCGTAGGTCACCGGTGACCTCAAGGCAGACCTGTTTTCAAACCTATTTAGTGAGCCGTAGGATACCTACTTACTCCGTAGATTTTGTGTATGCGTGTGACCGCTGCGGCGCTGTAGAATATGTGCACACAATGGTTTTCGTTTACCTTGAAATTTGTTAGATCCACATAGAAAAATCTGCAGTTTTCGGCGAACTCGTTCATGGATGCGGAGGTTTGAGTTTTAAGTGCAACATAACTATTCCTTTTAAACATTTTACGTAGCTTAATAATTACCATTTTGTTGGCTTTTTAACAGTAAAGTATTTTAATGCATAAGTAGTTTCTAGGGGGCGGGTGACCGGGTGTGGCCTATCTGGCGCCAAAATAACGTAAATGCAATTTTCGACATCATTGCGCCGCGTAGGGCATCGGTGACCTCATGGGGTTTTTTGTGATTATTTCATAAACTATACATACGATTGCAGCCTAAACTAGACATTAATCCAAGTCTTATCAAACTAAATCCAGGAGCACCAAAAAAAAATAAAAAAAAAATTTTGACCCTTCCACTACGGCGGTTAACGTGTTAAGAATTTTCGATTAAAAATTAATACATTTAGAATTTTGATTAAATGCGCTAGGCTTCTATAGAAGTACTTTTTTATATTTTTAATATAGAAGTACATTATGGAGAGTCAAAGTTCATGTAAAGTAGCAGAATTTCAAAGGTCTTTACTGAATTACTCTTACATAAGTTTATGTTTTTTTTTTTTTCCATTGAAGCCTAGATAATTATACAGGGTGTCATTGACATGTTAACGCAAACGAAAACCATAAATCCAGTACATGATTCTAGACCCCCCCAGTGGTGGAATTTTTTGTCGGTCTTTTCTTATTTTTTTTTTAATAAATTTTTTACGTTTTTTAAATTAAACTGTATAAAAACGTCATTTTAACATTTTTTGCGAAAAAAATGAGTGAATTACATTTTAAATTAATAACGTCGTCGGGTTTGACAAGAATAACGACTTTATTTGCTTCGGTGATTTTTTTATTAATTTTTTTTTGAAAAAATTTTTTTTTTTCTTTTTTTTTCTGAAAATATCATTGGGATTGGTTAGAATAACGATTTTATACAGGTAAAAAATAAAAAAACAAAACTTTTTTTTCAAAATTTTGAAACAAAACCGACGAAAAATTCCACCACTAGGGTGTCTAGAATCATGTACTGGATCCATGGTATTCGTTTGCGTTAACATGTCGATGACACCTTGTATATCCACAAGATATCTGTGTATCCAAAAGAAAGATCTGTAAAGTGTAAAATAACATCATAATCACGTAAGAGCGGTTGTATGAAAATGTACCTCAGGTTGTCCGCTAAGTTCTCCGAAAATTTGAATTTGTAGAACATCCCGAATCATCTGGCCTGAGTTGGTCTAGTGGTTAGTGGCCCCGACTGCTATGCTGGAGGTCGTGGGTTCGATTTCCACCCAGGAGAGATCTTTCTATCATGAGCACGATCATTTGTTCTGTGTCTGGGTGTTATTTATCTATAACTAGCGACCCGCCCCAGCTTCGCACGGGTGCAAAGGTGATATATTATACCTATAAACCTTCCACTTGAATCACTCTATCTATTAAAAAAAAACCGCATCAAAATCCGTTGCGTACTTTTAAAGATCTAATCATACATAGGATCTAAGCAACTTTGTTTTATACTATGTAATGATGGTATGTATGTATTTTGAAATATATAAGTATGTTTATCAGTTGACTAGGCCCCATAACACAAGCTCTGCTTAGCTTGGGACTAGACGACGTTGTGGTATAGTTGTAAAATATATTATACTAACTTTTACCCGCGGCTTTGCCCGCGTGGTATTGCGATTGGGGTTGGGGTTTCCGGGATAAAAAGTAGCCTATGTCCTATTCAGGAGAGTTTGGCACAGGCATAGGATACACTCCTATGCCTGTGCCAAACTTGATCCAGATCCATCCACTATCCAGCTGTTTTGGCGTGATTGAGTAACAAACATCCAAACATCGTAACTTTCGCATTTATAATATTAGTAAGATAGTATTAAAAAGTTGCTGCGGGTAAACTACCAACAACTGCATTCCCAAGGAGGGTTAGCGTCAGGCAGGCGGCCGGCTGTAAAACGGTAGCCAAATCTACTTGCAACATGGAAAGTACAAATGAGATGCGGGATAAGGGTAGGATGATGATGATGATGATGAGTATTAAAAAGTTATGACAAATGAGTATTATGCGTAACTAATGTTAGGATAAGTTATGTTATTTATTTATTTATAAGAATGCAACACAAAGGTACACAGGCGGACTTAATGCCTTAGGCATTTTCTACCAGTCAACCAAGGGTGGTGAAGAGAAAACATGACAGATGCATAAAATAAATATTAACCTTTTCATCCCCGAGCGAACGCCGGCGTTCGCGAGTATTAACGGAAAGTTATTTGTCTATAAAACTTTTTATTTACGTTCTTGGATAAATATCAAAATACCCTATAAAAAAAAATGCTCAAATATTGTACATTCTATTTTTGAAAATTTGACAACGGCGCGTGGCGCGAAATCATGCCGCGAGCGCCGGTGCTCGCTTGGGTGTCGACGTAAATGATTGTTGATGATGATGTTGTTGTTGTTTGTTGTTGTTGTTGTTGATTGTTGTTTCATTGTTGTTGTTATGTGTTTGTTGTTGTTGTGGTGTTATGTTATGCAATGTTAAATTATGACATAAAATCGTAGGAAAACAAATAGAGAACCAAATAAAACTCAGCATTATTCACACAAGTTTATTATAGTTGCGTTCCTCCACCAATCGTCGACAACACTACGACTATGTCGGTGTTGTTGTAGTTTGATTAGAGTCAATTATTTTATTTATACTATTGTAGTATTACCGACGGTCGCATTGACTGTAATCCCCCCGATCTCAGCCGGGAGCGAGTATACGCCTGATTCCATAATCAACATAACGTACGCCACCACCTGCAAATGATTTTAATAATTTAATAATTTAATAATTTAATAATTTAATAATTTAATAATTTAATAATTTAATAATTTAATAATTTAATAATTTAATAATTTAATAATTTAATAATTTAATAATTTAATAATTTAATAATTTAATAATTTAATAATTTAATAATTTAATAATTTAATAATTTAATAATTTAATAATTTAATAATTTAATAATTTAATAATTTAATAATTTAATAATTTAATAATTTAATAATTTAATAATTTAATAATTTAATAATTTAATAATTTAATAATTTAATAATTTTAATCATTTAATAATTTATTTGCAAACAAGTTTCACAAACGCATAAGTGCTCTGCCTCCTGAACTAGGTAGTGAACCTGTATCTCAGGAGACAGTTCCCTTCCTTTAAACATTTACAATTTAGTTTGTTTACAAACAATGCTTAAAAATCACATAAATAATAATTATTATAATTTAAATATTTTAGTTAATAAGATAAAAATATGTCATGGATAGTTACAATTTAAAAAAATAATAATTAGAATTAGGATACAAAATTAAAAATTAGAGGTATAGCCAGTAATTCTAACAAAAAAAGGTACAAAAAATAAATGCTAATTACAGTTTTTTACAGCAATAACAACTGCAAATTGCATTTATTTGTTAAAAGCATTAATTTTTGTACGAGTTATCAAGCGCTAAAATTCGCAGAGCCTATCTTCAGACTCGCCAAGATTCGACGGCCGTACTTTATAGAGATAAAATAGAAATACAATAAGTGATGTGCGAACGCCGGCGTTCGCTTGGAGCTTGAATAAAGAAAACTAAGAAATTTGACTAAACTCTAAAATCTATTTATAAATATAAAATAAAATAAAAAATAAAAATGCCTGTAACAAAACACTTTTTACAACCACCCGCACAACTACTTCCGCAACTCGATACTAGATGGCGTTGTACAAATACGTCACTATCCTGAATCGCGGTGTTAAGATTCTCCGTGAGTCAATGACCTCCGCCGTAGTTTTAAGTTTTTTTATGACTAACCTAGTGTCGCATCCGTGGGTTACATCCCGTGAGGAATAGCTTTTCGGGACTTCACTAGCTTAGTTTTGCCAAGAGTATATTTTTTGGATTAGAAGACTTTGTGCCGCCTTCGTAATATTAAAAAGGATCGGAGCAGAAGTCTTATTTATTATCCTACAAATAACTGTAGAATCTTGTCTTTGACAATAAACGTCGTGACACTCCAACCTGCGTATCATTTCCTCGGCACCTGGTTCAGCACATCCCTTACATGCCTTATATTTCCAGTACCAAAATTAACTTACATGATTATGTTGTTTCTTACTTATCTAAAATTAAATTATCCTATATTTATATTTTATTTATTCTAATATAAAAAATTACTGTACTGGAACCCCCCTCAGGTAAAGGCCTCCTCCAAAACTTTCCATTTCTCTCGGTTTTGGGCTATTTGTTGCCATTCTTTACCCGCAATTTTTTTAATATCATCATCCCATCTACTGAACGGTCTTCCTCTATATCGTTTGCCCGGTGGGCCTTTCCATGACGTAACTACTTTGGTCCATCTACGATCTTTAAGGCGTGCTATATGACCGGCCCATTTCCACTTTAGGTTTAGGCTGTATTTGAGAGATTTATAAATATATCAATCTACAATTAAGATTATTTAAAAAGTAATTCAAGATTACTTCTGTGGAATGCGCTTCATCTCGATATCAGGATGGCCACCAGTCGGCATTCATTTAAGCTGAAGTTGCGGAATTATTTTCTCCACAAATAGCAGAGTCGTCTCAAAACCCCTTTCATTTACTATATATAGATAATATGTACCTTTGTGTTGCATGAAGGTCTTTTCTATAAATATAATAAAAGGAGAAACTGACTGACTGACATATCAATGCACAGCCGAAACTACAGGGACTAGGAGAGTGTAATTTTGCACAGGGCTTCCTTTTATGAAAGGATTTTTCAAAATTCAACTCCTAAAGGGATGTAATGGGGTTCTAAAGTTTGTATGGAGAACCCTATTTTAACGCGGGCGAAACCGCTGGCAGAAGTCTAGTCTATATATATATAAAAGGAGAAACTGACTGACTGCACAGCCGAAACTACTGGGAATAGGAGAGTGCAATTTTGCATAGGGCTTCCTTTTATGACGTAGGCGAACACTAAAAAAGGATTTTCCAAAATTCACCCGCGTAAGGGATACAACGCGGGTTCAATGTTTGTGCGAAAACCTATTTTTAAGCGGACAAAGCCGCTGGCAGAAAGCTAGTATATTAAAGATAAATGATGGCCGTTGGGGAATCCCAAAAGAGAGACCGATGGCCTAGTTAGGGTCGCTGGGATTCAAGATGCACAGGACCGGTCGTTGTGGCGACGCGACTCGTGGAGGAGACCTAAGTCCAACAGTAGGAACCCTGCAGAAGGGTCGAAGCCAATCAGAGCCACGGGTTTGCGTCTGACAAGGAAGGCTCTGGCCCTGGTATGTATGGCGATGTAGGAACGGGGTAGGTTGTTTAGTCAGTAAGAGTCTGACACTTGTTTTCCGCTCCGCCCAAGAGCCGGACTCGTCATTGGATGATTTTTACCTACCATAAAAAAAAGGTTTTTTTTTCCAGTCCAACCGTAAACTTCTTTCGGCTGAATTGATGAATGATGATGAAGAAGAAAATAATAAATAAATAAAAAAGCTTACCAGAGAAACGATAACAAGGGAGAATTTCATGATTATTCCTTTAGTTGGAGTTGCTGTAATTGCAGAATGTGCAATGTAAGTATTCACTGCGAAGCTGGGTTTAAATACTCGCAAAACTGTGACGCTGACTCTCCCTAATTCGTCACACCCTTATACACTACTCCAATGTGAATTGAAGTACAAAACAATATCAATATTATTGACAATGTTAATAAAGAATATTGACATTATTTTGCACCTCACATTATTAACATATGTCAAGAAATATAGAAAAGGCATGCATGTGATAAATAATAGCAAAAGCCCGTGCGTTGACAGTCGGTATCGGTTGGGTTCCGTCGTATTTTTTTGGTGGGAAAATTCATCTATAGTTCGCTTTTTAATTCTAAATTACGATTTGACAACTCATTTCTAGAGTTTGACATTTTAAGTTGTCTAGGATTAAAAAACGAACTATAATAACGAATCTCCGCGGGAACAGTGTCAGACTCTTAGTGATTTTAAGCAAATCAAAATCCCACTCCGTTCCTTCCTTCTTGCACACATGCACGATCTGCGCGTGGAGATGCAACGCCGGGGTGAAACTCCGCTGCCTGAACATGTTAAGGCATGGCGGAAAGAGCTCCGGCGGGATCTCATGGTGAAATGGAAACAGCGACTGTCGCAACCTAGCGCTGGGCACGCCATAATTTCGGCAGTAGTGCCCCTCTTTGAGGCGTGGCTGGATAGACCTCACGGCGTCCTCACCTTCCGCATGACGCAGGTCCTCACCGGACATGGCAAGTTCGGGAGGTTCCTGCACCGGATCCGTGCGGAAGAGACGCCCGGGTATCGCCACTGTGTGGCCAGCCCGGAGGACACGGTGGAGCACACGGTAGAAGTGTGCCCCGCTTGGGAAGAGCAACGCCGTGCCTTCGTGGGGGTGATCGGCGGCGGCGACCTCTCGCGCCGGGCCTTGGTTCAGGCCATGGTCCGCAGCGAGGAGGAGTGGCAGGCGGTCGCCTCCTTCTGCGAGGCAGTAATGCTCGTAAAGGAGGAGGCTGACCGCATAAGGCAAAGGCAACGGCGCACTCGCCGTAGCCGTCGCCGCCGCGATCATGCCGATATCCGGTCACCGTAGACACTGGCTTGCGGACGGTGAGCAATGGGTAGCTCGCCGTCCGGTCGTCTGGTAGCAGTCCAGACCGAGCCCAAGTCGTCGACGGCGCGCTCCGTTCCTGCGCGCCTCAAGGAGTTGTCAGCACACCGTAGGGGCCCAACAGGGTCGAAGCCTCCCGGAGCTGAGGGTTGATGCGAAAGCGTTACACCGGGGCTCTGGGAATAAGGCAAGGAAGGCACGGGGTAGGTTCTTTAGTCAGTAAGAGTCTGACACTGTTTCCCGCTCCGCCCAAGAGTGGGATTCGTCATTCGATGATTTTTACCTACCATAAAAAAAAACCCGGTTCCTTCCTTGCCTTTATCCCAGAGCCCTGGAGTTACGCTTTCGCATCAACTCTTGGCCCCAGGAGGCTTCTGGAACACTCTTTTTCATCTTTTCGTGACGATTTGACTTAAATTTTGTGCGACCAATATTTAGCCACCTGGACAGCGCTCTCGTTGGCCTCATACAAGTCATTAAAGGTGCAGGTGGTAGTGCACGCTGAGCAGGAAAGCAGGTGACGCATATCCTGTGAAGGAGCACCACACTGGCACTGTACTTGCGATGGGTCAAGGAAGCCCCATTTGACCAGATTCAGGATTCCAGGTCTCTGAGGGTGGCGTCTCTGAGTGCGGCTATTTATGACTACATTTGTTACATTAGGTTTACCTGTCAAAACAATTGTGGTGATAATAAAAATAAATAAATAATAAAGATTATCTCTGCAGCAACCAACTTGAACCCGCAGCAGGAACACAGAATAACACTAAAGTTCATTTCTTAATCCTAGACTACGATTTGACTACTCCAGAAAATTGGGAACATATTTCTTGAATGTGACATTCTGAGTTGTTAAATCTTAGTCTAGAATAATAAACTATAATGAATATAAAATACGCAATGGTTTTTGGTTCACCCAAAATCCTTGCGGATCCCTAACTCTCCGCGACAGCTGTGCAACTTGAGCAAGTTGTTTGTTTGTCATTGTGTCGTCACCTGTCTCTGTAGCGGTGACATTACTCACTCAGCACGTTCACATTTGAACTGTACCTTTAGCCCAACTCAAGGAGTTGTCAGCAAAACCGTAGGAACCCTGCAGAAGGGTCGAAGCCAACTGAGCCCAAAGGTCTATTACAAGCTGTAAATTAGTTTAACTTGACCCGAAATTGGCAGAGCAGTGGTGGCCGAGTGGTAACGGCCCCGACTTACGAGTCACGAGGTCACGAGTTCAAAACCATCCAGGCGCATTATTTGTGTAATTTATTTCTTCACCACTGCTCTCAAAACGGTGAAGGAAAATATCATGAGGAAAAAGGCATGTTCTAGAACCAATAATTCGAAGACATGTGACATCTACCAATCCGCACTGGGCCCGAGTGGTGGATTATGGCTCATTCCCTCTCCTAGAGAGGAGGTCTGTGTCCCAGCCGTGGGAACATTCAAAATGCTGATGATGATGATGACCCGATATTTATGATCAAATCTTGTAAAATAAATTTGATCCACTTCCAGGTTATCGATTGAGCTGAAATTTTGCACACATGTAAATCGCTTGACGGAGCTGATCTGATGATGGAGCTAAAACGTGGCCTTAGGAACTCGGTAATAAAACGACACAACCCCTTCGAGTTTGGGCTTAAGTGATCATTTTAATGGGTATTTCGGTGGCTAGATGGTAACTAGGGTAGGTAAAAATCCACGCGGATCAATATAAAATACGCAATGGTTTTTGGTTCACCCAGAATCCTTGCGGATCCCTAACTCTCCGCGACAGCTGTGCAACTTGAGCAAGTTGTTTGTTTGTCATTGTGTCGTCACCTGTCTCTGTAGCGGTGACATTACTCACTCAGCACATTCACATTTGAACTGTACCTTTAGCCCAACTCAAGGAGTTGTCAGCAAAACCGTAGGAACCCTGCAGAAGGGTCGAAGCCAACTGAGGCCAAAGGTCTATTACAAGCTGTAAATTAGTTTAACTTAACCCGAAATTGGCAGAGCAGTGGTGGCCGAGTGGTAACGGCCCCGACTTACGAGTCACGAGGTCACGAGTTCAAAACCATCCAGGCGCATTATTTGTGTAATTTATTTCATCATCACTGCTCTCAAAACGGTGAAGGAACAAAGAAACATCGTGAGGAAACCGGTATGTCCTGAAACCAAAAATTCGAAGACATGTGACATCTACCAATCCGCACTGGGCCCGAGTGTTGGATTAAGGCTCATTCCCTCTCTTAGAGAGGAGGTCTGTGTCTCAGCCGTGGGAACATTCAAAATGCTGATGATGATGATGACCCGATATTTATGATCAAATCTTGTAAAATAAATTTGATCCATTTCCAGGTTATCGATTGAGCTGAAATTTTGCATACAGATGTAAATCGCTTGACGGAGCTGATCTGATGATGGAGCTAAAACGTGGCCTTAGGAACTCGGTAATAAAACGACACAACCCCTTCGAGTTTGGGCTTATGTGATCATTTTAATGGGTATTTCGGTGGCTAGATGGTAACTAGGTTAGGTAAAAATCCTTGCGGATCCCTAACACTCCGCGACAGCTGTGCAACTTGAGCAAGTTGTTTGTTTGTCATTGTGTTGTCACCTGTCTCTGTAGCGGTGACATTACTCACTCAGCACATTCACATTTGAACTGTAACTTTAGCCCACCTCAAGGAGTTGTCAGCAAAACCTTAGGAACCCTGCAGAAGGATCGCAACCTACTGAGGCCCAGGGTCTAATACAAGCTGTAAATAAGTTTGACTAGACCCGATATTGGCAGAGCAGTGTTGGCCGAGTGGTAATAATTTCATCACCACTGCTCTCCCAATCTGCACTGGGCCCGCTTGGTGGATTATGGCCCATTCCCTCTCCTCGAAAGGAGGTCTGTGTCCCTGCCGTGGGAACATTAAAAAGGCTGATGATGATGATTTTAACAATAGCTGTAATTTTTTTTTCTCAAAAAATACTTATTTATAAAATACGCAATGGTTTTTGGTTCACCCAAAATCCTTGCGTATCCCTAACACTCCGCGACAGCTGTGCAACTTGAGCAAGTTGTTTGTTTGTCATTGTGTTTGTCACCTGTCTCTGTAGCGGTGACATTAGTCACTCAGCACATTCACATTTGAACTGTACCTTTAGCTCACCTCAAGGAGTTGTCAGCAAAACCGTAGGAACCCTGCAGAAGGATCGAAGCCAACTGGGGTCAAGGGTTCGTGTCTGAAAGGAAGGCTCTGGCCCTGGTATATACGGCAACGAAGGAATGGGGTAGGATATTTAGTCAGTAAGAGTCTGACACTGTTTCCCGCTCCGCCCAAGGGCGGGATTCGTCATTGGATGATTTTTACGTACCATAAAAAAGGAGTTGTCAGCAAAACCCAGCAGGAGGGTTTTTTTATTGTGGAAAAAAATATCTAACGTCGAATCCCGCCCTTGGGTGGGGCTGGAAACAGTGTCAGACTCTTACTGACTAAACAACCTACCCCATTTTTTCTTAGCCTTCATACCGGGGTCGGACCTTCCTATCAGAAATCGGACCGGGGCCCCAGTGTACTTCAGCCCTGCAGTTGGGCCTCTACATTTGCTGCAAAACTCCTTGAGGCGCAAAAAAAGCTAAGCACATAAAGTGGGGAAAAAATTTTATAAAAGAGAAAAAAATAGTCCAATACCTATTAGAAGGAAAAATATTATTCTGACCTCAATGTCCTCAATTGAACAAGGAAAAGAAATAAAACTACGTCGAAGCCACGAAACCTCTTGAATTAAATCAAAGAACATTTAGTAGGGCATAAACAAGACACCCCACCGTTTATATTGTCTATAGTTCGAGAAATAGTATTTTGAATATAGAATTTGTTTGTTTGTTTATGGTTGTAAGCTATTTATTTGATTATTTGGATTTTGTTTTCAAATAAATTTCAATGCATCGACTTATATTTTAATGATAGACAAGCACGTTTACATAGTATAAAACACAGTTGCTTAGATCCTATGTATGCTTAGATCTTTAAAAGTACGCAACGGATTTTGATGCGGTTTTTTGTAATAGATAGAGTGATTCAAGAGGAAGGTTTATAGCTATAATATATCATTTTTGCACCCGTGCGAAGCTGGGGCGAGTCGCTAGTAGAAAAGAAACTATTTGTCAAAAAATACTGAAAAGTTAATACAATAGTTCGCTGCAGCGCTTCATTGGCATTATGTCGTCTAACAAAACTTTTAAAACTGACAGCGCTGTCACACTGCGTGAACGTCAAAACTGCACTAATGTCATCAATGTAAAGGTGTATGGCCTGCAGATTTTTCTTTTGACCATAATTTCACCTGATGGTAAGCGATGATGTGGTCGACGATGGAGCACGCTTGCCTAGAAGTAACCTATTCACTCTTGACTTAAAGACACCTAGGTTGTAGCTATCAGCAAACACAGATTCCGGCAGGGAATTCCTCTCCTTAACTGTACGCATAATGAATGTGTTCCCAAAACACTTACCTACGTAAGGTTTTTTTTATGGTAGGTAAAAATCATACAATGACGAATCCCGCTCTTGGGCGGAGCGGGAAACAGTGTCAGACTCTTTCTAAACAACCTACCCCGTTCCTCCCTTGCCTTATTCCCAGAGCCCCGGTATAACGCCTTCGCACCAACCCTCGGCTCCAGGAGGACCTTGTAGGCTTCGACCCTGCTAGGGCCATATGGTAAATTTATTCCTTTTTTTTTCCTTTTAGATATTGTTCGAAAAAATAATAGACACTCTATAAGATTAGAGAGATTTAAAGAAACCTTTTTTACTGTCTGTCAACAAATTTTAAGGTGGACTTTCCCCACTCGCCTATTGTCAACGTCGCGCATGGTTTCAAAGTTTGTTGTTTTATTTAACGTAATACAAAGTGATATTTGATGCAAGAGTAATGCGAAAAAAGAGAGATAACACCTAAAAAATCTGTCTAAAGTTTCTAAGTCTAAAGTTTGGAGAACCCTTCTTTCAAGCCGCTGGTAGAAGGCTATAATATATAATAATAATAATAATAATAATAATATTCCAGGGCGACAGTCTGAGTCCACTATGGTTTTGCCTAGCCTTGAATCCTCTAAGCACATTGCTGGAGCATTCAGGTCTAGGCTACCGGTTGAAGAGAGGTGGTCAGGTTATATCTCACCTCCTTTACATGGATGATTTAAAGCTATTTGCCCCCAACAAGCTGCAACTGATGGAGCTACTGAAGGTAACTGAAACCTTCAGCAGTGCCATCAGGATGGAGTTTGGTGTGGATAAATGTGCAGTCATGCATGTAAAGAGAGGGGAGGTTGTGGAATCCGTAGGCACTCAACTCACGGATTCCATAAACCTGAGATCCCTCTCTCCAACCGAAACCTATAAGTATTTGGGTATGTCGGAAGCGTTAGGCATCAATGCTGATGACATGAAACAGTCGTTGAGGGAGCGCTTCTTCGGCCGCCTGAGTAAAGTACTGAATAGTCTTTTATCAGGCGGGAACAAGGTGCGCGCTTTCAACGGCTGGGTCATGCCAGTGTTGATGTACTCTTTTGGCATACTCAAATGGACTCAGACGGAACTTGACGCCGTGGATAGGAGGGTCCGCACACTGCTTACCGCAAATCGGATGCATCACCCACGGTCATCGGTTATGAGGCTGTATATCCCACGGAAGTGCGGGGGTCGTGGCTTCTTAAATGCTAAGACCCTACACAACCGCGAGGTATGCAGTCTCAGGGAATACTTCCTAGAAACCGACGTGGGTATGCACCGAGATGTGGTAGCGGTGGACAAGGGCCTCACCCCGCTCTCCTTGGCTAACGAGAACTGGCGCAAACCAATGATACTGGATACTAATGACCGTAAGGAAATATGGCAGGGCAAGGAGCTTCATGGGCGCTATTACCGGGCCTTACATGGGCCTGATGTAGACTTATTGGCGTCCGTATCCTGGCTGCGCTTTGGTGACCTTTTCGGGGAAACCGAAGGTTTTGTCTTTGCGATAATGGACGAAGTTATGATGACGAACAACTACCGGAAATACATTGTGAAGGACGGTACGGTTGACATTTGTCGGGCATGCCACCGGCCCGGGGAATCAATCCGACACATTATTTCTGGGTGTTCTCGTTTGGCTAACGGAGACTATTTGCATAGACACAACCTTGTAGCCAGGATTATCCACCAGCAACTTGCTCTTAAATACAACCTTGTGGAATCAGAAGTACCGTACTATAGGTATGTGCCCGACCCAGTTCTCGACAATGGCAATATCACATTGTATTGGGACCGATCTATCATCACTGACAGGACTATTGTGGCCAATAAGCCTGACATAGTGGTGATAGATCGTCAAGAGCGTCGCACAATGATTGTTGATATAGCGGTCCCTCATGATGAGAACCTCGTGAAAGCTGAGAAAGATAAACAAACTAAGTATCTTGACTTGGCTCGCGAGGTTGTCGACATGTGGGAAGTGGACACAGCAGTCATTGTGCCGATAGTCGTGACGGCCAATGGCTTAATAGCCAAGAGCCTCGACCAACATCTGAGGAGGCTCTCGTTAGGTAGCTGGATCAAGGGCCTGATTCAGAAGGCAGTACTCTTGGAAACGGCGCGTATTGTCCGGAGGTTCCTCACTCTGGAGCCCTGACCACCGGTAGCTTGGACCCTGTTCCCGATGCCGGTGGGCGACTATTTTTTATATTTTTAAATGTTTTTTTTTATTATTTTGTTAAGAAAATATTTAAAAATGTATAAAATATGTTTAAAAATTTAAATAAACGAATAATAATAATAATTAATAATTAATAATATTAATAATAATAATAATATAATAAAGAGGTAAAGTTTGTTTTTTTGTTTTTTTGTTTTTTTGTTTGTAGGGGGTAATCTCTGGAACTACTGGTCCGATTGGAAAAATTTAAGCAACAATAGAAAGCTGCTTTACTCCTGAGTGACATAGGCTATATTTTATGTACGCGGGCGAAGCTGCGGGCAAAAGCTAGTATATAATAAATACGTAATTGAACATTCATCATCATCAGCCTTTTTAATGTTCCCACTGCTGGGACACAGGCCTCCTCTCTAAGAGAGGGCGTGGGCCAAAAATAACACTACGCGGGCCCAGCGCAGATTGGTGGATGTCACATGTCTTCGAATTTTTGGTTCTAGGACATGCCGGTTACCTCACAATATTTTCCTTCACCGTTTTGAGAGCAACTGATGAAATAAATTACACAAAGTAATGCGCCTGGCTGGGTTTGAACACGCGATCTACAACTCGTAAGTTCAACATTAAATCTAGCTATTCCACATTGAAAATCAGACGCAGCCACGGCACAAGCTAGTTCAAAATGCAATAAAACAAAAGCCGGTCGCTGCTCATCGACATCGACACGCAATTTTGCGTGTCGGAAAACAAATACTGTAGCGGGACACGAAAACTTGTTGTGACACAGGCAAAGCTAAGCTGAAGCTATTTTTCAAGCTTTTGTTTTTAATTAGCGACCCACCCAGATTCGGCTGGGTGCAATGCTGATCATCATCATCTTCCTGCCCTTGTCCCGTTTTATTCGGGGTCGGCGCAATATGTCTTTTTCTTCCACTCTGTCCTGTCACCCGTCTCGCTATCACTAACTCCTCTTTCTTTCATATCACTTCTCACACAATCCATCCATATTTTCTTAGGTCTCCCTCTCCCTCTCCATCCATCCACATGTATACTCATGGCAATGCTGATATTGAACATATATTATACACACAAACCTTCCTCTTGAACCACTGTATCTATTAAAATAAACTGCATCAAAATCCGTTGCGTAGTTTTAAAATACCCGACTGCACACTAAAAAAAGAGTAAAACAAGCCCCACAATACAAATTTACTGAATATAATTTATAAATGTTGATGGAAAGCATCGCAGGCGGGGACCAACAGAGGCTTATTTATAGTCATTTCTGTTGTGCACCATTTAGCAGAATTTTCGTTGGTGGCGGTCAAGGTGGTCCCCGCCTGCGATGCTTTCCATCAACATTTATAAATTATATTCAGTAAATTTGTATTGTGGGGCTTGTTTTACTCTTTTTTTAGTGTGCAGTCGGGTATTTTGTTTTTTTAATAATAATTTTTTTATTTATAACTTTTTAGCTGTTTTTATTTAACGAAAATGTTGTAGATGTAGAAGACTATGTATATGTAAGTACCATTTTAAATTATTTCGACGACATTTGGCTTTAGATTACGAGTACATATTTTTTTAAAGGGAAATTTAGAAAAAATATTATTATGTCTTTATCCCGTGGGACTTTTAGGATAAAATGTATCCTATGACACTCCCGTAATCAAGACAAATCTAACGATACCTCATACATCAAAATCCATCAAGCCGTTTAGGCTACAGGAGGTCACAAAGGAACAGACATACATACATACTTACATACACTCGAAAAACATTACCCTCCTTCTTTGGCAGTCGGGTAAAAATTTAAGCATATGTACATATGAACTAAAAGCGGGAAGCGACTTTGTTTTTACCCGACTACGGCGAAGCAAAAGGAGGGTTATGATTTTGACCTGTATGTATGTATGTATGTATGTGGGTATGGATGTTCATCTGTTCCCTCGTAACTTCTAAACTACTTATCAGAATTCGACAAATGACATATCATTAGAAGCGTCTAATGTGGCGCCCTCTAGCGGACAAAACATACGAAGTAAAAAAATAAAGTTAAGATAAATATGCCGTGTTTGGTATCATTTGAAAGCGCTTTACTTGTACATTTTGAATATATATATATTACTAGCATTTGCTTGTGACTTTACCTGTATTCATGGGCTGAGAAATCAATGAACCCAAGATTAACCTATTTAGAACTCCAAAATATGTTAAATAAAAATAAAGTTTAAAACACGCTCTAAAAAGTACGAAACAAGAAAACGAGAAAGCCGTGGTCGTATACCACTTTTTTTAATTTATTATTCTTATGGCATACGACCACGGCTTTCTTGTTTTCTTGTTTCGTACTTTTTAGAGCGTGTTTTTAAGTAGTCGGGTGTTAGTTTTTAAACTTTATTTTTTACAGTGTGTAATGATTATTAATTTTATATTGTAATTGCTATAAACTAGTGCTTGACTGCGATCCCACCTGATGGTAAGCAGTGATGTAAACGTTGATGGTAAGGCGCACTAGTTTATTAAGAGCCTATTCTCTCAAGCCTTGAAGACACCTAAATTATAATCGGACGGAAAGACAGCCGGCAAACGTGGTATAAACGATGAGGCAAAACGCTTTGTCCGGGCCTTAGATGTCTCAACAACGTAAAAGTGGACGGCCATACGCCGGGATGTCCGATGGTAAAATTGAGATGGCGGAATCAAATCGTGCAATTCCCACACACTCTCCAAAATGCATCCTATAGAAAACCAAAAGGCTGACTACTATACGCCTGTGCTCGAGACTTTGAAGATCTCAACCAAATCTGGATAACTAATCAGCCTCTTTGCATGCCTTTCCACCGAATCCAAAGCCGCTAGGTGGCATTTTGCAGCACCAACCCATGTTTTTTTTATTGTGGGTAAAAATCATCCAATGATGAATCTTGGGCGGAGCGGCAAACAGTGTCAGGCTGTTACTGATTAAACCACCTACCCCGTTCCTTCCTTGCCTTGTTCCCAGAGCCCCGGTATAACGCTTTCGCACCAACCCTCGGCTCCAGGAGGCTTCGACCCTGAAGGGCCCCAGTTTGATGACAACTCCTTGAGACGCGCGGGAACAGTGTGCGCCGTCGACGACTTGAGGTCGGTCTGGACTGTTACCAGATAACCGGACGGCGAGCTAACCATTGCTCACCGTCCGCAAGCCAGCGTCTACGGTGGCCGGATATCGGCGGGATTGCGGCGACGACGGCTACGGCGCGTTCGTCGTTGCCTTTACCTTATGCTGTCGGCCTCCTCCTTCACTAGCATTACTGCTTCCCAGAAGGAGGCGACCGCCTGCCACTCCTCCTCGCTGCTGACCATGGCCAACCAAGGCTAGGCGCGAGAGGTCGCTGCCGCCGATAACCCATATGTGGCTGCAGTACTCCACGCGAATGAAGTCACAGGCAAAAGCTAGTCTAGTCTAAGTATTATAGTATACAGTGGCTGTTCTGGTCAAAGTTGGGTCATTGTATAAGATTAGATCGGTGGCTCGGTATTCACTGCACGACTAAGTTTAAATCTGTGTTGGCTTCGAAGTTAGTTGCTAAATTTAGTTCCTGCTGAATCAGGCTTACAGTCTGTTGTATATTCGGGTTGTATATACAGTCTGTTGTAGGTTCGATTCCCACCCAGGACAAATGTTTGTGTGATGAGCACGATCATTTTTTCTGTGTCTGGGTGTAATTTATCTATAATATTTATGTATTTAGAAATATATAAGTACATATGTTTATCAGTTGTCTAGTACGCATAACACAAGCTCTGCTTAGCTTGGGACTAGATGGCGTTGTGTGATAGTTGTGAACATCTATATATATAAAAGAAGGTCGGGTTTGTTACAACACTTGGTAGGGAGGTAGTTTAGAGCCAGGAGAATGACATATGATACTTTTTTTTTTTAGGGTAGGGTAGAGTAGGGTAGAGTAGAGTAGAGTAGGGTCAAGTAGGGTAGGGTAGAGTAGACAGGGTAGAGTAGGTAGAGTAAATCTGTTGCCGGGAGCGAAGCCGCGGGCAAAAGCTAGTACTATATTAAAAAAAAAAGCTTTCGTTCGTCCTTCTGATTTAGATTTACACACTAAAGCACCACCCTAAGGTCGACTGGTAAAAAATGACTTAGGCATTAAGTTCGCCTTTGTGCAGTGTTATGTGCATTGGTACTTTTACACACGATGTCTACATCTCTTTTTTTCCAATTCTCCTTTCGCAAGTATAAAAATAGATTTCTCTTTTTCTTTTTTTTTTTAAAATAGATTTCTCTTTTTCTTTTTTTTTTAAAAATAGATTTCTTTTTTTCTTTTTTTTATTGGTTATAGGTTTGCGCTTGACCGCTATCTCACCTGATCAAAGTCAAAGTCAAAATCTTTTTATTTCACATAGGCCTACATGGGTACTTGTAAGTCAGAAGCTAGTGCACGGTTCCAAATTGGTCGTTTCCTATGGAGAAGAACCGGCAAGAAACTCCATGGTTGATGCAATTTCTATATAAATAAGCATCACCTATGTACTTATTTTCCTGTTTCTGTATTCTTTTCTTTTGCTATATAATGTGTACATGCATTGAAAAATAAAAATATTTTCGAAATATGTTAATTGTGTTTAAATAGGTGCAAGATAGAGTGTTTATTTAATATGACGAATAAAACAAAAGAGAAGATTAAATCCTACTACTATTATAAAGGCGAAAGTTTGTAAGTATGGATGTATGGATGTATGGATGTATGGATTTTTGTTACTCTTTCACGTAAAAACTACTGAATGGATTTGAATGAAATTTGGCACAGGCATAGGATACACTCCGGAATAGCACATAGGCTACTTTTTATCCCGGAAACCCCAAACCCACGCGGGCGAAGCCGCGGGCAAAAGCTAGTGATGAATATATAAATGATATTTTATAAATAGGTTTTAAAATAACACTTACACGTTTTTTTCTTTTCTTCAGTTTAAGCTAGATGAGTCCGGTGTTTCCTAGCTGACTACCCTGAGAAGAAACACCGAAACAAACTCAGGGGTCAAAGTCTCTTTTAAAGTCCATACAGAAACCATTGTATTGGTCAAATCAAATGAGAACCATGCAGATTAGTGTCTGATGTGGTCTTTTGAAGAAAGAACTACCAGATTTGAGTAGACCCGTCCAGTCAGTGCAAGCATTTGTCAGTATTCGTGTAGCTGAAACTTAGGACTACTAAGGAGCTCAACGACTTGACGATCAGTACCAAAGAAAGGACATTTGTGTAGGCTGCATCAAATACTCAAATCTGTCAGACATCATATTAAAATTACAGAAAAGAAAAAGTAATCGACATAGTCCCCACATTCACAATAATAAAAAATAAATACAAAAATGTAACACTGCAAGATTATAAGTATATCTAAATAATATTATTTCGCATAGAAATTATATTTAGGACAATATTTTGGCTTTTCTTGATAGGAAAAAACGTTGCGTCGTTTCTACCGCGTACATCGAGGGACTGGAACAGTTTGCCAGCTGCGGTCTTTCCGTCTGATTATAATTTAGGTGTCTTCCAGGCTAGAGTGAATAGGGTCTTGATAAACTAGTGCGCCTCACCATCAACGATTGCATCACTGCTTACTATCAGGTAGAATTGCAGTCAAGTACTAGTTTATAGCAATTAAAAACAGTGTATTTGTTTATCTCATGAGGTCCTGAACACACCTCTCAACCAGGTCCAGTTAAAAACCAGCGATAGGCACTTAGCTGCCTGACATTTATGCTGACTTTTATGCCTATTTGGAGCAGCCGTGGGGTGGAAAAGTTTAAGTAATTCAGCTTGTTTATTATTGTGCTATGCCCTGTGACTGTCCCAATAAATGTTATTTCTTTCTTTCTTTCTGAACCTTTGGAAGCAGAAGTCCTTCTAGACGCTTTTCCGGTGACTATTCCTCTACATGCACGCAATGTTAGTGAAAATGACCTGGAATCGCGAAAAGTATTACTGGTACATGTGCTGGTAACAACTTTTACGTTCGCCTAGCCGGTAAATTTGCTGATATTGCTGAATTTTTTCGTGATTTCACGTTTGGTCCCATAGTAAAACTTGTTTGTTATCATGACTACAATCACGTTTTTAAGTCATCATCATCAGCCTTTCAATGTTCCCACTGCAGGGACACAGGCCTCCTCTCACTAGGAGAGGCAATAGGCCATAATCCACCACGCGGGCCCAGTGCGGATTGGTGGATGTCACAAGTCTTCGAATTTTTGGTTCTAGGACATGCCGGTTTCCTCACGATGTTTTCCTTCACCGTTTTGAGAGCAGTGGTGATGAAATAAATTACACAAAGTAATGCGCCTGGCTGGGTTCGAACCCGCGACCTACAACTCGTAAGTCGGGGCCGTTACCACTCGGCCACCACTGCTCTATGATACGTTTTTAAGTATCGGTCACTAATTACCAGCCACCCTATATGTAATGCGTACAAAAATTTATTCGTTGTAAGAATCGCTTGAATGTCGCATGGTATAGCTCGAGCTATAGTAACAGCCTAACAAAAGATCGTTTACAAACCGTGGGTCACCTTTTTCGGAGTAATCACACGCAGTTTAATGGAACCTAATAAATAATACGAAAATTATTATAATTATGTCGTCACAAAAAAATACCTTAGTAGGGTCGAAGGTCGGACTTGCCCGGAGGACACGGTGGAGTATAAGGTAGAAATTTTACCCCGCTTGGGCAGAGCATCGCCGTGTCCTGGTGGGGGGCGATCGGCGGCAAACGAACCTCTCAGGACCCTCAAAGAGTTGTCAACAAATCATAGGGAAGATTAGAGCAGTGGTGGCCTAGTGGTAACGGCCCCGACTTACGAGTCGTAGGTCGGGGGTTCGAACCCAGCCAGGCGCATTACTTTGTGTAATTTATTTCATCACCACTGCTCTCAAAACGGTGAAGGAAAACATCGTGAGGAAACCAGCATGTCCTAGAACCGAAAATTCGAAGACATGTGACATCCACCAATCCACACTGGGCCCGCGTGGTGGATTATGGCCCATTCCCTCTCCTAGAGAGAGGAGGCCTGTGTCCGAGCACTGGGAACATTAAAAGGCTGATGATGATGATGATGATACAATAATCGGAGTAGGAGGACTTGCCAAGAGGACACGGTGGAGCATACGGTAGAAGTGAGCTCCACTTGGGAAGAGCATCGCCGTGTCCTGGTGGGGGCGATCGGCGGCAAATGAACCTCTCACGCCCCTCAAAGAGTTGTCAACAAATCATAGGGAAGATTCGAAGATTCGAAGATGATTCGAAGTCAACTAAGGGCAAGGGTTTGTGTCTGAAAGGAAGGCTCTAGCCCTGGTATAAATGATGACGTAGGAACGGGGTAAGCTGTTTAGTCAGTAAGAGTCTGACACTGTTTCAGGCTCCGCCCAAGGGCGGCATTCGTCATTGGATGATTTTTGCCTACCATAAAAAAAACCAATGGAGTGTCTAGAATCATGTACTGTACATCACGAATGTAGGAAAAAATCTGAAAACTGTAAATTTGTAGTTTTTATTTATTGTGGGAAAAGTACTTTACTCTTTGCTGGGTGCTCTGCTTAACCACATCTACACTAATATAATAAAGAGGTAAAGTTTGTTTTTTTGTTTGTAGGGGGTAATCTCTGGAACTACTGGTCCGATTGGAAAAATTTTAGCAACAATAGAAAGCTACTTTACTCCTGAGTGACATAGGCTATATTTTATGTACGCGGGCGAAGCCGCTGACAAAAGCTAGTATAGAATAAAATAAACAAACGAACATCGCTTGCAATTCCTATACTTATATTCACATAAGTAGGATTGGACTGACCACATCAGCCGGAATCCGGAAAATATCTCACCACACAATGGCGGATTATGACACTTCAGAGCCGTGTTGAGGCTTACCGCTAAAACAATTATAAAGGATGGACGGGGAAAATGAGTTAATATGAAATGGAAATTATTGTGCATATTTATTTATTTGTTTAAACTTCATGTACAGTAGTGGTACATAGGCCGCCTTAATGCTACAAGGCATTCTCTACCAGTCAACCTTTGGGTTAAAAAAGACAACACTGTGGTAGGTGTGCAGTGCATATTACTGTGTATCCAAAAATAATATAATAACAAGTCAGGTTGCCAAGGTCCGGAGCGAGGAAAAGTGGCAGGCGGTCGTCTCCTTGTGTGAAGCAGTAATGCTAGCAAAGGAGGAGGGCGACTGCATAAGGCAGCGGCACACACGCTCCAGACGCCGCCGGGATTCCGATCCTGTTTTCCAGCCACAGTGACGGCGAGCAATGCCAGGTCGTTGATGTCGCGCTCTGTTCTCACCTCAAGGACTTGTCAGCAAATACAGAGGCCCAACTGCAGGGCCGAAGCCTACTGGACTCCGGTCCGGTATCTGAAATGAAGGTCCGACCCTGGTATAATAATAATAATAAGTTCACAACTATCACACAACGCCATCTAGTCCCAAGCTAAGCAGAGCTTGTGTTATGGGTACTAAACAACTGATAAACATACTTATATATTTCTAAATAAATACATATTATAGATAAATTACACCCAGACACAGAACAAATGATCGTGCTCATCACACAAACATTTGTCCTGGGTGGAAATCGAAACCACGACCTCCCGCTTAGCAGTCAGGGTCACTAACTACAAGACTGACAGGCCAGTCAATGGTATGAGGGCTAAGAAGGAATGGGGTGGATCGTCAGTCAGAGTCTGACACTGTTTCCTTTCGTCGTTAGATGATTTTTCCCACCATAAAAACAAACGGCAGTTTGGGAATCTGGTGGTGACGCGTACCGAGGACCATGAAATCATATGACCTCGGATTTGTGCAGCGCCACCTCGAGTCCCAACTGCTCGATCCTCTTCATGACTGTCGCAACCCCACAAGTCTTCAAGCAAAAGAGTCAATGACTTGAAGGCAGATGTCGGTCGTTACGTACAAACTACCTATAGGTCATTGAACTGGTCCAGCTGACGTTTACTTAAAGAAAATAATTTCATAGGTACACGTGTTTATAATACGAGTACACGTATTGTTCTTTAATTGTGTCTATAATTACCAAAGTCGAAAGGTTAAAAGAAAAATTTATATTTTCATTGTTAGTAACAATCCGCCTTTTTTTTTTCATTTACCACTACTCAGACACATCACACAGAGATAAACAAAATTGAAGAACTGAATACTGATTAAAATTTTGTCGTTCACAGTTCGTAAATAAATAAATTTTAAAATATGTCTTGTTTTGTTCACCATACGAAAATTCTTCGATTTGACAGTATGACGTGACGTCACAACATGGCAAACGATCCTATTCTCATTTGGAACGCATTGTATAATAATAATAATCATTTATTCATAAAAATGGGACATGAATACAGTAAAGTACAATAAAAATTAAAAAGAACACAGTTTCTTATTTGCCTGAACTAGGGTGACCCTGTGTTTCAGGCTAGAAGGAGCTTAAATACAAACTAATAAATTAACACTATTTACAACTATTTTAAAAACTTAACTAAATTTAAAGATATAGTGTGTTTTATTTACAAACTGTAAGTAGGTCTTCTGTCTCTACATACAATACACTTTTTTTTACGTAACACTATTTTTACATTTACCTATAGGTACTTATTTAATTTGTAGATACTTAATATTCTATTTAATTTATTGTATAAAAATGGGCCTAAAAAGTTAAAAAATCTTTTTACAAATTGTATATTCAAGTAGCTTATGAACGGGTGGCAACCTAAGTCACAGGCAATGACTGTTTTCCAGTAAAAAAAAGACTATTCTTATACCAAGCAACTCTGTACAAAACTTAGTAGATATTCCATAGAGAACAGAGTGCTGATGCTGTCAAAAGCGCGCGCCGTTTTGTCTGTCTCTGCCTTTATTATCTTTCAGCTATAAAAGAGAGCAACGTTGTTGTCTATGCTTTATGTGGAAGAAGCTTAAAAATATACAACATTAATAACATTATTAATTACAACATTATTAATTTTGATAGTTTTAATCCCGTGGAGGGGCTGTACATGAAAGGCTATATTTGTGAAGATAAAATAAAATACTTTTTTTTTCTAAAACTAAAATTAATTTACGCGAACTTAACTAAAAATACCTAATCTAATAATGCGTCATAAAACTCTTCTGCGTCTCTGCCGACTGATTGAGAATAAATCATTTTATGGTAGGTTTACACGCTTGCCAAGCGTTGGCAAGCCTCGGACAATCGCCATTGTGTAGCCATTGTATAAATGGGGAAACCCCGTAAACACAATGGCGGTTGGCCGAGGCTTGGCAACGCTTGGCAAGCGTGTAAACCTACCATAACATTGCATTTATCTGTCAGTCAATCATAAAATGAATTTTTCATGAATAACCTCTCTAACCTTTCTAAATGTATTTCAAACTTATATGAACACCTCTGACCTTTGGAATCAGGACACAACCTTCGCACGCAAACAAAATCACAGCCGTCAACTAGTTAAGCCATAAAATCCCTTTGTCCCATAAAAAATAACAAACCAACCCCTTTTTACGACAAAACAAACTGAAAATGCCGCCATTTGCATTTTTCTCACAACACACAACATTATTATTATTAGCAAACACTCAAAATGATACCCGTGTAAACCGTGCTAATGAATGGGAAAGAGACAGTGTTATACAGTTTGTGTAGGAGTGAAAGAGATGGCTAGATGTCTATTGTGTCTGCTTCAAGCGAAAGGTTAGTGGGGTAGGAAGTCAACGACCGCTCCCGCCAAAAATAGCGAGTTTGTGACAAGACGCCATTTTGTGTTAATGGGCCACTTCGAGTTTAAATAAATTATGTAATCTTTTGCCACTAATGACTAATTGCAAAGTTTTTATAGGCTTAGTCATCATCATCATCATTAAGAAATAATACCGGCCAAGAGCGTTTCGGGCCGCGCTCAGTGTAGGGTGCCGTGGTTTCCCGTCCGTCACAAATTTCTTACAATGTAACAGAATCCATATAAAAATTAGTAACCTAATTTCCCGGGAGATGGAGCTGTACCCGGTGGTAATTTTGGATTGCGTGAACCTATTTTAATCTTTTTGTATTTTTATTTGAAAGAAGACACGTTCAGGAATTTGTAAACAGTTTAAAATATGCTTGTATTATATACGGTTAAATTAAAATTAGTTCAGAAATTGAGAGACTTGGCGAAACTGTAAGGTTTCCTTGTTGACTACAGAACCCTAAAAAAGAGAGATTAACCCACTGTTGGACAGTGAACTTCCCAGCGTCGCCATCGATCATTTCGTTAACGTCGAACGCTTGGTATTCCAAGCGTCTTGGTTTTCAAACCCCTTGTTCTAACCGTGTGACATAGCGTTAAAATGACGTTCGAACAAATTAATTGGGACGTTGGCAAACTCAAAGCGTTCGACCTTAACGAAACGATTGTAACTTGGCTAGGGGGCAGTCTTGTGCTTCTCGCATCCATACTAACTAGTGTTGTAAAAAACATTGATGACATTAGTGCAGTTTTGACGTTCACGCAGTGTGACAGCGCTGTAACTTATTTAAAAGTTTTCTAGACAACATAATGCCAATGAAGCGCTGCAGCGGACTTTTGTATTAACTTTTCAGTATTTTAACAAATAGTTTCTATGAACGTGCTTGTCTATCGCTAGTATATCAGTCGATGTTAATCTCATTTACACTTATTAGTAAGGTTTCTTAATCTAATTTACAATATTGATGAACATTGTCAAAATGTTCTACACTTTTCTCAAAGAGTATCGTCATCTATATATATATATATATGTATATATATCTATACATATAATAAAACAGTAACGAAAAAAAAACTGTACATTGCGAATTTTCTGGAAAAAATGAGTGGGTTTTGTTAGAAAAACGTAACTGATGACAAAAAGTGACTTTTTAGAATTTTTGTCTGTTTGTCTATTTGTCTGCCTATGGTACGGGTTGGCGCCAAAACTACTGGATAGATTGATTTGAAATTCAGCAAAAATGTTCCTTGTAAACCAAGGAAGGCTTTAGGCTACATATTATCACGCCGTAAGTTATGGGAGCTAAGCAATATTGAATTTAAATGGTGCAATGGATGAAGGCGTGTAACTTTTTTTTCCGTGGGCCGATGTACTCAAAACTTAGCACAAACATTACCCTAAATTAGTTATCAAGGATGCCATATTTATTTTTTCAGTAGTACCCCCAGTGCAAGATTTAGGGGATGTTAAAGTTTGTATGGGAGAATCTTATTCCTTGGGTTAATTAACTTGAAACTTGGCACGTAAACTTATTTATGTAAATAATAAAGATTCCCATTATTCATTTTTCAAAACTACGTAATTTGCACAAAAAAACATAGTTTAATGAATATTAGTAGTATAAAGACATATTTAAAAAAGCGTCATCTATGACATTAAACAAAATTCAAATCATGTTACATTTTGACACTTTTTGGAAATTAATAATTTAAATTTGACCATGTTGGCAAGGTTAGCAGTTAGTTATTCTTAAAATTCATAGATGGTACTGCGCAGTTTCTTTATAAAAGTTGTATCGTATAATTCGTTTTGACAAATTTAAGTTCCAAAAAACCCTCAAAATCTCACGACATAGGTCGTGTTCAAGATTTCATAGTCTCTTACTGCGCGGTTGAATTTACTCACAACTGGGAATTAGAAAGGAAAAAAAAACAAGCCCAAACAGAGCAAATGTTACTTATTTATTTTTAGGGAAATATCTTAGGTAGTGGTCGGTTCGTTTTACGAAAAAATGTGGGATAATATTTAATACATAATTTTAAAAACTATTTTTTATTTTCATCTCTTTAATGGTGAAACGGCGTTCTCCATGTTTATATGAAATGTCTTATTCTTATTCCAACGGTCTAACGGATTTATTTTGCAACGCAACCTAATCTTAAATAACATTTCAATGTTATTTATATACGTACAACGACATCTACTGACTCAAATTAGTACAAACGAAAACATTACATTAACAAAATAATATTATTTTTACCTTTCGACGACGGTAATTACAGACACAATTAAACGACAACAGTTGTATGGAAATTGGTGTCCTCTTGGGACTTAACTAAAGAATTTTACGAATAATCTATACATATAGGTAATTATAATAAAATCGTAGGAAAGTCAAAACTGTTCATTAAATATTTTTTTAAAAGAATACTTGGGAAGTGATCTACAATCGATATCGAAGCCAAAAATATAGTTCTTAGAATTTTTGTCTGTATGTATGTCCAGGCTAAACTCAAAAACTTACTTGGATATATATTTATATATAAACATACTGCATGGATTATCTTAAAATTTTGCTTGAATAAAGGATGGGCCAACATATAGGCTACATATTATCACGCTATCACCTACGGGGGAGGAGTTGTGAATACTTATTTTTTTTTACGCATTCTTTTACAGTGTTTAATCTAACGACGCATATTTAAATGTTGTTTAAGTCATACTATCATCTGGCTTTATACTATAAAAATTGCGCCATTTAAGTAACTTGGGCAGAGAAACATAGTTGAATGTAGTAGCATACAGAAAATTTTAAAACAGCGCCATCTACTTGATTTCATAAGAATCAAATTCTTCCTAAACGTAGAATCGTATATTATTTATTTTTTACTATAAGCTTTATTGTACACCTCATAATGTGGACAGGATATACAAATACAAAATCGCACAGGGCAATATATAGGGCAGGGTATAGTTCGTTTTGAAAAATTCAAGTTGCAAAAAACCCTCAAAGAAGATTTTCTGCGAGCTTTGAGGCGTGCTACTGGAGACGAAGTCGATGTAACTGATGATCGTGTGCTGAACACCTGTCTCAGTTCAGTTCAAGATGTGGACATTTTTATCGGCGGCAATCCACTGACCTAATATGGATTACTAGCTCCCCAATCATCACCGCATCAAGACTATGAAAATCGAGAGTATAACGCTGAGACAGAGTTCTTTTCAGAGCAAAAACAGATTTATGACACCGTCCTTGAGAGCGTTGTGCAAAACCAGGGCAAAATGTTTTTCTTGGGTTGCTCCTGTTGGAACAAAAAAAACATGGCATACTTGCAGAGGTCAGGAGGCACGGCAATATTGCTATTGCTGTCGCGTCGTTGGGAATCGCTGCCACACTGCATCCGGGTGGCAAGACAGCACATGCCATGTTCAAATTCCCATCGATTTAGAGAGCGTCAAAACGCCTGTTTGTGGCACGTAACAGCGATAAGGGACATGTGCTTAAGGATTGCTCTTTGATCGTATGTGATGAGCGTACGATGGCCAATAGGAAGGCAGTTGAAGCCGAGGACAGAACCTTGCAGGACATCCGCGGGAACGAACAATTGATGGGTGGTATCACAGTTTGTTCAGTGGTGATTTCTGGCAAACGCTTCCCGTTCGCTACGTTGAAACCTTGGCTTCGAGCAAGTGAACTTCAAGCGCATACCATCAAGCTGAAAGTCGGAGTCCCGATTATGCATTTTCGGAACCTATCTCCGCCAAAGTGGTGTAATGAGACCAGTCTTAAGGTCATCTCGCTGCACAGACACACCATTGAAGCAAAAATTCTTATGGGTTGTGGCGTAGGCGAGGCAGTATTTATACCTCATAACTTCCCGTTCCAGTTCAAGCGCGTACAGTTCCCCATGAGTGTGTGCATCGCGATGACCATCAATAAGTCGCAGGGGCAGACACTGAGTGCAGCGGGTGTCAACTTCAGGACGAGTTGTCTCTTACGCGGGCAACTGTATGTCGCTTGCTCCCGCGCCACCAGTCCTGACTCTCTTTACATTTTGGCTCCTGGCAGCATAACTACCATCGTAGTGTGGTGGCAGAGTGGTAAAGGCTCCGATTCAGTGGTGGCGAAGTAGTAAAGGCTCTGACTTACAAGTTGTAGGTCTGTCGTTCAAACCCAGCCAGCCGCATTACTTTGTGTATTTTATTTCAAAACCACTGCTCAACGGTGAAGGAAAACATCATGAGGAAACTGTGACTGTGAATGTCTTAGAACCAAAAATTCGGAGATATTGTTGTGTCATCCACCAAACCGTATTGGACTCGCGTGGTGGATTATGGCCCATTCCCTCTCCTAGAAAGGAGGTCTGGGTCCCTGCAACGGGAACTTTATAAGGCTGATGCAATGCTATTTTAAAAGTTGTTTACTTATAATGTATTCTATACCATTTGATATACACTGATCATACACTGCCACCTTACGTTTTTTTGGTGCTGTAGAGCCTTCACGCAGACAACGTCGCGGGCAGCAGCTAGTATATATATATAAAAGAAAGTCGTGTACTCCACTTATAACTCAAGAACGGCTGAACCGATTTAGCTGAAAATTGGCAGGGAGGTAGTTCAGAGCCAGGAGAAGGACATGGACACTTTTTTTTACTTTTTTTTATGTAGTATATTTGCTAATTCTGAACTCTACTCTCCCACCGAGTACGGTAGAGTAGGGTAAAGTAGGGTAGAATAATCTGTTGCCGGGAGCGAAGCCGCGGGCAAAAGCTAGTTACATAGTATAAAACAAAGTCGCTGTCTCTATGTATGCTTCAATCTTTAAAACTACGCAACGTTTTTTTATCGCGTTTTTTTTTAATAGGTAGAGTGTTTCAAGGGGAGGTTTATGTGCATAACACATGCATAAATATATTCAATATCAGTACCCGTGCGAAGCTGGGGCGGGTCGCTAGTTATAGAATAAACTTAAATTTTGCGCACCATATGAACACCATGAGGGGGCAGGGTAGCTACCGCTAAAGAGGAGGCCGACCGCATCAGGCAAAGGCAACGGCGCTCACGCCGGAGCCACCGCTGCCGTATCTCCGATCCCGATTTCCGTGTGTGCTTGCGGACGACGAGCAATGGGTAGCTCGCCGTCCGGTAACTGGTAACAGTCCAGACCGAGCTCAAATCGTCGAGGGCGCGCACTGTTCCAGCACGCCTCAGGAAGTTGTCAGCAAACTGTAGGAGCCAAGCGGGGTCGAAGACTCCTGGGTCCAAGGTCCCGGGTTGATGCGAAAGCGGAACACCGGAGCCCTGAAACTAAGGCATCAAATTTAAAAAAACACACATTGCTTGCTTTTGGATACCCATTCGTCAGCGTAGACCGCGAGAGTTTACTATAATTTAGGTGTCTTCAAGGCTAGAGTGAATAGGCTCTTAATAAACTAGTGCGTCTCACCATCAACGATTGCATCACTGCTTACCATCAAGTGGGATCGCAGTCAAGCATTAGTTTATAGTAAACTAGCTTTTGTCCGCGGCTTCGCTGGCGTGGTATTGGGGTTGTGGTTGGGGTTTCCGGGATAAAAAGTAGCCTATGTCCTATTCCGGAGTGTATCCTATGCTTATGCCAAATTTCATCCAGATCCGATCCGCCTTTTGGCGTGATTGAGTAACAAACATCCTTACATCGTAACTTTCGCATTTATAATATTAGTAAGATAAAAAAAACTCAACTCGAAATAGTACATTTTGATACAAGTGCAGGAAGTTTGTCATTGCGACCGAGGCGAAATTCGCACGAGCCGTAGGCGAGTGTGTTATGGAGCCGAGGGCTGCAATGACAAATCTGCACGTGTGTCAAACGACGTTTTTCAATACACTTACGACTTGTGAAATAAAGAAAGAAAGAAAAAATGTTTAATCGTATCTTAAACATACAGTAGAAATATGTATAATAATAAATGCATTCAAATCTGCTCTGAACAGTTTGGTTCTAATTTCGTGGGGGACGTCCAGCGCCTCGGGGGGACGCCTCGCGCCTGATTCGATAAACTAAGAAAAAAATAATAAGCACCCATTACCGTGACGATAAGGAAGGAATAAAAAAGCCCTTGTTGTGATAAACTCAAAAAAGCACTTGGGTGATATACATGCTATATTGAACCTAATAGGAGTGCGATAAGAGGCAGTTTTCGAGTAAGTGTATTGAAAATTAATTTATTTTCGTAGATTCGAACTGGAATTCTGAAGTTCCGTAAAAACCTATGAGTTTGTACGGAACCTCACTTGACTTGTTTATTTTATACGTAACAGCTTCATAACCCTTAGTCCGTCGGCGGGGGACACATGAGCGACGTTGATGGCCACTCCCGTCGGTGTGCCCCCGGCTTTAGTTGACGTGTCGCCTGGAATAGACAGCAGACGTGTTTGTTTGTTTGTCACGAGTTTATGACAAGAAGAGTATATGTATAGTAATAGAGTAGATGTATAGAAAATCTATATATATAAAAGAAAGTCGGGTTTGTTACAACACTTATAACTCGAGGTCGGCTGAACCGATTTAGCTGAAAATTGGCAGGGAGGTAGTTTAGAGCCAGGAGAATGATATAGGATACTTATTATATATATATTTTTTTACTTTTTTTTTAAGAGTAGGGTAGAATAGGGTAGAGTAGAGTAGAATAATCTGTTGCCGGGAGCGAAGCCGCGGGCAGAAGCTAGTAAATAAATAAATAAAGAAGAGGCAATGGGAGGTTTTGTTTATAGTCTTTATGACTTTTTTTTACTGATATAAACCTGATGGTAAGCAGTGATGCAATCGATGATGGTGAGGCGCACTAGTTTATTAAGAGCCTATTCACTCTAGCCTTGAAGATACCTAAATTATAATCGGACGGAAAGACTGCAGCTGGCAAACTGTTCCAGTACCTCAATGTACGCGGTATAAACGACGAGGCAAAAACGCTTAGTTCGGGCCGTAGATGTCTCTACAACGTAAGGGTGGATATTTAGATATTTGTTTTTTTTTACAGTTTTAAAGAAAGGCAGACTTGAAAATATAGTTAAACTAATTAGTATAAGTCTGACACACCTCCGCTCCGTCTTAGAGTGGGAGAAGAAAAGGGTCCAAGCTTTGTTCATTCCACTCATATGCTACTAGCGTCCTCAAACTCATCATCATCATCATCCTACCCTTATCTCATGTTACTTGGGGTCGGTGCAATATGTTTTTTTTCTTTCACTCTGTCCTGTCACCCGTCACACTATCACTAACTCCCTTTTCTTTCATGTCACTCCTCACACAATCCATGCATCTCTTCTTCGGCCTCCCTCTTCCTCCTAGACTCCTCAAACTCATAAAAGTGAAAAACGCCTCCACGCATCGCTGGAAACATTTCCCCCGCCAGCAAAAACCGAGCGACATTTTCGTAACAGCATTCATGAAACTCGGCGATTATTAGTAGATTTATCATCTCAAAGAAAGGCTCCAAGCTTTGTTCATTCTACCAGTCATGTGATTTTAGCATCCAGAGGCCCAAGTCTGCTATTTTCATAATTTATCCTCATTCCAACACGATCCCATTGTCATTTTGCTAAAAGTTTGTAATCTGTTAATTCATAATGGCCGATCATTGGTCGTTCAGTGGTGTCGTAATAGAATTGTGGTACGAGCAGTCTTGTAACGAATTAAAAACAATAACTTCACAATGCCTTCATCCTCTCTTCTACCTAAATTAACTATGCTGTGCTCGACAGGGTCCATAATTGTGACTTTTATTTATTTCCACAACTTCTATGTATACATTATGGTGCGCAATAAAGAATTGAGACGTTCTATTAGTAGGTCACTGATCTGATTGATCCAATTTTATCATCTGGCCCTGAAAAGCAAATATGACAAAAAAGAAACATAGGTGTCGTTTTAGTTAGTAAAAGTCTGACACGGTCCCGCTCCGTCTTAGAGCGGGAGACGGTGAGATTCCAAGCTTTGTTAATTCCTTGTGGAATGAACAAAACTGTGCTTGTAGTGTCCTCTAACTCATCATCATCATCATCCTACCTTTATCTCATACTAGCTTCTGCCCGCGACTTCGTCCGCGGAAAAGTTCTTGTTTTAACATATTTAAATCTGTTCCTATACAAACTTTACCTCTTTATTATATTAGTGTAGATTTATAGCTCCTATATGATTTATAGGAGTAAAGCAGCTTTCTATTACTGCTAAAATTTTTCCAATCGAACCATTAGTTCCAGAGATTACCTCCTACAAACAAAAAAATAAAAAAACAAACTTTACCTCTTTATTATATTAGTGTAAGTGTATACTTGGGGTCGGTGCAACATGTTTTTTTCTTCCACTCTATCCTGTCACCCGTCACACTATCACTAACTCCCTTTTCTTTCATATCACTCCTCACACAATCTCTCCATCTCTTCTTCTTTCTTCAAACTCATAAAAGTGAAAAACGCCTCCACGCATCGCTGGAAACATTTCCCCCGCCAGCAAAAACCGAGCGACCTTTTCGTAATATCATTCATGGAAGTCGGCGACACGCTGTCAAAATCACAACACCTCTTTATGTCGGCGCAGTCGGTTAAAAAGTGACACACTATAGAAGAGAGCTTCCGTTGCGACGGGTTGTTTTGACGTGAGGGAGGTTGTGTGGTGCGAGGCATGGGAGGAAGCGGTTTGATAATAATTTTTTGGCATTTTTTTTGCGTTTGACGTAATGGGTCATGCATGAGAGTAAAAATACGCTTATTTCTGATATATCACTAAAAATATTTGGGCTGGACCCATGGGGGGCGACACCAAACTAAACCCTGGAAGTTTTCGTTTCGAGTGCAAGCAAAAATGACGTATTAAAATGTAAAACGTTTATTTATTGTATGAGCATTGTACGAAAATTGAATCGTGTATTATTATTATAGCAGTAACTACCTACAGATCATTGAACTGGACCAGCTGACGTTTACTTAAAGAAATCAATCTCGTGCGTAAATTAATTCGAGTTTTAAAAAATAGTACCTACTTTATTATTTAAAAAATTTACAAATCGATAGTGTTTCATGTAGCGAATCGACCCTCCAAAGGATTAAAACGATCAAAATTTAACGGTGTATAAAAAAAATTACTACTTCCGGTCCTTCGCGTTGGATAAACCAGATTCTTATCTATCATAGTCTTTGTTGACGGACAACGAACTGATCATTGTTGTAGGAACAAGGATTCCGTATTTTTAAACGAGATATAAATCCCTAACAACAAAAAATTAAGAGTGTATTACGTGATTAGGGTTGCCAGGCCATAAAATGCAAAGGCCGGACTGCGCACTATATAAGGCCGGACATTTTACCCTAAAAGCCGGACATGTTTTTTTTTTTATTGCCAAACATAATGTTTTCACTGCTGGGCTGTTGAAAAAAATATTTATACATGATGTAAAGTGAGAATGAGATCGAAGATGGAGTGTGCGATGCGCGGGCCGTTAGACGTTTGCTCTCCGCTCGCCCTTGTCCGCTCGGGTCGGGCGCTCGTCCGCCCATAGTCGTACGAATCGCCACTCAGACAAAAAGCCTGACAAAAGCCGGACAGGCCGAACACGTACATATCTGGCCGGACGCGATCGCAAATAGCCAAACATGTCCGGCTAAAGCCGGACATCTGGCAAGCCTATACGTGATACCGAAAAACGTAACCTCAAATAACACTTTCCCGAAAGTTTAATAATCCGAATGCACGCTACAATGAAAATCTCGAAAAATGTGATATCCAACAACACGTCATTTATTAAACGTGGAATAACTACGTGATACGGATTAGTAATCATACGGGGACGTCGTTTAATAATCCACAACTACAATAATAATAAATTCCACAACTATCACACAACGCCATCTAGTCCCAAGCTAAGCAGAGCTTGTGTTATGGGTATAATCGTCGAATAATTACGTTTTTCGGGATCATGTAATTCGAGATTTCGTTGTCAAGATTTTCATTCTAGCGTGCTTTCGTTGTTACGTGTTTCGGATAAGTAAACTTTCAGGAAAGTGTTGTTCGAGGTTCCGTTTTAACAGTGTTGGTGACGAGTGAAGACAATTGTGATTAGTGATCTGTGATTAGTGATCTGTGATTAGTGATTTGTGATTAGTGACAGTAATTAGCGATTGGACACGTAAGTTAATTAGTATTAATTATTTTTAAGGACACGGACACGTTTGTCAATCACGTAGAAGTAATAATAACTTGTACTATGATAACATTCAACAATTGTGAATATTAGTCAATTCTGTATAGTAATTAGCTCAAAAGTTGTTAATAACGCTGGGTAAAATCACCAGACACATTTTCCAATAAGATTTATGTCAGTATCCTTATCAGATTAACATTTAGAATCCCTTTAGTGTGACAATAGAGATGACTTTACCCATCAAAGAATAATATTTGTACGTAAACAACTGTAAAATAGCCGTAAGTCTGCATATTGTATACCATTTTGAAGGAAATAACGTAAAGATTTAGATACAACATAAATAAGACCTGAATATTGTAAAAACAATAGATATTTAACCCCAGGACCATAAATAGTTAAATGAAAGTAATTGTACAAAACAGTTTAAAAACCATGGCTCTCGTTATGGTAAAGTTTGGAAGTAAATTAGCGAGCATGGAATTTTGATTGTCGTCGTCTCCGGAGTTGATAAGTTTTCTCTTTTTGTGAACCAAGAAATCAAGAATAAAGAAGATTGAACCTTAAGATCAGTGTTTTCATGAGAATCCCCAACAAACAGAAAAAGACATACTTAACAAAAAATATATAATTCGGCATTACGTAACACACTTAAAAATAGAGTGAACTTCCCCAAAATCATCGCTCATGTCTTGTCCCCACGCATTAGGGGTACGAATACCATCCATTGTTACAAGTCTCCCTGCAGACAACTATGTATAAATCAATAGCACGCCATAAACACAGGCCCTACATGACATAATGTTACAAAGAAGAACTTTTTACATTATCACGAGCCTTTTATATATGTTACAGTTATGATGCGAAACTGGTTAATATGCGCATTGACTAGGTAATCTGTGAAATTCTTGAGCACCAAGCGAACACATATTTTTTTATGGTTGGCAAAAATCATCTAATGGCGAATTCCGCTCTTAGGCGGAGCGGGAAACAGTGTCAGATTCTTACTGATTAAACACCCCACCCTGTTATTTCTTTGCCTTTCGCACTGGGGCCAAGCCTTTCTTTCAGAAAGAGACCCTGGGCTTCAGTAGGCTTCGACCCTTTTGCAGAGTCCCTACGGTTTTGCTGACAACTCCTTGCTCGCACAACTATTGTCTTTTCAACTCATTACGGTATTCGAAAGGTTACACTTTACGCCAGATTTTTACTAATTTTGAACTTTTTATTTATTTACACTTCATGCACATAATGGTACAAAAACGGACTTAATGCCTGAGGCATTTTCAACCAGTCAACCTTTGGGTGATGCAGAGAAAAATGATGGCAGAAAAAAGAGAGAGAAAAATATGTAAATTTTATGATGAATATGAAACATTAAAAATGCACTAAGGAGGATTTAATTAGTGCCACCGATACTGCAGTTAACGTAGCCACCTACTGGGCCCAACAGTTTAAAGAGTTTATCATCGATTCGAAAAGAAAAGTTGATATAAGACCTTAAGAGCGGCCAACCCGACGTATATTTTCATACAACCGCTCTTACGTGATTGTGATGTTATTGCACATCTTTCTTCAGATATTTTGGATACATATATCTTGTGAATATTATCTAGGCTTCTATAGAAATCAAAACATAATTTTTTGTAAGAGTAATCCAGTAAAGACCTCTAAAAATCTGCTCTATCTCTAAATGTTGCCATTTTTTTTTTTAAAAATCACGATCAAAGGGTTTAATAAAAATACGTTTTTATGCCAACAGAGTTTTCAGGTGTTATCCTCTCTTTTTTCGCATTACTTTTGCATCAAACATCACATTGGGTTGCTTTAGATAAAGCAACAAGCTTTTAAACCATGTTCGACGTACACGATGGGCAAGTCGGGAAGGCTCATTTTATACCTTTTTTCCCACTTTAACGAACCCAATCAGATAATCTGCAGATTGACTAGTTAATCTGCACTCTGTTTCGCACATTACCGGTAACATAGGTATTTTTATAATACTTATATTTATGTTTTATACTGTGAATCATTATGGTCTGCATAGCCGAGGGCTGTGGAACCTATTGTTCGTAATACCAGGGTTTTTTTATGGTAGGTAAAAATCATTCAATGACGAATCCCGCTCGTAGGCGGAGCGGGAAACTGTGTCAGACTCATACTGACTAAAGAACCTACCCCGTTCCCCCCTTGCCTTATTCCCAGAGCCCCGGTGTAATGCTTTCGCACCAACCCTCGGCCCCGGGAGGCTTCGACCCCATACCCCCGTGGCCACTACATAAATCATTACAAACAAGCATCTTACAGTATTATTTCTTTGTTGCAGGAATGTCCAGAAGGAGTAGTCCAAGAGGAGTCTTTTAAAGACATCTACGCGAAATTCTTCCCTCATGGCAGTAAGTATTGCAATTATTTAATAATATTATTATGTCTGGGTGTAATTTATCTATAATATGTATGTATTTAGAAATATGTAAGTATGTTTATCAGTTGTCTAGTACCTACTCATTACACAAGCTTTGCTTAGCTTGGAACTAGACGGCGTTGTGTGATAGTTGTGGAATATTATATTATTATTGTATTATTTGTTACGTGAGCTCTATAACACAAGTATACCAAAGTAGGCGGTTTTTTCACGATTTCAGTTTTGATCCCACAGTAAAAGTTTTTTGTTATCATGACTACAATCACGTGATTAAGTATGGGTCACCCATGCACTATTACATTTTAATCATCCCTTGGAGTGTCAATCCTGCTCCAAAAAACGCTGCCCGAGGTAAATGACCTGAAGGTAGTTAATACACAACTGCCTACAAGGTTAATGACTCGTTTACTAAAAGAAATTAATTTCATACATTGATTCTTACGAGTTTTTGAAAAAGTATTCAATTTTTATTTTATTTTTCCAAATCGTGTTTCACGTATCGAATCTACCTTCCACGCCGTTAAACCGATTATTTAACGGTATATAATATTCTACAAATTAGAAAAAAACAAATCTACGAATTCTTGTAACTTTCGGTTCGAGTACATCATCATCATCATCATCAGCCTTTTTAATGTTCCCACTGCAGGGACACAGGCCTCCTCTCTAAGAAAGGGAATGGGCCGTAATCCACCACGCGGGCCCAGTGCGGGTTGGTGGATGTCACATGTCTTCGAATTTTTGGTTCTAGGACATGCCGGTTTCCTCACGATGTTTTCCTTCACCGTTTTGAGAGCAGTGGTGATGAAATAAATTACACAAAGTAATGCGCCTGGCTGGGTTTGAACCCGCGACCTACTACACGCAAGTCGGGGCCGTTACCACTCGGTAGCGGTTTGAGTACATACTTTATTTAAATGTCAGGAAATCAAGCCTTTATACTTGGCATTTCGACTATGAGTAGCACCTTTAAAATGTCAGTCAGCGGTGTTGTGTTGTTTGAAAATGTTATCATTCAAGATTCAGAGCATATTTTTTTTCAAACTAGCGACCCGCCCTTTCTTCGCACGGGTGCAGTTGTGTTATTAAATATATTATACACGTATTATACATATAAACCTTCCTCTTGAATCACTCTATTAAAATAAACCGCACCAAGATCCATTGCGTAGTTTTAAAGATCTAAGGGCCTACCACAAGCCCTTATAGCAGTACTAGCTTTTGCCCGCGGCTTCGCCCGCGTATTATTGGGGTTGGGGTTTCCGGAATAAAAAGTAGCCTATGTTCTATTCCGGAGTGTATCCTATGCCTGTGCCAAATTTCATCCAGATCCGTCCAGGCGTTTTGGCGTGATTGAGTAACAAACATCCAAACATCGTAACTTTCGCATTTATAATATTAGTAAGATTACTTCGATATAACTTTCAGTCGGAAAGACACTCTGGAACAGGAATAAAACAATCTTACTTTAAACGTCATGGTCTAGGTCCTAAGCATATATAGGGACAGCGGGAAGCGACTTTGTTTTATACTATGTAATGATTTGAAATATCTTCTATTTATGTATTGTGCACACCTACCACAGTGTTGTCTTTTTTGACCCAAAAGTTGACTGGTAGAGAATGCCTTGTAGCATTAAGTCCACCTAAGTACCACTACTGTACATAAAGATTAAATAAATAAATTATTTCAAAACATAACAGGGTCCAGGACCAGACACTACAGTGCTGCCATCTGTTGTTGTAAAATACCAGTATTCTCAGCTATACAATGTTTTGTTCCAGACTCTGCTCTCTATGCCCACTATGTGTTCAAAGCCTTCGACGTCAATTGCAGCGGGGCCATCAGCTTCAGGGTGAGTATCGTTCAACCATTCATTCGTTCACTCATTCATTCATTCGTTCATACCAGAATAAATTATTAATTGAATAACTTCATATGCATACCTGCATCTATCTTAACTTAGGGTTGACCGCTCTAGACCAGTGCAGATAGCTTTTGAAAGGGAACAACATACTAGTAGGATGAAACCCATTGGAAAAGGAAGAGAATATAGCAAACATTTAAGGAAAAATTACGGTCGATCTGAGTTCGGGAAGTGGATGGGTGTGCAGTTTTAAGGGTAAAAAACGGTTTATCTCGATTTCGGGCAAAACTGCTGGTTCTAGGGAAAAAATTCAAATGGCAAACTTGTAGGTCATAAAAAGATTTTTTGACACTTTTGTATTCACACTTTTTTCACATAACCAAAAAATCTATGTGAAAAGTTAAACAAACCGAGTTTTTGGTTTTAAATTTATCTTCTTTAAAAATTACTTTTTTTTTCACAAAATTTGGTGCAGTTTCCTTTTCAAGTCGCAAACACACTTTAATGTTTTTGATTCATAATATTTTTATTTGCTTTTTATTTTGACTCGAAAACACACCCAAATTTTCAATCGAAAATTCTGGCGTCAAAATATGCGATTTTTTTTAAAGGCAGGTTTTTTATTCATTGTAATCTGTACTATTTGATGGTGTAAAAAAATAGACATAACTATGGTAAATTTTCTCAGAAAATGCAAAAAAAACTCATTTATTTTTCCTTAACTTTTTGTTATATTCTTTTCCTTTTCTAATGGATTTCATTCTACTACTATTTTGTTCCACTTTTTATAATTTTCAATGCTATTTGCACTGTACATATTCACCCAACGTACATTTTCATACATTTCAATACACAGATATCTTGTGGTGTATCTATTTTACGTGAACTTTGACTCTCCATAATGTACTCCTATATTAAAAAATATAAAAAAAAAACTAATATAGAAGCCTTGCGCATTTATCGAGATTCTAAATGATGACAGTTTTTTTTTTTCAAAAAATCCTTTAGGGTTTAATAAAAACACGTATTTGCTGAAACAAGTTTTGTTAAACATTCGAGTAAATCGTAGAATTATCGAATGCAAGTGCCGAATGCTTTAACCTCTCGGCCATCAAGCGAACGCCGGCGTTCGCGGGTATTAACGGAAAGTTATTTGTCTATAAAAACTATTTTTTTACGTTCTTGGATAAATATCAAAATACCCTACAAAAAAAAAATGCTCAAATATTGCATTCTATTTTTGAAAATTTGACAACGGCGCGTGGCGCGAAATCATGAGCGCGAGCGCCGGCGCTCGCTTGGGTGTCAAGGGGAATGAAGCAATAAGCTTTATACCATGCGCGATGTTGATGATAGGCGAGTGGGGAAGGCCCATCTTAAATTATTGGTACATCGTCGCCGCCGCGATCCCGCCGATATCCGGCCACCGTAGACACTGGCTTGCAGACGAGCAATGGGTAGCTCGCCGTCCGGTCGTCAGGTAGCAGTCCATACCGAGCCCAGACGTCGACGGCGCGCTCCGTTCCCGCGCGCCTCATGGAGTTGTCAGCAAACCGTAGGGTCGAAGCCTCCCGGAGCTAAGGGTTGGTGCGAAAGCGTTACACCGGGTTCTGGGAATAAAGCAAGGAAGGTACGGGGTATTTTCTTTAGTCAGTAAGAGTCTGACACTGCTTCCCGCTCCGCCCAAGAGTGGAATTCGTCATTCGATGATTTTTACATATCATAAAAAAAAGTTATTGGTACATGTCAGTTTTTTTTTTTTTTTTTTTATGGTAGGTGAAAATCATCCAATGACGAAACCCGCTCTTGGGTGGAGCGGGAGACTAGTGTCAGACTCTTACTGACTAAAAAACCTACCCCGTACCTTCCTTGCCCTATTCCTGGAGTCGAGGTAACAGTTTCCCACTTCCCTCTAGACTCCGGGAGGCTTCGACCCTGAAGGGCCCCTGCAGTTGGTACATGTCAGTAACTTTGGTATTGCAAACAATGCCACATGCCAAATGGTCTCAAGGAGTTGTCAGCAACCTCAAGGAGTTTCCAGCAACCTCAAGGAGTTTTCAGCAACCTCAAGGAGTTTTCAGCAACCGTAGGGACTCTGCAGAAGGGTCGAAGCCAGTTAGGGCCTAGGGTTCGTGTCTGAAAGAAAGGCTCTGGCCCTGGTATGTATGGCAATGTAGGAACGGGGTAGGTTGTTTAGTCAGTAAGAGTCTGACACTGTTTCTCGCACACCCAATTGCGGGATTTGTCATTGGTTGATTTTTACCTACCATAAAAAACATGCCAAATAGTTCATTGTATGCAGTTGCTTAGTTACAATTAGTATTGAGCCAACAAAAATACTGCAACACGGATTCCCTTGCAAGTTTCATGGTAAATAAGAAGTCTTCTCAATTTCAATAAAATACTAGAATTAGATTTTTTTATGGCCGTAGGTAACTGTCGATGCGTACTAACATCCTATGGCCATTGAACCCCTCAGCTGTTCTTTACTTAAATATAATATGAATTAATTTTAGTGTTAGAAAAAAAAGAACTTTATTTTTTAATTTTATATTTACAAATCGATAGTGTTTCATGTACCGGATCGACCCTCCACGGGATTAAAACGACCAAAATTTAACGGTATACCTCTAATCTTTTACGCATTTGACAGTTCAACATAAAAAACATATAAAAGTTAAGCTTAAAGTCCCCATTCAATTTCTTTAGACATTCATTTCCTCTCATAAATTATATCGTACGAAAAACAACTCTATATATTTTTATCTCTACTCCGACAGTTCTAAAGACTGCTAAAACATATATATCTATATAAAAAGACACGGAAAAGATATATGTTTGTACTATGTTGATGTTACGACAACTAAGCTATCGCTAACGCAAACTTTGAACGTAAAAGTATGGTTAGACTAAAAAAACTGTGGAGTTAGGTATCGGAAATTTTAGTGAGTGCACTAGACTAAAGAGTTTTGGTAAAATTGTACTTTTTGCGTTTGAATAGAATATATGCCACTTTGGAAGTATGCGGAGCAGAGAGTAAAGTCCCACATACATCCGTTGAAAAGGGAGGATCCTCCGACCAGACAGGTGTTGTGTTTGGTGAGCTACTACCTGATAGTTGATTTCGGGCTTTCGTATATGTTCCAATCGCGCGGAGAACTTTGATTGTGCGTACTAATACACCGTGAAATTTAAATGGTTGTTTTCCCGCGGTAGAATGATTTGCCATAAGGAGTACTTTTGAAGCTTACAGTAAAAAAAAAAGTATTTTTTTTATAAATAATTATTAAAAATATTCATCAACTCAAAAAAGCGAAAACAATAGTAACATTAGACGTTATTTGTAGGTACTACTAGAGTCGCATGCGCAGCACGCCGTCAAAGGAAACCGATTCATTAAATATTTAAACCAAAATAAGCTCTCGCACGTTGTGATACGTCATAATTAGCTTGCACTGTACAGGTCCATTTTTTGTTTTTAATATTTTATTTTTTTATCAAACGTTTGTATTACCAAGACACAACAATTTCGCTAAGGGAAAACAACCATTAAAATTTCACGGTGTATATACAAATAAATCAGTGAAGAATGATTTTAACTAAGGGCATCGGTCAAAAGTACTTTTATATTAATTTCGGCAGTCAAAAGTCTTTTTGGGTGTTTGGGTCTGGTTATGAGTTTTGCCAGTAACATAATAAGTTATGGTATTCACACTGCGATACACACTTTTGCATAATTTTGTGATGCGGCGTTCGGCAGTGTCGATTAGCACCAACACATAATGAAGTAGAAGTTAAAGCTCAGCTAAAATTAAAGACCTTTTAAATAGATTAGCTAAGCATGGAAAAACTTTTATAGTATTTTCTCACGATAACCACACGTGCCACACCTTGTCTCAGAGAGGGTAGAAATAAAATACTGAACGCCAAACTATAAGCATTACAATACAGCGGATCTTGGCGAATTTGAAGTTACGCTCTGCGGATTTTAGCGCTTGAAAACTCGTATAAAAATAAAGGTGTAAAAAAATTAAAATAACAGCTTTTAACAGCAATAATAACTGCAAATTGTATTTATTTGTTTAAACTTTTTTTTACGAGTTATCAGGCGTTAAAATTCGCAAAGCCTAACTTCAGACTCACCAAGATCCGATAGCCGTACTGTACCTAATCTTTATGCTTCATTTATTTATTTAGTTGTTTTTTTTATTAGCATAGCATCAACATTATAATGTTCCCAATGCTGGGACTCAGGCCTCCTCTTTAGGAGAAGGAATGGGACATAATCTACCACAAAACCCCAGTGCGGGTTTTGTCTTCCTTTATCCTAACATAGTGGGGAAAACTGGACGACATTGTGTGTTACTTTAACCATTCGCTTTGGTTTTTTTTGGTCCCATGTTGGGCGCCAAATTTTAGTCCCACGCTGGGCGCCAATATAACTAAAATTTTCTACTACCGCCATTACTAAAAATAATATTAGCTTAAACCAACTCCTTACTTTTTATATCCCGCCATTCTCGAATACAATGCAAGCTCTAATGTCCATGTTTTGATCGTAGATACAGCGTGTTCTCATCCCCTATGTGTATAGGGTGATATTTTGTTGTTATATGAACGTGTTTAGCAAAATTTTGCTTAACTGACTAAAGATACGAATAGGAGGAAATGGTAAATCTTCCACATTTACCCATGGCCCCAGGAGGCTTCAACCCTGCTGGGCACCTACAGTTTGTTGACAACTCCTTGAAGTGCGCGGCAATAGTGCGCGCTGTGGACAACTTTAGCTTGGTTACTGAACTGTCGGACAGCGAGCTACCCATTGCTCACCGTCCGCCAGCCCAAGGCACCTGTCTATTTTTGAACCATGACGTGACCATGACATGAGTCGGAGTCCCTACTGGGGTACCTCTGGGGCCCTTTGGCAATAGGTGTACACTCGATTACTAGAGTCTTAAGAGCGTCTAACCCAAAAACAATTATATTTTTTATACAACCGCTCTTACGTGAAAAATCTGTTTCAGTCTTGAACTCTGAAAACCTGCTACTTTGAGTGATCTTTGGCTCACAATAAAAAAAATATAAAAAACCCTTAAACGACATTTTTTTTTAACTTTTAACCATAAAAACTCTTATTTCCTGAAACCAATTTTAAGATTGTCACATGTCTTCGAATTTTTGGTTCTGTCTAGTTTCCTCACGATGTTTTCCTTCAGCGTTTTGAGAACAGTGGTGATGAAAGAAATTACACAAAGTAATGCGCCTGGCTGGGTTTGAAACCGCGACCTACTTGTAAGTCGGAGCCTTTACCACTCGGTCACCACTAATCTCTCGTCACTGTTCGTCACCTCTCTTGCGTTTAATTAATTAAGCCCCAAGCGAATTCCGGCGTTCGCACACCTATTGTTCTTTGATTGTGTCTGTAATTACAAGATTTTTTAATTACAGACACAATTGGTGAAGGAGCATTACCTTTCACTTTGATTTTTCTTCTCCTATCTCCATCCAAAGGTTGTCTGTAAGAAATTGCCTTGTGCGATAATACCGCCCATTGTACCCTTATTTTTTTTAATAATGTTTGTCCTATTTTTTGTTATAATGTGGTGTACAATAAAGTATAAAATAAATAATAAATAAATAAATAAGATCGAAAGGTTAATAATAATAAACCTACAAAATTTTAAACCATGCTCAGTTTAACGACAGTCGGATCGCGCAGGGCCCTCTTAACCATAACCTCTGAATTGAGGGTATATTATACCCCTACGGGGAATACAGACTAATCTGGAGGCACGGAGTTAGTAGCATTTATGCCCCTTACGTTTATAGCTTCTCTTCAGAAGTAATGGTTCGGCGCAGAGGGGTGATCAACGTAATATATTTTATAGCTTTACTCGTACTTGTGGGGGATGGTCTTTAGTTTTTAGGTTGGTATGAATTGGGAAATTATTGATAGGGTTTTTTTGTTGTTTTTTTAATTACCGAAAAAGCGATTTGATCATAGATGGTTTGCTCTGTTATACTAATTTTTTTTTAAATATTTGTACGTTTCACTGCAAATGAAAACAATAACAAAGGGATAGCATAATATACATAATAAGAAAAAAAGAAAGAGCTATTGATATTCATTTTTAACAAATATTATTCTGCTTGCCATCAGGCGGGATCGCAGTCAAGCTGTAGTTCATCATTACATAGTATAAAACAAAGTCGCTTCCTCCCTATGTATGCTTAAATCTTTAAAACTCCGCAACGGATTTTGATGCAGTTTTCTTTAATAGATAGAGTGATTCAAGAGGAAGGTTTATGTGTATAATACATGTATAATATACTCAATATCAACCCGTGTGAAGCTGGGGCGAGTCGCTAGTATCAAATAAAAAAAATCACATAAATATGTCCTAAACACCGTTGAATTTTTGTCGTTTTAATCCCGTGGAAGGTCGATCCTGTACATGAAACAAAATCGATTTGTAAATAAAATATCTTGAAGTAAAGAACAGCTGAGCGGGTTCATTGGCTGTAGGTAGTTAGTACGCATTGGCCGACAACCCGCTCTGGCTCTGAGGTATGAATTTTGTACACACGTAAATAAATTTGAGTTTTAGAAAAAAAATGCTTTATTTTTTTATTTTATCTTCACAAATCGATAGTGTTTCATGTACCGGATCGACTCTCCACGGGATTAAAACGACCAAAATTTTACGGTGTATAATTAGAATCTTTTCGAGTCCTCAATATTACGAGCTCGTAACATATCCTGATTCATATAATATCATAGGTTACACTAATAATATTCCAAAAAAACTACAGCATTGACCTGATGCTGTAGATTCTTCAAATAATCCCTCAGCCTTTGGAAACCTTCCAGCACTCATAACTTTCAACCAAGTCCAACCTTTTCTGTAAATTTGCCCTAAATTACTGCTTACCCCTCGCAGTCCTAATTGCAAGGACTTTAATAAACAAAGGTCGCGAAATATTAAATCCCCCAAGGATCCCAAGAATGTCTGAAGCAGGGATATACTAAACAAATTAAAGTTGGAGTGGAATTCCTTGCCGGAGTCGGTGTTTCCTGATGGCTACAATCCGGGAATCTTTAAGTCAAGAGTGAATAGGTTACTTCTAGATAAGCGCGCTCCATCGTCGACCGCATCGTCGCTTTCCATCAGGTGAGATAGCGGTCAAGCGCAAACCTATAACCAATAAAAAAAAAAGTTATTTTTAAATTGAAAAGATGTGATTCATGAAGCATTTTGTGATACAGGACCAGTAGATCATAGTAAAATTATTTATTTTAAGTTTATTTCATCATTTAATTTTAATTTAATTATAACATCATAATAGATCAATTAAATTATATTAAAAAAAACATTATTAGATATTTAAATTTATTTCAATTAAATTGTTCAATAAGTTTTAATGTAATTTTATTTTTATATGGTCACAACTTTTTTTATAATTTACTATACAAGTAATAAACAAATTCACTACAATATTTTTTCATACAAATGAAAAAATATTGTAGTGAATTTGTTTATTTGCTTATTTTTTTATAATAAAAACCAATGAATGAATCATTGGTGTGTCAAAATTTATAAATAAATGATTATTCATTCTATGTTATTCACGATTAACATTTTTTTTTAATTCATTATTATTCATTAGGTACTAGTGACCCGCCCCAGCTGCGCACGGATGCTACGCTAATATTAAATACATTATGCGTGTATTATACACATAAACCTTCCTCTTGAATCACTCTATCTATTAAAAAAAAACGCATCAAAATCCGTTGCGTAGTTTTAACGATCTAAGCTTTCATAAAGACTGGAAGAAACTTGGTTTTATACTATGTACTGATTTTCTATTTAATTTTTTTCTTTATACAATTCGTTTAGGTTACAATAAATAATAAACGAGTACGCCTTACCATCATCGATTGCATCACTGCTTACCATCAGGTGGGATCGCAGTCAAGCACTAGTTTATAGCAATAAAAAAAAAACAATAAAACTTCTTTCTTACGTGCCATTAAATGCTTTTACGAATTACTACAATACCAAATTTTAATTGACCAAAAACGCTAAACACAGCCAAATAAATTTCCCAGATCTCTCAATCCTTAATAATAACAAATGTCGTAGATTTGCAATCATGAAATAAAATCCTCCCGCCTCTGGCTTATATCCAAAGACTTTGAAAACTCTTACAAACTTTTATTGTACACCTCTATACGTTCAGCAGACATTTATGGTGGCCATAAATTTTGATCTGACGTTGGAAACCGGAATTCGCATTTTGAGGTTCCCCGTCTTGCCAAATATAGCGAGTTCTTTACTCTGATTTATTGCATTGCGTTTTAATTTAATAACTTAACTTTTTTTCTTTTAAAACGGTTCTGGTCCAAGCCCAGTCGTTGACGGCGTGTACTGTTCCCGCGCGCCTCAAGGAGTTTTCAGCAAATGTAGAAGCCCAACTGCAAGGCCGAAGCCTACCTACAGGGGCCCCGGTCCGGCTTCTGAAAGGAAGGCTGGTGTGAGGGCTAAGAACGAATAGGGTGGGTGGTTTGGTCAGTAAGACTCTGAAGTAGGTATTTAAAAGAAAAGAAATATAGGCACAATTTTTTTTTTTCAATTGATATAAAGTAGTGCTTGACGGCGATCCCACCTGATGGAAAGCAGTGATGCAATCGCTGATGGTGAGGCGCACGAGTTTATTAAGAGCCTATTCACACTGTCCTTGAAGAAACCCTAATTATAATCGGACGGAAAGACCGCTGCTGGCAAACCGTTCCAGTCCCTCGATGTACGTGGTATAAACGACGAGGCAACTTGCCTTTATTCTTTTAAAACGATGGCGGAAACCACCATGAGGCAACCGGTATGTCCTCCCAAACGCCTCCGGAGTTCCGATCCAGATGGCGAAGGCTTGAGGACGGCGAGCAATGGGTAGCTAACCGTCCGGTTGCCCGGCAGTTGTCCGGACCAAGCCCAGTCGTCGACGGTGCGCACGCAAATGTAGAGGCCCAACTGCAGGGCCGAAGCCTACTGGGGTCCCGGTCCGGTTACTGAAAGGAAGGTTCGACCCCAGTTTGAGGGCTGAGAAGGAATGGGGTAGGTCGTTTAGTCAGTAAGAGTCTGACACTGTTTCCCGCTCCGCCCAAGGGCGGAATTCGTCATTAGATGATTTTAGCCACCATAAAAAAACCAGGCCTGGCTGGGTTTGAACCAGCGACTTACAACTCGTAAGTCACTACAAATCGGCCACAAAAGGAACATTGTCAAAATCTATTCTTTTTTTTGTATTGCAATAAACTAGTGCTTGACTGCGTTCCCACCTGATGATAAGCAGTGGTGCAATCGTCGTTGGTGAGGCGCACTAATTTATTAGGAGCCTATTCACTGTAGACTTGAAGACACCTAAATAATGATCAGACGGGAAGATCGCCGCAGGTAAACTAGTTAAATAGGTGCTAGCAACATTTCTTGGAAAAAAAAAATCGTTTCCCCCCACTAGGAATTACTCCTGTGTCGCGGGTGCGTTCACAAACATGTAAAGTCACATACACAAGGTACCCAGACCCGGAACACCTATCTGTAGGCCATACGAATATTTCTTCCGTGTGGGAATTGAAACCGCGACCCTCAGCGCAGCAGTCAATCGCTCAACCACTGCGCCAGCTGAGCCGTCACTTTGCTATGATAGCGGTGAACTAGATCGAAAAAAAATTACGTGACTTGAGAAACTGCTTCTATTTTGGAAGTCGATTCAATTCGAGCATTTCAGCAATATTCAGATGTCAGCATATACCTACATATTTTAGAATCGCCACATTGCAAGCTATTTTAAAAAACTTTGCAAACTGTTTTAAATTGGTTCTAACAAATTTAAACTCGGTAATTGCTATTCTCAAATGTTTATTTTGTGCAGATATGAGAGAACTAGGCTAGTAGAAAATATCATTACATAGTATAAAACAAAGTTGCTTTCCGCTGTCTATACCTACTTAGATCTTTAAAAGTACCTACGCGACCGATTTTGATGCGGTTTTTTTAAATAGATAGAGTGATTTGAGAGGAAGGTTTATAAGTATAATATATGCGTAATATATAAGTATTGCACACGTGCGAAGCTGGGGCGGGTCGCTAGTATAAAACAAAGTTGCTTACCGCTGTCCCTATGTATGCTTAGATCTTTAAAAGTACACAACGGATTTTAATGCGGTTTCTTTTAATAGATAGAGTGATTCAAGAGGAAGGTTTATGTGCATAATACATGCATAATATATTCAATATCAGTACCCGTGCGAAGCTGGGCCGGGTCGCTAGTACTTAATATTATATTTTTAAATCAGCAGGTAGAGTACATTTTGACCAGTTGGGCGATAGGATAATTTTTTTTTTTTTTTATTTATCAGGAATAATTTATATTGTATTTGATATTGATACAAAAAATCTAAAAATTAGCATGCAATGAAATAAAAATATAACATGAATACGATAATAGTACAAATATAACATAGAAATTAAGATAAAGTTACAATTGCAGTGCTTGACTGTGGTCTGCGATCCAACCTGATGGTAAGCACACTGGGGCTCTGAGAATAAGCCAAGGGAGGAACGGGGTAGGTTGTTTAGTCAGTAAGAGTCCGACACTGTTTCCCGCTCCGCCCAAGAGCGGGATTTGTCATTGGATGATTTTTACCTACCATAAAAAAAAACCTGATGGTAAGCAGTGATGTAATGCAAATGATAGAAGTTAGTGCTTTCAACAGAATACTAATTGAATTTGAAATTGAAAACTTATTGGAAATTATTGTGCATCGAATTTGGGTGGTAGCCGAGAGAGTTCTTTTTTATGGTAGGTAAAAATCATCTTACTGACTAAACAACCTACCCCGTTCCTCCCTTAGCTTAGTCCCAGAGCCCCGGTATAACGTTTTCGCACCAACCCTCAGCTCCGGGAGGCTTCGACCCTGTAGGGCCCCTACAGTTTGCTGACAACTCCTTTAGGCGCGCGGGAACAGTGCGCGCCATCGACGACTTGGGCTCGGTCTAGACTGTTACCAGACAACCGGACGGCGAGCTAACCATTGCTCACCGTCCGCAAGCCCGCGTCTACGGTGGCCGGATATCGGCAGGTCGGCCTCCTTCTTTGCTAGCATTACTGCTTCGCAGAAAGAGGCGACCGCCTACCATTCCTCCTCGTTCCGTACCATGGCCTGAACCAAAGCTCGGAATGGTAAATAGCAAAAGTCAGCGCTTTCAACAGAATACTAATTGAATTTGAAATTCAAAACTTATTGGAAATTATTGTGCATCGAAATTGGGTAGCAGCCGAGAGAGTTGCGAAACCGATTCGAAAATTAATGGTCGACAAGTTAACGGAGTGAAACTTTTCAAATTACCCTCTCCGGGTACTTTTACAACGACTCTGCTTTTCGATAGTTTCGCGGTTGATTCATTGTGTTTTGGTAGATTTATTAATGGTTTTTTAGAGTTTCGTATCTCATAAAAAAAAACGGAAGCTGTGACGCAATCGTTGATGGTGAGGCGCACTAGTTTATCAAGAGCCTATTCACTCTAGCCTTGTAACACCCAAATTATGATCAGGCGAGAAGATCGCAGCACGTAAACTACTAAAGTAAGAAAAAATTGAGTTGCGACAACAGGCACAGGACCGGTCTTTGTGGCGGCGCTTGGGGCAGGCCTATGTCCAGCAGTGGGCGTCTTTCGGCTGAAATGATAATGATGATGATATTACATAGTTACATTGCAAGCTAATAAAAAGCTTGTAAAAAAAATACGAAATTAGGTGATTTGAGAAGCTGCTGTTTTTTGGAAGTCGGTTAACTTCGAGCTATTCAGCAATACTCAGGTGTCAGAATATAAATTAGAATCGCCACTTTGCAAGCTATTTAAAAAAACTGCGCAAACTGTTTTAAATTGGTTCAAACAAATTATGGCTCGGTAACTGCTATTCTCAAATGTATTGTTTGTGCAGATATGAGAGAACTAGGCTAGTAAAAAGTAAAAAAAATATTATTTTGAATACTTACTTGGAAACCCACTCTTATCCCACCGTTTACAGGCATGCAATGGAATATTTCCCTAAATTATAATCGAACGGGATGACCGCAGCTAGCAAACTGTTCCAGTCCCTCGATGTACGCGGTACAAACGACGAGGCAAAACGCTTAGTCCGGGCCGTAGATGTCTCAACAATGTAAGGAGAGATATTTGCCGTATGTAAGGTTGTCCGATAGTAAAATTGAGATGGCGGAATCATATCGTGCAATTCCCATGTACACTCTCCAAAATGCATCCTGTAGAAATTTTTCACCGTAGGCGCGGGCTTGTGGATGCTGAGCAATGGGTAGCTCGCCGTCCAATCGTGTGATAACCGTCCAGTCCAAGCTCAGTCGTCGAAGGCACGTACAATACCCGCGTGCCTCAAGAAGTTGTCAGCAAACTGTACGGACCCTGCAGAAGGGTCGAAGCCAACTGGGGCCAAGGGTTCGCGTCTGAAAGAAAGGCTCTGGCCCTAGTTTATATAGCAACGCAGGAACGGGGTAGGTTGTTTAGTCAGTCCGAAGCTGACACTGTCTCCCGCTCCGCCCAAGGGCAGGATTCGTCATTGGATGATTTTTACCTACCATAAATAAGCGTCCCAAAAACAAAAAGTCATTTAATGGGTCTAAAACCCTTTTTACAGAAACACTAGTCAACACATTAAGCCTTTTCGTAAATAGCAATAAGATCTATTTTCCGCTGGCATATACGAAATACCTAACGAATTAGTAGGCCGGCAGTCAATTTCCGTTTTCAAACGAAAATCAATGTAGTCTTCGGAAATACAGAAGTTCGTGTATTTCAGTGTAGTTTTTGCTGCAAAAATATGGTCATAGGCGGTATTCTTGTGCTATCATTACAAATAGGGGGTAACGGGGGTCCGAACCTGGTATGAGAGTTAAGAAGGAACGGGGCGGGTCGTTTAGTCAGTAAGAGTCTGACATTGTTTCTCGCTCGTCGGATTCGTCATTAGGTGATTTTACCCACCATAAAAAATGCCTTCCTCTTCTCTCAATCTTGCCCTCCCTTCCCCTATCACCTCTTTTCCTGCCCAGTTTGCACAACTACTTATCTGCTAGTGGTGGGTGTTTCAGTAACGAACAGTATAGTATTTCCTCTTAAAGTACAGAACTCTAAAAATGAGAACCAATCGGGTTCTAATTTTTAGGCCCTCAGCGCCTCCAAAAATAAAGGTTTTAAAAAAATAAATGCCAATAATAGTTTTTAACAGCAATAACAGCTGCAAATTGCATTACTTTTTTAAACTATTAATTTCTTTACGAGTTTTCAAGCACTAAAATTCGCAGAGCCAAGATCCGACAGCCGTACTGTGACAATTTTTAATCTGCACTTTTACACTTAATATAATAAAGAGGTAAAGTTTGTTTTTTTGTTTGTAGGAGGCAATCTCTGGAACTACTGGTCCGATTGGAAAAAAATTAACAACAATAGACATCTGCTTTACTCCGGAATGACATAGGCTATAAGTTATGTACGCGGGCGAAGCCGCTGACAAAACCTAACAAAATAATTTTATACCTTTACATCTTGTGGGCTGTGGGAGACCTTCCAACACTGGGTGTTCCGGTGCACGGTCACCCGACCAGAACATTTGGACATTAGATAATAAATAAATGCCAAAATAACAAATGTCTATAAAATTAATGTTGTTTACTAAAACTTACAAATTCTTACACCATGAAAAGGTGGATAGGGTTGTCCGAAAACACGATTTTTTTTACAAGCTTTGTTTTTTTTTTTTTTTTTTACATAGTTACCTTGCAATGTAACTATGTATGTTCGGGTCAAATCTTGCAACTCGATTTTCAAGCAGATATCTTCAACCGATTGAGCTGCAATTTTGCATGCAGGTGTAAATCGCATGACAATGCAATATTATGATGACATGGAGCTGATCTGATGATGGAATCGCGAGGTAGCCATAGGAACTCTGTAATTAAACGACACAACCACGTCGAGTTAGGGCTCGTGTGAATCGTCTTGACGAGTTTTAATATAACTACATAACACTCCTATAAAAGCTTGTTATGAAGAAAATATTTTCATTGAAAACTTGTTCTAAATAATAATAGTAATATTCGACCAATATCACACCACGCCGCCTAGTCTCAAGCTAAGCAGAGCTTGTGTTATGAGTACTAGACAACTGATAAACGTACTTATATATTTCTAAATACATACATATTAAGTATAGATAAATTACACCCAGACACAGAACAAATGATTGAGCTCATCACACAACACATTCCTGGGTGGGAATCGAACCCACGTCCTCCGCCATAGCAGTCAGGGCCACTAACTACTAGACCAACAGGCCATATGCGTAAATATATATATTTTTTAAATCGTGACGTCACAACATGGAAATCGATCCTATTCTCATTTGCAACGCACTGTGCCAACCCTAATCCTATTCAAATCTGTACCTTTCCCGACGTGGCACGCTCACGCTTGGCCGTCAGCCAGTCTACTTCTGAATATTGCCAACAGGGGCTTTCCTGTCCATCGATCATGATCATCAGCTTACCATGTATTTCTGCGGATTTATTTGGAGTGCCAAACGCGTGTGTAGTCTATGGTGGATTAAGGTTATGGTTCGAAATATAGATGGCGCTTAAGATGGACCTTCCTCACTCGCCTATCTTCAACGTCGCGCATGGTTTAAAAGCTTGTTGCTTCATATAACGCAATCCAAAATGATGTTTGGTGCAAAAGTAATGCGTAAAAAGAGAGATAACACTTGGAACCTCTGTTGGCATTTGGTAATTCTACAATTTACTCGTTCCTAAATACTTGTTCCAGGAAATACGTGTTTTAATTAAACCCTTGAGGATATTTGAAAGAAATTGACATCATTTAGAATCTCGATTAAATACGCAAGGCTTGTATAGAAATACTTTTTTATATTTTTAATTTAATAGTACATTATGGAGCAAATTTTCAGACTCTTTACTGGCTTAATCTTACACAAATTTATGTTTTGATTTCTATAGAAGCCTAGATAATATCCACAAGATATCTGTGAATGCAAAATATCAGAAGAAAGATGTGTAACAACATCATAATCACGTAAGAGCGGTCGTATATATATAATTTATGTGCTGTAATATGGAAATATTGTAAAGATAATTTTTTTTTTAAAAGAGTAACCATGGAGTTTCTTGCCGGTTCTTCTCCATAGGAAACGACCAATTTGGCACCGTGCTCTAGCTTCTGACGTTTTATAAGTGCCCATGTAGGCCCATGTGAAATAAAAAATTTTGACTTTGTATGAAAATGTACGTCGGGTTGGCCGCTCTTAAGCATAGACAATCGATTGTTGTCGGAAATACGGATTAGGTGGAAATAGATTGCAGTTATTTTGTGAGTTCGGTTCAAAGTGAGTTGTACGCTTGATTTTCTGGTGTTTTTAGTGCTGAACAGCAGTAAAACTAATATGTGTGAGCTACTTTTAGAGAGCCACACAATTTATTATTTTGATATTAGAATTTTTTAATCTATATATAAAAGGAGAAACTGACTGACTTACATATCAACGCACAGCCGAAACCACTGGGACTAGGAGCGTGAAAATTTGCACAGGGCTTCCTTTTATGACGTAGGCGAACACTAAGAAAGGATTATTCGAAATTCAGCGCCTAAAGGGTTGTAATGGGGGTCTAAAGTTTGTTTGCCCTATCCTACTATTATGCGGGCCAAGCCGCTGGCAGAATGCTAGTTCGGAATAAAAGAATCCCATTTCAGGATATGCATCACCACTGCTCTCAAAACGGTGAAGGAAAACATCGTGAGGAAACCGACATGTCCTAGAACCAAAAATTTGACTGTGAACTATGACGATTACTTTTTCTTTTTCTGTAATTTTTAATATGATGTCTGGAAAATTTGAGTATTTGAAACGGCCTACACAAACGTCTTTTCTGTGGTATTGATCGTCAAGTCGTTGAGATCCTTAGTAGTCTTAGTTTGAGCTACACGAATACTGACAAATACTTGCACTGACTGGACAGGTCTACTCAAATGTATGTGGTTCTTTCTTCAAAAGACCACTTGAGACACTAATCTGCATGGTTCTCATATGATTTGACTATTACATGTTTACTGTATGGATTTTTTGACCCCTGAGTTGGTTCCGGTGTTTCTTCTCAGCGTAGTCGGCTAGGAAACACCGGACTCATCTAGCTTAGACCGACGAAAAGATAAAAAAAATTGACGTGTAAAGGTGTTATTTTAAAACCTATTTACAAAATAAATACCATATCATTTTCATTTATCATTTAATTAACAGGTGTTCTAGGGTCATGATAACTCTTACGGAAACTCTGTAGTCCTAAAAACCCTCAAAATTAACCCAACACCATCTCATTTTCCAGGAGTTGCTGGTAACCCTCTCCACCTTACTCCGTGGCTCGGTGTACGAGCGTCTCCGCTGGGCCTTCCGTCTCTACGACGTGGACGGAGACGGGGCCATCACCCGCCAGGAGTTAGCGGAGGTGGTGGTAGCTGTTCATGAGCTGCTGGGCAGGCGGGCGCCTCCTGGCTCACCGGCTGCGAGGCTGGATGATGCTAAAGCTAATGAACAGGTGGGTAAATTTTTATACAAGTGCAGAACCTGTACTCTATTAATAAACTAGTGCGCCTCACCATCAACGATTGCATCACTGCTTACCATCAGGTGGGATCGCAGTCAAGCACCAGTTTATATCATTAAAAAAAAGAAAATTCCGAGTTGTATATAGTAAAAACCCAGCCAGGCGCATTGCTTTGTGTAATTTATTTCGTCACCACTGCTCCCAAAACGGTGAAGGAAAACATCGTGAGGAAACCGGCATGTCATAGAACCAAAAACTTCGAAGACATGTGACATCCGCCAATTCGCACTGGGCCTCCGTGGTGGACTACGGCCCATTGCTTCTCATAGAGAGGAGGTTATAATCCCAGCAGTGGGAACATTATAAGGTTGACTGATAGAGTATGCCTTGTAGCATTAAGTCCGCCTATGTACCACTACTGTACATGAAGATTAAATCTACACTAATATAATAAAGAGGTAAAGTTTGTTTTTTTGTTTGTAGGAGGTAATCTCTGGAACTACTGGTCTGATTGGAAAAATTTTAGCAACAATAGAAAGCTGCTTTACTCCTGAGTGACATAGGCATATTTTATGGACGCGGGCGAAGCCGCTGACAAAAGCTAGTAAAAAATAAATTATTCTATGTTAACTACTTTATAAAAACCCTCAATTTCCAGGTGGACCGCGTGTTCAGGAAGCTGGACCTGAACCAGGACGGCGTGATCACGATCGAGGAGTTCCTGGAGTCTTGCCTGAAGGACGACGTTATAACCAGGTCGCTGCAGATGTTCGACACGGGCCTATGACGGCAGACTGACGCAGCGCATGCGGCATCACCCGCCAGGTATGCGAAGTGTGGTTTTCTTGACCAGCAGCGCAGGGTTGGAAGGCCTTCAGGAGTGAGGAAGAGTGGCAGGCGGTCGCCTCCTTTAGCGAAAAGGGGAGGCCCACCGCTTCAGGCAAAGCCGTAGGCTTGCAATGGGTAGCTCCCTGTTCGCCAATCCAGTAACCATTCGGCCCGAGCCCAAATCGTCGACGGCGCGCACTGTTCCCACGCGCGTCAGGGAGTTGTCAGAAACTGTAGGGGCCCAGCAGGTTCGAAGCCTTCTGGAGCCAAGGGTTCACGCCAAAGCCGAACACCGGGGCCCTGGAACTAAGGCAAGAAGGAACGGTGGGTCGTTTAGTCAGTAGAAATCTGACACTATCTCCCGCCCCGTCCAAGGGCGGAATTCGTCATTCGAAGATTTTTCCCACCTTGCCCTCGCCGCAGCCGTCGCCACCGCGATTTCGCCGATATCCGGGCACCGTTGGCTCTGGCTTGCAGACGGCGAGCAATGGGTAGCCTGCCGTCTGGTCGTCTAGTAACTTGTCAGCAAACTGTAGGGTCAGGTACAGGGTACAGGGTCTAAGCCTCCTGCGGCCAAGTGTTGATGCGAAAGCGTAACACCAGGCCTCTGGGCCTAAGGCAAGGAAGGAGCAGGGTTGGTTGTTTATTCAGTAATATTCTGACACTGTTTCCCGCTCGGCCCAAGGGCGGGATTCGATGATTTTTACCTACCATAAAAAACCACCAAATAAAATGTTTTTCTTTCTTCTTTTCTTACTTAAACTAACTCCAACCTCTCCTCTCCTCCACAGGACAGTAGCGAAGCGCCGCAGCGTGCTACCACCACGACTCCACAGCTGCCAGTGCACCCGAGACGCAAGCTTCTTCCGTCAGGCCTTCGACTGGATCAGAGGCAGGCGGTACTACCACTACCTGGGCGTACTGGACGCGTTCTACAGTCGCGTCGTACGACCCAGGATACGGAGTGTTCTGCTACTACAATTTTAACCGCATCTTATAGCTGGAACGACGTTCCCCCACCAGTTGTGAATGGTTTTTTGAAAGGTTTTCGACTCGAAGCGAAATTTGTTTTTCTTTTATCGACAATTATCACACTTTCTTTCATAGGTACACATTTCCTTTCATAGGTAGGTTAAGGTTTGTATTTCATAGATTTTCTTTTTCCAGATCTATCACACAACGTCGTCTAGTCTCAAGCTAAGCAGAGCTTGTGTTGTGAGTACTAAACTACTGATAAACATACCTACTTATATATTTCTAAATACATACATATTATAGATAAATTACACCCAGACACAGAACAAATGATCCAATATATATATTACACAACTTTCACACAACGCCATCTAGTCCCAAGCTAAGCAGAGCTTGTGTTATGAGTACTAGACTACTGATAAACATACTCAAATATTTCTACATACATACATATTATAGATAAATTACACCCAGACACAGAACAAATGATCATGGTCATAATACAAACATTTGTCCTGAGTAGAAATCGAATCCACGACCTCCGGCATAGCAGTCAGGGTCACTAACTACTAGACTGACAGGCCAGTCGAGTTTTGTTACCTGACAGAACTTAAGAAGGAGAGAGCAAAGTCGCTCCATAATTATACGACCACAGATATAGATATACCTAGATAACGCAAGAGCAACTACTTCGCGTGCCTAGCTTACGTACAAAAATCGTAAGTGGTCACTTTCGCGGTCAGTCTGTATCGGTGTACAGCGCTAGGCGGACATCAGTTAAACATATAAAAATGGTTGGAGCGAGGGGGACGCCATACGCGGCGGCGTCTTTGAATCGATTTGATTTTCCCATCACAAATAGTGCTTGTGACACCATAATAGGTAGTTAAAAAATGGCATGCTTGGTTTCCATAGAGATCGTGATGCTTGCGTTATCTAGGTATATCTATATCTGTACATACGATCCTCCCCTTAGAGCGTAGACTCTGATCCACAGTCAAAGGTACTTTATCGGCAAAAGCAAGCCTGTGACTTTAAATTTACAAAATCGCACGACCCCTCCTCATAGAGTGTAGACTCTGATCCATAATTATAGGTACTTTATCAATGAAAGCAGACCTGTGACTTACTATGACTTTTAAATTAACAAAAACCTTATTTTTGCTTTGTATACACAGTGAATGAAGTAAGGAAAGATATAAAAATAGCAAAATATCCCCTGCAGGACAAAATGCATTTATAACGAAATATATCCCTTAGTTAAATTGATTTACTTAAGAGGCCAGCGTTCGGGACGATTTATCCATACAAACGTAATACCAAAATCTAAAAAAGCTTTAAACAAGCTTTTTTAAAAAAGAGAAATCTGGGAACCTAGATAAATATTGTCTAAATCCAAATATCACCATAATATGGTTGAAATATGCTCGACTTGCAAATGATTTTGGTATTAGGTTTGTATGGATAAATCGTCCCGAACCGGCCTCTTAAGTAAGTGAAATGTCAAATAATTTAAACCAAGCAATGAAAAATATTCAATTTGTAACCTAAGTTCTAAATATAGAACTTTTCAAGAGTGTAGTACTTAGCAAATAGCATCAGCCTTAAAATGTTCCCACTTGTGGGACCCAGGGCTCCTCTCTAGGAGAAGTAATGGGCCGTAATCCACCACGCAGGCCCAATGCGGATTGGTGGATGTCACATGTCTTCGATTTTTGGTTCTAGGACATGCCGGTTTCCTCACGATGTTTTCCTTCACCGTTTTGAGAGCAGTGGTGATGAATTAAATTACTCAATGTAATTCGCCTGGCTGGGTTTGAACCCGCGACCTCATAAGTCGGTCTTGGCGAGCCTTGTGTTTGATTTGTCAAATGCCCTATTATTCAGTTTAGTTATTTGTTATATTTTATGGTTTTTTAAATTATTGTTGGTTTAATGATAAATTTTATTCGAAATAATTTAAATTTAACAATAATTTAAAAAAAAAAACAACAATAATTTTAAATACTCGCCTAAATATTGGTTTGAATGAATGTATTTTTAGTCGAGTCGAAACCTTTTAAAAATCAAATATGATTTATTAAAAAAAATATCCGTAAACTATTAAATTACTATTATAAGCGTTACGTAGCGTCTTTAAAGCATTGATCCTTAGATTAAAAAGTTTTAAAAAGGGATTAGATTACCTAGAATTTAAAAAACTGAAAATTTTAAACATTTAGGTAACGAACTTTTTGCTAATTTTTTTTCTTAACCTCTTTCTTACACTATGGTTGATTTTTTTTTTTAATTCCGTAGTACCAACCTACAGAAGTTTATTTTAGTTTTTTTTTTTTTGTAAAAAATACTAAGCAACAGGGTAAATTGCCGCTCCTAAGGTAAAAATGACATCGGGATATAATTTTGAAGAGAGTTATACAAAAAAAAAAAAGAAATTTTGGATGTGCTTACCACGATGACGACGATAATGATATTTTTTGAAGTCAATCTTATTTATTTCTAAGATTCTTTTGGCTTTTTTGGTCCAATTTTATCGTGTTTTTATAAAGATCTTGTATGAGCTTTGACATCCTTTTGGGCAATCACTTTACAATTTATTCTTTTTGTCCATTTTTTCTGTCATATTTTTTTTTTATTTGAAGCATGCATACTTTTAAATTTTGCCAACACTGTTAAAAAAAATTACAATACGCAAAACAGTTGAAATAAACCTAGGAATTGAATGATTTAGAATTTAATATGTTTACACAGCTGAGATAAATTACATTTATAGATAAATTTCAATTTTAGTATACACTTTTTAAAAAAAACATCATCTTCATCAGTTAGCATACACTTGTAATAGTAGTTACACTAAGGCTAGACAGACAGACCGCATTTCAACTGCAATCCAATCGCAAATTGCAGTCGAATGCAGTTTAAATGCAGTTGACACAACTGCAATAGAACTGCAAAATAACCGTGCAGTTCGATTGCTGTTGGTGTACAGTTTACACGATTGCACTGAACCGCCGACTGCAATTGAACTGTAATCGGATTGCATTTAGTTTGCAGTTCTATTGCAGTCGTATCAAATGCATTCAAACTGCAATTTTCCGTTGAATTGCGGTCCGTCTGTCTAGAACCTAACTCGATCTTGGTCCGTCCATACCAAGGTCGAACGTAACTCAGTGTAATTTTGGTCCTTCGGACCAAGTTTCAACGATGTTTAACACTATGGTTTTAAACAGTTTTGTCTGAAATAAAATTATCTGTGAGATCGTTCTATCACAAGTATGTGCCCCATCAATTTTTTAGCCTTTTTTATAGTGTTAACACATGCTTAAACATGGTACGATAGATACGGTCCGGTCCGGTCCGTCGGTCCGTCGGTAATATGGGAGAATTGGCGTAAGTTTGGTCCGTCGTTCCAAATTAGGGCGAGTGTTAATACTAATTACGTTGAGTCACGCTCGACATTGATAAGGGTGGACCAAATTTGTCGTACCAGATTCGAGAGATAGTCAGCGTTAATTTAGTCCGTCGTTCCATTTTCGAGCGAGTGTTAATACTAATTACGTTGAGCCACGCTCGACATTGGTGCGGACGGACCAAATTCGACGTACCAAATCCGAGAGATGGTCAGCATAAATTTGATCTGTCGAATTTGGATCGACCGAGTGTTCTACTAATTACGTTGAGCCACGCTCGACATTGGTACGGACAGACCAAATTCGTCGTACCAAGTTCGAGCTTGTGTTAACCTAACATTAGAATTATCTACAGTCTCACACACAGCCTTAATCCGCTTTTAAAGACCTTTTTAACAGGCGTTTTTAAATCTAAGTTTTAACTTAGAAAATAATATTTTAAAAATAATCTCCAAGCAATTATCCGTCATATCACATTTATTTATTTTAGAAAAAAAACTAAAGATTTTTTTAGTCAAGTTAGTTTGTAAGCTTTGCATTTATTTTTTAAATTTAGCTGCTTTAGTAAAAAAAAAACATTTTTATTATTATTTTTTTTAAATTAAGGAATTGAAAAAGTAGGTTTTTTTTAATATTTAAAGGAATTGCTTACCATTGCCTTTTCACTCAATACGAGTGCCCTTATGACATGTTGTTACAAAATATCATTGTTTTTTAGTAAGTTACTAAATAATCGCTTAGTCGACTATCCTACCTAGTTTTAGTCGTTAGTAGAATAAATAAATAACCGTATCGTTCTAGAAACAGCTTTATTACACAATAATAATAATAATAAACCCTTTAACCGGCTTCGTCGGAATAATCCGACAAAAAATGTCACGTCTGAAATCCTCGACAAACAATTTATTTTTATTTTATTTATTTATTTATTTCATTTTCTTACATATCCATAAATGCGCTTATCCTAACTTATTTATTTTAATTTATAACTAATTATAAATTCAATGTCACGTCAGAAATCCTCGACGAAATACTCTCTCAGGTTTTTTGTCTAGAGTCACAAAGACATGACTGTAGCGGATAAGACGTGACAACACTTGTCGGGAAAATCCGACAGAGACGTGTAAAGGGTAAAAATCTCCACAATCCCGTGGATTTAAAGAGATATTAAAATAAAAAAGGATTACTCGACAAATCTAACGCCATTAGTCGGTAACTCACTTTAGAAAAAAAAAAACTATAAATAAATTTAAATATTACAAGATGTAGTCAGTAAATTGGTAAAGTTTAGTCATTTTAATTGAATTTTTTTCTCATTTTTAACTTTATTCGCTCAGTTTAATGCTTAAGAAGTTTATTTTAGAAACTATGAATGATATCAGGCGTCGGTTTTCAGTCGATTTTTTTTTTCATTTTGCTTAAAAAAATTTATTTATTTATTTATTTATTTAACACTTAATGCACATAAAAGTACAAAGGCGGACTTAATGCCTAAGGCATTTTCTACCAGTCAACCTTTGGGTGATGCAGAGAATCATGAAAAATGTATTAAAGAAAAAAATACAAAATTAAGACGATTTACAAAGCGTTCCAAATGAGAATAGGATTGATTGCCATGTTGTGACGTCACGATTTACTGTCAAATCGAGGCAAGAAATAATAAAGAATATTTAGGAAAAATAAAGATAAAGAATATTTTTAAAATTCAATTTATTTACGAAAAATTTAATTTATTTCATCAGAATCCAGTTTTTCAATTTTACTCAACTCCGAGTTCTTCAATTTTGCAAAAATATCTTCGGTTTGACAGTACGGCGTGACTTCACATCCTGTCAATCAATCCTATTCTTATTTGGAACGCATAGTAGATCCGGACTTTTTGCTTAGAATATTATTTAAAAAATCGACTAAAAATCAAAGTCCATGATGTAATTTCGTCGTTAAACTACGTTCTAGGTACCTAACAAGTCTTATGAATCCTAGTGAGTACATAGAAATACATTATGTACTAAAATTATTGGATTTGACTGATTTCTCCTGGTGTGAGCTAACAGTTCTAGTAGAAGATTTTTTCTTAGAATTTACGAATATTATTGTGACATTTTTTGTGTAGAACGAAAGATATAAATAGAAAAAAATACGATTTTCAAGGTTAGGCAATGCTTTCCGGGGTCGGTATTTGGATGGGTGATCATTTTAAAATACCAAGACTCCTCAAATGTCAAAATAGCAGGACACCAGTTGTACTAAGGGGTATTTATTGTGTTCTCTAATGACAATATTCTAAACACTCACTAGATGGCAGTACTGAATCGATTTTGACAGTTATCTGGATCTGAGGTAACTGTCAAAATGACATTAGTTAGATGTCAAAGTCATCTGAACGTCGTGGCCAAATGTTATAATTGGTTCCTACATCTGTCTCCTAAGGCTCCTATACCAGCATAATTATGCTGCGATATTCTTAGCAAAAAGCGTAACGGAGCGCTGCCTGGTATGTCAATGACAGAAGATATTATTGGATGATTGTCTCACATAAAAAAAAAGGATGGTTCGGCAAAGACTGGGCAAATCGAATCTACACAAAAAATGTCACAAAAAAAGAAAATAATACATTTTTAGAGTACTATAGTTTAAAAATTAGTAAGTATTACGGTAAACCGGGCATATCTGCCCCAGTCGGTAATATGCCCCACTTGTGAAACTAAGAAATACATTTAAAATATCATGTTTGGAAGTATCAACACGGAACAGAGAGTAAAGTCTCACATACCTCCGTTGAAAAGGGAGAATCTTCTGACAAAGTGAGTATTATGTCTGGTGGTCTATTGCCCGATAATTAATTTCAGGCTCTCGTTTATGTTCAGATCTCGAGGAGAACTTTGATTACGCGATGCAGGACTAGTTCTTACGTGGCGCAATAGATGTCGCTACTGATGTTTATTTACTCTTTCTTTTCTTTTAACTCTAATATAATGATGTTCTAATTTTTTTTTAAATGTGAATTAATATTCGACGACCATCACACAAAACCGCGCCGGCTAGTCTCAAGCTAAGCAGAGCTTGTGTTATGAGTACTAGACAACTGATAAACATACTTATATATTTCTAAATACATACATATTATAGATAAATTACACCCAGATACAGAACAAATGATCGTGCTCATCACACAAACTTTTGTCCTGGGTGGGAATCGAACCCACGACCTCCGGCATAGCAGTCAGGGTCACTAACTAATATGCTGACAGGCCAGTCGAAAGTTCTACAACTTACATACAACGCCATCTAGCCGCAAACTAAGCAGAGCTTGTGTTACAAGTACTAAACAACTGATAAACACATACAAATATGTATCTAAATACATACTACACAGAAAAAATATTGTGCTCATCACACGAATATTTGTTTCGGGTAAGAATCGAAACTATGACATCCAGCATAACATCAAAACCCCTAACTACTGGATCAACAGGCTAGTCAAAACTGTACAATGTAGGCTTACCATTGCCTTGTACAGTTTGAGTAAATTTAAATGTATTTGTTAGCAAATGGGGCACGTTATCGACTGCCCTAGTTACCGACGTTACCGTTTGGGGCGCGTTACAGACTCGCGTTTCGTTATGCCCGAGGTACGTATGCCCAGGGAACGTATGCCTGGGGTAAGTATGCCCAGTTTACCCTATAGTAAAAATAATTTTATTGAAATATATACTATCAGTGTTGACGGTTGTTATATGGTTGGATTCAATGGTCGTTTTTAAATATATATTTTTTGTAGATATAATAATTACCAGGTTATTTTGAAAATAAAAAGAAACTATTATCTACTGAGTCCTGATACATTTTGTGTTTGAAAGATTCACTTTAAACTCTGGCTCTACAATCGGCTCTTTACGACCCTAAATTGAACTGTTAAGTTAATGTAGCTAAGTAGGTTATAATCCTACCATGACGATACCATACCATGAAAATGTCAGTCGTACGAGCGAAAAAGAGAGATGGCACTATACACCCTAAATAGGGCCATTCCTTCAACAATTCACTTTAGGTCAAGGTAAAGAGCTAGTAGTAGGGCCTCTGAGCTTTTTAAAACAAAAACTTTAAAATCAATAGACATACTATTGAGCCTTACAACAGCAACGCTCCTAGCGGGCGTTTGTAGAACTAACGCTAAACGTTAATATTCAGTAAAAAAAAAAGGAAATACGTTAATGTTTCGTGTATTTATTTATAGACACGTTGTGTTTAAGCAGACCGAATTTAATTCAGCAAGTTCATACTAAAAGAACCAAAAAATAATGTACCTACTATTCCCTTTTTTATCAAACAGGAATTGGTTATTATTTTATAAGAATACGCACGCCTTGAAAAGAATTGTATTTCTTTTGTAAATGCTTTGAGGAATTTTCGATATTATAGTAATTAATTATTATTAAGCCTAATTTAAGTATACCTCGCTGTTCAATTTTCTCTATACTTTCGAATTGTGCAATACTTATTATGCGTTCCAAATAGAATAGGATCGATTGACATGTTGTGTCGTCACGATTTACTGTCAAATCGAGGCAAGATATTTTTAAAATTCAGTTTATTTACGAAAATTTTTAATTATTTACGAACTGTGAACGAAAAAAATTTAATCAGAATCCACTTTTTCAATTTTACTCATATCTGATTTCTTCAATTTTGCTAAAATGTCTTCGATTTAACAGAACGGCGTGACGTCACGTCCTGTCAATCGATCCTATTCTTATTTGGAACGCATGTAATTTCCCGCCAAATAATGACACTTGATACCAAGATGGCGCTTTCAGAAAATGTATCTTTTAAAATAGCTATTAAAAAGTTTTACCTTGATATTTGTTAAATATAAAACTGTATTTATTATCAGCTTTCATAAGAAACACACAAATAAAATATCGGCTGGCTTTTTAAGTAATTAGTTGATGTTTTGACGTGACTTTGACACTATGCTCTCTAAGTCTGCTGTTTTTTTTTGTTTTAAATCGAGCTTTGAAAACCAGGTTTTTAAGACCTGCGTTTCAAATTTTATAAACTTGAAACATGTTTGCTACTCAGATGTTTATTATCTATAACTAATGTTACCGAGTTAGTGTTTTCCTAAGATTTTATTTTTAAGTTTTATTAACTAGTGTCCGACCGAAGGTGCAATTCTGGCCGAAGCCGAAGCCGAAGCCGATTAATCGGTATTCACCAAAACCTTCGGCCGAAGCCGAAGCCGAAGCCGAAGGTGTCATTGACCTTGATAAATACAATAGTTACTTTGATCTCAGAATATACTAGATACATATTGTGAGAGCTTTAGAGAGATTTAGCCCAATAACGAGCCGAGTGACCAACATATACAAGTAGGTAATAAAATATTGTTTAAAATAAAAGTTTCAAATATACAATGTTAATTAAATATTTATTTACTTAAAGTAAAAATTTTGACAACTAGCAAACCTTCGGCTTCGGCCAAACCTTCGGCAAAATTTTGGCCGAAGCCGAAGATTTGGCCGAAGGTGCTTTTTTGGCCGAAGGTGGCCGAAGCCGAAGCCGAAGCCGAAGCTTCGGTCGGACACTATTATTAACCTGAAATATTTATGAAACTTATCTATTTATCTACAAATGCCAATACAGAATTGTTAACGTTTATAAAAATAAACAAAGATGACTGATTTGTCAGTAAATTAAGTACAATAACTGTATCAAAATGATCTCAATTAAAAATGTAAATGAGGTCATAACTACTGACATTTCATGCATTTTTGACGAATGACGCTGATTTTGTTGAATACTGAAATAAGTGACAACTTGATTTTGACCGTTTGATACTGACAACTTGATCTCGACTGCATCAGGCCGTGACAACACCAACTCAACAATCAGGGGAGAGAGGGCAGCTACCGTCGTATCTACCGTATCAATGATACGGGGCCTCCGCACTATAATCCCAGAAGTAAGCAAAAATTCGCAACATGTTATGGATAAACCGTCTCATAGTGTGAACCAAGCATTTGTAAGCAAACACCACTGGTTTTATATGGAGCCCCCGTAGGACATTTGACACGGGGCCCCTGTTTTTTTTTTTTTTTATGGTAGGTGAAAATCATCCAATGACGAAACCCGCTCTTGGGCGGAGCGGGAGACCAGTGTCAGACTCTTACTGACTAAAAAACCTACCCCGTACCTTCCTTGCCTTATTCCTGGAGTCGAGGTAACAGTTTTCCACCACCCTCTAGGCTCCAGGAGGCTTCGACCCTGGAGGGCCCCTGCAGTTTGCTGACAACTCCTTGAGGCGCGCGGGAACGGTGCGCGCCGTTGACGACTTGGACTCGGTATTACCAGACGACCGGACGGCGAGCTACCCATTGCTCACCGTCCGCGAGCCAGTGTCTACGGTGGCCGGATATCGGTAGGATCGCGGCGGCGACGGCTACGGCGAGGGCGCTGTTGCCTTTGCCTTATGCGGTCGGCCTCCTCCTTTACGAGAATTACTGCTTCGCAGAAGGAGGCGACCGCCTGCCATTCCTCTTCGCTGCGGACCATGGCCTGAACCAGGGCCCGGCGCGAGAGGTCGCCGCCGCCGATCACCCCCACGAGGACACGGCGATGCTCTTCCCAAGCAGGGCACACCTCCACCGTGTGCTCCACCGTGTCCTCCGGGCTCGCCTCACAGTGGCGACACCCGGACGTCTCTTCCGCACGAATCCGGTGCAGGAATCTCCCGAACTTCCCATGTCCGGTGAGAACCTGCGTCATGCGGAAGGTGAGGACGCCGTGAGGCCTATCCAGCCAACGGGGGCCCCTGTGGAACTAGCTGTCAACAGTTCAACTCTAGGACTATCGATTGCATTACAGAGAGTGATTTTTTATTATTGATAGTCTTGCGTGATGATCACTATCTTACCTGATGGTAAGCAAACATGTGGTCAACGACGGAGCACGCTTGACTTGAAGAAACCCATTCACTCTTGACTTAATGACGGCCTAGCCAAGTTACAATCGTTTCGTTTAACGTGAACGCTTATGTTTGATCACGCCCCCAATTTCTTTGTTGAGATGACGTCCGAACAAGTGAACGGGGGCGTGACCAACTCCAAGCGCTCACTCTAAACGAAACGATAGTAACTTGACTAAGGGGGCTGACCTACTACGATGGTATTCCACAAAATCAGCATCATAATATACTGATTGCGATATTAAAACTTTTACCTAAGCACTTATAATATGACTTATATACGAGAATGCCTATAAGTACATAAATGTTATCTTTACATGCCTATTTATTATATAACCGACTATTAAAAGTATCCTGAAATGTTACAATGGACTACAGCTGTAAAACTTTTGGTTATAATTCATTTAATTTTAAATGATATAGTTTTATATAAGTTTTCAACGTTTGTCTCACTAAAACTTTAGATCGGCTGGACCGATTCGGCTAATTTTAGTCTTGAAATATTCTTTTACAAACCATCCCTGCCTGGGCTATCCAGGGATTATTTTGTTATTTGATTTGAAAAAACAAAAAAACTGTATACAACGCCATGTATGATTTGTCATTTGAATTACGCTGGTTCTGGTAGTGCCCGGTAGATGGCGGTATCCTTAAGGCGGTACAAAGTTAGCCGGGGCACTATTAGAAAAAACAACTGCCATCTCTGTCTCTTTAAACTTCTGTGATGAGCATCAACAATGTTTAAAAAATTTATTCATTAAAATATGACTGACTTTGTGTCACTTGTATATAATTATTATGATATAATATCATTTGTATTTCGCACTGTTGCAAAATATTGTAAGCGTGGGTCGAGTCGAAGGGAAAATTAGATTTGATTTTTTTTTTGTGTTAACCATTGTCATAAAGCATGTACTGATTGAGTCAGCACTGTCTAAAAACGGCTAAGCTATTAAAATTACTTGGCAACAAGTATTACTTTATAAATACGGGAGTAAGATATTTCTTAACCTATCTGATTCGCTCCTAGACCCACGCTTGAATCTAAAATCAAATTCAGGCGCCCTTTCATCCAACATCAAATATTTTAAACTAAGAATTTGAAGATGTAAACTGTCATGGATGCCTATTTGGCGCGAAAATCGCCGACTGTCATTTATTTTTATATAATGTTTTACGATATAATTAGCAAAACATTTTTTAGGTTAAAAGTTAATAAAGACTACGAATAGTTAATGAACTTGTTCCACATGGGCCACCGACCACAACCACCGGTGGCTGTCGCACGCTACCACCACGTTTTTAAGAGTGTCAGTAGCGAGCGACAGCCACCGGTGTCTGGAAGCCGCCACATTTTACAACCTATTTTTTTTTTATCCCTAACTGCGGGATGTGAATGGATTTCCGATATGACTGTATCAAAATCCTTTGAGACGTGCGCGTGCTATACGTAGAACGTCGGACGATTAACTTCGCGGGGGGTGGAGCAGTGAGACAGTGGCAGGAGTCGGCGTTTTGTGTGGCACGTAGTGACCACTAGTGGCGAGTCGCGGACACTGCTGTAGTGAGTGGCCGCCACAGGATACACGTGTGCGACGCGTCTATACGAAATTCAATAAAAAGTGTGTTAAGTCGCCGTCGCTGGCCACCGGTGGCTGTGGTCGGTGGCCCATTTGCGCCGAGTTTTAATTGCTTGCGTCTGATTTATCCGAGCGTTTTCATATCATTTCTGCCAGGGTCATTGTTTGTGACTGGGTAGATACTTCATCTCGTTTAGCACTTCTGTCGTCTATGGGGAATAGAAGAGACTGATGACAAGATGAAGTATTTAGTCCAGGATTTCCGACCGTAATGGATTAAACATGAGATTGTTTGTGTCGATTTAACTATGTTTCAGCCCAAATTATGGTGATTAATTAAAATCTTCTTAAGTCTTAGAAAAAGACAGCAACCTTTTAAATGCTAGTTGTGACGACACGCTTTACTGTCAAATCGAGGAACGAAACTAATTTTTTTTTTGCGAAATATTTAATTTATTTACGAACTGTGAACGAAAAACGTATCAGAATCTACCATATTGCCATTTTTTTTCGATTTGACAGTATGACGTGACGTCACAACAACATGGAAATCTATCCCACTTTTTTGGCGATCCTATTCTCATTTGGAACGCATATTACATCAGTTTATAGTTCGTTTTTTTATTCTAGACAACGATTTGATAACTCAGAATGTCACACTCTTGAAATATGTTCCCAATTTTATGGAGTTTGACATTTCAAATTGTCAAATCGTAGTCTAGGATTAAAAAACGAACTATAGCAGAAATGACAGAACATCTTCAAATTCTATGTTGCCATCATAAAAAAAAAATATGTATGTTGTATTTTATTTCTAAGGACAGTTGTGCCCTAAGGCGTTTATGACGAGTGTAATACATTATTGTAAATAATAATACTTTGTCGCTGTATCGATACGTCCACGTTAAATCTGATAGTAAAAGGTTCTTCATGTTTAAACTGTGTTTTATTTATTTATTCTTACCTTATCCATCAATCTTATATTACATACATATTACACTACATTGTTATCATCATCAATACAGCCGAAAGACGTCCACTGCTGGACATAGGCTTCCCCCAAACGTTGCCACAACGACCGGTCCCGTGCGTCTTGCATCCATAGAATTCCAGCAACCCTGGCCAGGTCGTGGGTCCACCTTGTGGGAGGCCTACCAACACTACGTCTTCCGGTACGCGGTCACCACTTCAGAACCTTTCGGCCCCAGCGGCCATCTGTTCTGCATACGAAGTGCCCCGCCCATTGCCACTTAAGTTTGGCGATTCTTTTCGCTTTGTTAACAACCTTGATTCTCTTGCGGATATCTTCATTTCTGATTCGATCACGCAAGGAAATTCCGATCATAGCTCTTTCCATTGCCCTTTGGGTGACTTTGAGTCTTCTTATAAGGCCCATTGTAAGCGACCACGTTTCAGAGCCATATATCGTTGTTGACTTTAGTCTTGAGACAGTGAGGTATATTGGACGAGAATGAGTAAACTTAATAAGGTATGGGGAAGAGGGCCCTCGCCCAGAATATCGCATTCCAAAGGACCTCGCTAAAGCATTTTTCGGATGGGACCAGAACTTGCTGTAGAATTGGTGAAGGTGGGTGGCAATCCATGAGGTCGTCAGGGTCAGTTCTTGACTGGTTTTCAAACATGTTGTAACGAAAACTTTAGTATAAAGTTGATAACTGATTTATTGTACCTATCGAAATCACAATCACATAATTAGCTGGTTAAATTAACAATTCATTTCACTAAACAAATATTATTATTTTTTTACTGTTCCTAAAGTACATCCAAAGGATAGACTCTAATTTTATTACAATCTAGCCTTATATATATATACAGAATAATGAGTAATTTAATTTTATCCTAAACTAATAAATTGTCTTTACTAAGAATGTGTCCAATAGCACTTTTCTTATTGTCTCTATTAAGGCGAATACACTTCGTTCTTGTATTTATTAGTTAGCAATTTGCTACGTAACGCTATTCACTATCACTAAACACTAACTCTCTCACTATATTCGTGTCGTCGAAAAGTTGGATTGCACGTGCTGATGAAGTCACTTTGCGTGAGCTTCTGCAGATTTTATAAATAAATTTATTAATTTTATTTTAACAATAAATCACAATTATGACTCAGATGTGATCAGTATCACAATTTATTCAGAGGTGTTGACGCTGCGACTGCTTCGCTCAAACTGCTCAAAGTGACTCGAACTAGCTAGCGCGCCACCTTATAATACCTCGCCCCCCACCTTGCCTGACTCATAGAGTGGTACATGGGTACGGTGATGTCACGTTGCGTACGTGCGTATTTGGAGGTATTTTTCTTACTCAACGCCGACACATGTCTTCGAATTTTTTGACGGCATGAGTTGGTGCAGTGGTTGAGCAATTGGCCGCTGTGCTGCGAGTCACAGGTTCGTTCCCCGCACGGAACGGAAATATTTGTATCGCTAGTCTAGGTGTCTCGTGTGTGAGAGTTTACATGCCTGTGACCGCACTACTTAATAGTTTTTGAGAGTAGTGATGATGACATTAATACGCCAAGTAAAGCACCTGCTTGCCAGGCGAATTTCAACGTTCGAACTAACGATACTCGCCCTTGCGTCTTTCATTGATTCCCAAACTTATATGTATATACCTATCAACGAAGTTACCTAATTCCTATTAAACGATGCTGAAGATGCTCTTTATAAAAAGTCATATGAATTTTGTTCATTAAGCCCCAAGAGGACACCGGTGTCCGCACACTTAGGTACTGTCTTTTAATTGTGTCTTTAAGTATTTAAAGTATTTATTTCTTTAAGACAGTACCTAAGTCGTCGAAAGGTTAAATCGCTTAGAGCCTCCAACTTTTTTCCTGTAGGTAAGCAAAATAATCCAGTCGTTGGAGCCACAGAGTTACTCCGTGCTTGGAGCCCATTTTATACAGTTAAATGCAAGATTTTCTACATCTTATCTCTTGATTTTTATCTTTCGGTTCAAGAAATGTAGAGTTACATGGCATTGCAGCCGGTTTTGAAGGATTAACAAAACGCACCTGTCTCACTTGACATTAGGAACGTCATCGCGAAAACGTCAAAACTCGCGTTCCGTATACCGTTATCAGTTTAGATATTAACATATTAAACTTTCAAAAGTGTTGCATGCTCCTCACTCATTTACAAAATTATTTAAAGTTGCTTCTCTCTCTAACGCTTTATGCTCAAAATTAAAACTGATAATTATGACAAAATACACGTAAACATTGTTTCGCCTTGTGATTGTGATATCAATTAGTTTTTCGATAATATTCTAATAAGAAAATGTCCAAAACTGCTCATGTTGTGGACGGCGAAGCTTCAGAATCTGATTCTGAAATCGAAATTGGAAGATCTCCGGTTTGTAGCAATCCATTTTCTAAACTTTTATTGTTTTGATTTGACCTTGTTTACTTTTGATAATACCTCCTTTTTAATTATTTATAAGCTCAAATAGCTGATAATCAATCGTTTAGTGAAGTTTAATTATAATTTAACTAATAAATAGTTTAAAAGTCTTTTTCTTCTATTGTTTACTAATTTAAATAAAAGTGTCGTCGAAATATTTTATATTAGAATGAATTTTGGTTTCATTTTCAGGATCTTGACATATCTGTAAACACAAAATCATTTGTGATACCAGGAGAAGCACCAGAGTCGGATGATGGTAAATTATATCTTTGTTTTTGTTTTATTCATTCCATCTAAAATTATTTAGTTGTTTTTTTTATTACTTACTATTTAAAGACTTGTGCCTAGCCACACTCTCACCCGACGGCTTTTTTTATTGTGGGAAAATTCTTCCAATGACAAATCCCTTGGGCGCAGTAGGAAATAATGTTTTTACTGAAAAAAAGAGTGCTCTTAATATTTGGTCACAATAGACCTCATCAAAAGACTTAAAGGGCAATGTAAAGAGCTATGCACGGAGTTAACTTGCATGATGCCTTACTGTATCAGAAGTTAAGATCTTTGCAGGAAAAACCAAGGATGCCAACAAATCATAGCCCAAAGAATCGCCAAACTTCAGTAACAATGGGCAGGCCTTATTGCTCGTAGAACATATGGCCGGTGGGGAAAGGTTCTGGAGTGGCAAACACATACCAGAAGACACAGTGTTTGAAGGCCTCCAACAAGGTGGACCAAAGACCTGGCTAGTTTTGCAATTATACAATGGATGGACAGGACCATTCATTGTGGCGATAATTGGGGGAGGTCTATATCCAGCAGTGGACGTCTTTCAGCTGAAACGATGACTCCTAATATAATCTTCTATAACGTTTCAGAAACGAAGTTGACCCTGCCATCAGACCTGCTGGAGCCAGATGTTCCGCTGAACAGCGTACTCCGACCCTCGTCAACTGCCTCACCAGCACATGCCAATATTTACAATTCTTTGCTGCATCAGAAATTGTGTAAGTATTGTTTTAGTTTTTTTTTCTCTTCAACTGTCCTGTTGTTCTGGAGGTTAGTGGCTCTGACTGCTGGACAAATCTTCGATCTCTCGTGCCGGACCCTGGTAGAGGCCCTGGTCCGAAGCTAGGAGGAGTGGAAGGAAAAGAGAAGGACGAACGCATCAGGTAAAGGCAACGGCGTTCATCCACCGTCGCCGCGTCTCCGATCCCGATTTCCAGCCTCGGTAGGCGCGGGCTTATGGACAACGAGCAATATTATGGGTAGGTCGCCGTCCGACCTTCAGGTAACAGTCTGGACTAAGCCCAAGTCGTCGACGGCGCGCACTGTTCTCGCGCGTCTCAAGGAGTTGTCAGCATACAGTTGGGGCCCAGCAGGGTTGAAACCTTCTGGAACCAAGGGTCGATGCGAAAGCGTATTACTGAAGCCCTGCGATCAAGGCAAGGAAGGTTGTGGGGGTGAGGTGTTTAGTCAGTAAGAGTTTGACACTGTGTCCTGATTCGCTTTAGGGCGGGATTCGTCATTAGATGATTTTTTCCACCGTAAAAAAAGAAAAAAAAAGACCCATGGCCCCGGTAGGCTTAAACCCTGCTTGTCCGTTACGGTTTAATTGCCATAACCTATTTAAGTTATTAATATAATAGATTACATATGTTTGCATTATAGGGGAATGCAACGTCTCACTCAGGGCAACTCTAGAAGGATTGATCAAACATACGACAGAGATCTCAGTGGAAAAACTGACCAGAGCTGACAAAACGTTACTAAGTGTACAAGTAAGTATTGAAATAAAATTATAGTTTACTAAGAACTAGCTGAGGCCTGCGACTTTGCCTGCGTAAGATTCGTAAAACAGAATGTAAAATTTTGATCGTTTTAATAATTTTGACTGGTCTGTTGGTCTAGTAGTCAGTGGCCCTGACTGCTATGCCGGAGGTCGTGGGTTGGATTCCCATATTTGTTCTGCGTCTGGGTGTAATTTATCTATAATATGTATGTATTTAGAAAAATGTAAGTATGTTTATCAGTTGTCTAGTACTCATAACACAAGCCCTGCTTAGCTTGAGACTAGACGAGGTTGTATGATAATTGTCGAATATTATAAGAATGTTATAAGAAGCCGCTGTCTAAGCCAGTATAAGTACAAAATTACCATCCCTTTTTCAGGAAAGCATGCGAGCTACCAACGCGAACCTCACACTGGCGCGCGCTCGACTAAAACAATTGCACGGCGAACTGGAAAAAGCTAACTGCAGTACAGCGTTACCTACCGTGAAGATTAAATGAACTAGTGAATATATATACCTATTTATTGTTGTCAAATTGTGTTTTTTTTTTAAATTGCAATAAACTAGTGCTTGACTGCGATCCCACTTGTAGCCTAATTCACGTAAAATTAAACAGTCCCAATTCCATTGTCGTTCCATTGTCGTTCAAATCGGTATTCACGATATTTGAACCACAATATTTGACGTTTAGCCGTTGACGTCCTATCCGACAACGATTGAAAGACAATTGAAATAGCTGAATACGCTTCAACGACTCTCGAACGAGTTCAAAATCGGTGTCGTTCAAACTCGATTAATGGATGTGAATACGAAAATGTCAAAGTCTAGCGACTTTCGCTACGGTTTTGATTACGAGAATTAGGCTACTGATGGTAAGCAGTGATGCAATCGTTGATGATGAGGAGCACTAGTTTATTAAGAGCCTATTCACTCTAGCCTTGAAGACACCTAAATTATAATCGGACGGAAAGACCGCAGCTCGCAAACTGTTCCAGTCCCTCTATGTACGCGGTATAAACGACGAAGCAAAACGCCTAGTCCGGGCCGCAGGGGTGTCATTTTAGAACTATAATACAACGTGTAACAAAATAACCATATACATCAAGAAGCGCTGAAGAATACAGGTTGAATAGAATCTCTACACGAAGTTTCAGCTCAAAATAAATTTTTCAAAAAATTTATATCAAATTCTTGGTATCGCATGATTCTTGATTTCAAATCATAACAATCGTGTCACGACACTACGGGGGTCAATAACATTCCACAACTTTCTCTAATATTACGAAACATTCTGTAAATCTGAGCGCCTAGTACCTGGCTACCTAATTTTATATTCTTGATGTATATGGTTTTTTTGTTACACGTTGTATAGGCAAGTACAATGCGTTCCAAATGAGAATAGAATCGATTGTCATGTTTTGACGCGATGACGTCACGATTTACTGTCAAACCAAGGCAAGATATTTTTAAAATTCAAATTCAATTAACGAAAATTTTAATTTATTTACGAACTGTGAACGAAAAAAGTTTAATCAGAATCTAAATTTTCAATTTTACTCATCTCTGAGTTCTTCAATTTTTCAAAAATGTCTTCGATTTGACAGTACGGCGTGAGGTCACATCCTGTCAATCAATCCTATTCTTATTTGGAACGCATAGTATTGTTCGTTTTTTAATCCTAGACTACGATTTGACAACTTAAAATGTCAAACTCCGGAAAATTGAAAACATATTTCTAGAGTGTGACATTCTGAGTTGTCAAATCGTAGTCTAGAATTAAACAAACGAACTTGTATCTACCCTTACGTTTTTGGCCTCCGTAGGCGCGGATTTGCGCTTAGTTTAACCGTAATAAACAAATAAATAAAATCTAGATTCCTTGGGACAAAATCTACAGGAAAAAAATAAATTTTCATAATTATAATCAAATAAAAATATTTTTTTTTTAATTTATTATTCTTATGGCATATGATCGGCTTTCTTGTTTTCTTGTTTCGTACTTTTTAGAGCGTGTTTTTAAGTAGTCGGGTGTTAGTTTTTAAACTTTATTTTTATTTAACATATTTTGGAGTTCTAAATAGGTTAATCTTGGGTTCATTGATTTCTCAGCCCATGAATACAGGTAAAGTCACAAGCAAATGCTAGTAATATATATATATATTCAAAATGTACAAGTAAAGCGCTTTCAAATGATACCAAACACGGCATATTTATCTTAACTTTATTTTTTTACTTCGTATGTTTTGTCCGCTAGAGGGCGCCACATTAGATTTTGTGAAATCCCATATTGCCTATAACCAGCGGACAATTAAGACGCTTCTAATGATATGTCATTTGTCGAATCCTGATAAGTAGTTTAGAAGTTACGAGGGAACAGATGAACATCCATACCCACATACATACATACAGGTCAAAATCATAACCCTCCTTTTGCTTCGTCGTAGTCGGGTAAAAAGGGAGAAAGTAGTGGCCGAGTGGTAACGGCCCCGACCTACGAGTTGTAGGTCGCGGGTTCGAACCCAGCTAGGCGCATTACTTTGTGTAATTTATTTCATCACCACTACTCTCAAAACGGTAAAGGAAAACATCGTGAGGAAACCGGCATGTCCTAAAACCAAAAATTCGAAGACATGTGACATCCACCAATCCGCACTGGACCCGCGTGGTGGATTATGACCCATTCCCTCTCCTGGGAGGCCTGTGTCCCAGCAATGGGAACATTAATAAGGCTGATGATGATGATGAGACCTGTTTCCGTGTTGCCAGTTTTTAGTAAAGTATTTGAAAAAGTTATGCTAGATCAAATGCTTATTCATTTTAACATTAATAAAATATTACACAATCAGCAGTATGGTTTCACCAAAGGACGTTGTACGACTGACGCTGGTGTTACCTTATTAAAACACATATTTGCTGCGTGGGAAGAATCCCAAGATGCGATAGGAATTTTCTGTGACCTCTCAAAGGCTTTTGATTGTGTTAATCACGAAACCTTGCTTTTAAAGCTTGATCATTACGGATTGGGTAAACTTGCACTGAGCTTGGTGAAGTCTTACCTAAATGACAGGCAGCAGCAAGTTCAAATAAATGGTGTCAATTCGCCTGGTTTAAAAGTCAAAATGGGTGTACCACAAGGCTCAATATTGGGTCCTTTTCTCTTTTTAGTATACATAAATGATTTACCGTATTTATTAAAAAACCAACCACATATAGTATTGTTTGCTGATGATACGTCTTTAATTTTTAAGATCAATAGAAGTTCCACTAATCTTGATGACGTAAATAGCACTTTACAACAGGTCCAAAACTGGTTCACTGTTAATAATTTAGTATTAAATGAAAAAAAAACGAAATGCATCAGATTTGCCTTACCGAATGTTAAAAGTAACGACTTGGAAATAGTATTGAACAAAGAGAAACTTGAATTCGTCGAAAACACAGTTTTTCTAGGAATCGCGCTCGACTCGAGGCTACAATGGGGTCCTCATTTAACATCTCTGGCAGGACGGCTTAGTTCAGCAGCATATGCTTTCAGAAAAATACGTCAATTTACTGATGTAGATACCGCGAGAATAGTCTATTTTAGTTACTTTCACAGTATCATGTCTTACGGTATTTTACTATGGGGACGTGCTGCAGACATAGAGTCTATTTTTATTCTGCAGAAAAGAGCTATCAGAGCCATTTACAATCTTCGCAGACGCGATTCGCTAAGGGAACTATTTAAGGATATAAATATCTTGACGGTACCTTGTCAATACATTTATGAAAATATCATGTATGTTCGGAAAAATATTCATCTTTTTGCAAAGATAAGTGATAGGCACAATTTTAATACCAGAAATAGGGACAAATTAGATCAGCCTCGGTTCAGATTGGCTAAAGTACGTAATTCGTTTATGGGGTGCTGTGTAAAATTTTATAATAAATTACCAGTAGAGATAATACAATTAAATGAATCTAAATTTAAAACTTGTATTAAACGCACGCTATGTAGACAGGCATATTATAGACTGGAAGATTACATTCTTGATAATAATGCCTGGCTAAATGCCGTTCCTGCTCCACAGCCACAGTCTACTTTTACCTACTGATTTGTTGTTGCCTTTTTTATATTGGCGTGTTCGTAATAGTTTTATATTTATTTTTTTTAATTGAAGCTCATGCCCATCTACTATATATATATTTTTTTTTTTGTGGATACAATAGCATTGTATAATGTAGAAGCACTTTTTAAATTTTGTAAATGTGAAGTACCATGGAGCATTTTTCGCTAGATTGCAACTTATTTGACATAAACGAGCATGGCAGTTGAGAGTTTGTCATGCTCACTCAAATGTCTCGCTGATGGTGGCGCGTGTGTTGGGTCATTCTGTTCCCTCTAAAATGGTTGAGCGGAGTGGGGCTGATGCGCGCGTCATGCTCGTGAACGGGTGCCATCAGTTGAGACTGGTCATCTCTTGGCTGCTAGGCGCTTATTTGAAATTCTTTTTTTTTAGTTATTATCTTACTTTTTTTAAATACCGCTACATCGTGCTCGCATAATAGAAGCAACATAATTTTGTAACTAAGTACATAATATGTAAATATATAAATTTGTTTTAAAAGAGTGCCCATGGAGTTTCTTGCACGTTCTTCTCCATAGGAGTCTACGCCTTGGAACGTGCAAATTAGCTTCAATTTTGACATTTCAAAAGTGCCTGTAAATGGTCTATTTGAAATAAACGTTTTTGAGTTTGAGTTTGAGTTTGATGATAAATAGGTCCATAAATAAAAGACTTAAGTATAAAAAATCTTATATATTTAATGTCAAATTGATATAAAAATAAATGACTTATAAAAATGATACATAGCTAAATATTAGGTAGGTAATTGAGCATTTTTACATTTTGAGTTTTATTATTTATTTAAATAATCGTCTATGGTAACAAGTTTTACTTAAAAAATGATTATTTTTATTTGAGACATCATTAAAAATCGAAAATCGATAAAAAAAATATATCGATAAACTGTACTTCGTCGATCGTCAAAAATAATTCAAATAAAACGAAATTATATTTTCATTTTCTTGTCAAATATTAACAATAAAAAATCAGATATTACAAACTTCATAAAAGAGTGTTTTTGGCATGCCAATATCGGTAATCTGCCATAAACCTTATACTTTTTAAAGATCCTACAATTTCATAGTATGACTGGTGTGAGCAAAGGGTAGCTCGCCGTCCGGACTGAACTAGAGTCGTTGACGGCGCCACACGCACCTCAAAAAGATACTACAGCATACTGCAAGAAGTTAAAGATTGAGTAGAAGTAGGTTAAGTCAGTAAGTCTGTCATGACAGAACGGGAGAATACGTTGGGCGATTTCCCACTTAAAAGTTAGAGGAAGTTATAATTTCTTGTCATGAAAATGTATAAGATCAAGATAAAATAGAATATAAAAACTTTTTTATAAAGTACTTAGTAGGTACCGGAAAACGCGGTACATAGAAACAAATCGGGGGTAAATAGAATTTACTAACCGTATTGTCAACTTTTCTGGCAAAATTACTGTTATTGGCACGCCAAAACTATTTAACACTATAGTCCATTTAAAAAAAGATTAAGTATATTTAAACAAATACTTTTTCCGTTCCATTCATCCGATTTTGAATTCTATTCTTCTGTAATACAGTCCACTTTTTAGTAAGACGTTCAACTCGAAGGGCACTTCGAGCCGGATCACTGAACAAACTGAATTCAGTAATCCGGCTCGAATGACCACACACAAAAAAAAGGTTTATTTAAATGCCTAATCTTATTTTAAAAGAAGTACATGAGTTTTAGTTCTTAAAAACTACTTGGAGATTCTGTAAGATGTTGCCTCGAATCCCCAGTCTGCCATTTTGTCGTCCACCCACTGTCTGAAGAGTGGCACGTTGGTGTAGACAGCTGGGACGTCCTGCTGACCGCAGCCGATGCCCCAGGCGACCAGGCCTGTCAGCTTGTAGCGGTTGTTGCCGATGGGACACGCTAGGGGGGCGCCACCGTCACCCTGGAATGGCGAAGTGTGTTATTAGTAAGTGACCTGGTATCGTCCGTTGCCTGTTTTGTTTTTTTTTTTTTAAAAAAAAACGTTACTCCACACTAGGAATTACTCCTGTGTCGTAGGTGCATTCACAAACATGTAAAGTCACATACACAAGATAAGTACCCGGAACACCTATCTTTAGGCCATACAAATATTTGTTCCGTGCGGGAATCGAACCCGCGACCAGCAGCAGTCAATCACTCAACCACTGCGCCAGCCGAGCCGTCAGACATAGGCTTCCTTCAGTGTTGCCAGAGTTATGTGCATCTCGCACTCATCGGATTACCGCAATTCTCACTAGTACCCGTCTGGACCAAGCCCAAGTCATCGACGGCGCACTCTCTTTCCGCGCGCCTCAAGAAGTTGTCATCAAACGTAGAGGCCCAGCTGCAGGGCCGAAGCCTACTGGGGCCTTGGACCAGTTTTTGTAAGGAAGATCCGACACCAGGCTAAGATGGAACAGGGTGGGCCGCCGGTATCTTCATCAGGATCAGGGTGGATCGTTTAGTCAGTAAGAGTCTGATACTATTTCCCACTCCGTCCAAGGACAGGATTTGTAATTAGATGATTTTTTTCCACCATTAAAAACCCCTAAAAAGGCCTCTGCTTATGGTGGTCGGAGAAATTAAAGCACCTTTCGATTTCCAGCGCTTCTGGTAACAACTGACCTGACAGGTATCCTTTCCAGCTTCTCCACCAGCACAAACGAAGCTGTTGTGCAGCTTGAAGTTGTGCCCCAGCCGGGTTCTCTTCAGCAAGGTGTTGCAGCGGGTGTAGGGCACCATATCTTGCTCCACCTTCTTCAAGATCACGGCGTAGCGGTTCGATTGACCTGGATAGAGGATAGAAGAAGGTTTTGTTATATTTGATAGTTTTTGCAAGGTTGGGGTTACGAGGATATGAGATTGATAGTTATTAATTCAGAGAAATGATAAATGATCTTTATTTTGTAAGTAGATTTAAAAAACACTTTTACACGTCATTTTTTTATTAATGCTAGATGAGTCCGGTGTTTCCTAGCTGACTACTCTGAGAAGAAACACCGAAACAAACTCAGGGGTCAAAGTCTCTTTTAAAGTCCATTCAGAAAATTAGTATTGGTCAAATCACTTAAGAACCATGCAGATTTGTCTGAGATGGTCTTTTGAAGAAAGATCCACACAGATTTGAGTAGACCTGTCCAGTCAGTGCAAGCATTTGTCAGTATGCGCAAAGCTCAACTCAGGACTACTAAGGAGCTCAACACGAACAGAAGGAACTTAAACAGCCCGTCTTTTTCAGGGTTCCGTAGTCAACAAGGAACCAACAGCAGGGCCAACAAGGCGCCCCAAGGAACAGTTTCGACGAACAGACAGACAGACATGGGGCCCTAGACAAGTGGCAAGCGCTCCGTGTCGAATCCATTTTTAAGTTCGATTTCGCCTTAACGATGTCGACCACAAAATGGTAGACAAAGTGACATCGACTAACATATCGATAAATCGAAGTGTTGGTTCGATAAAATAACAACTTCTTGGCTATGGTTATCGAATTAAAACGTCCAATTTGACGTATAAACAACTAATAACAATTAGCGAATCGAAAACATTTGACCACGTGACTTTTCGAAGGCATATATATATATATCCATCCATTTCGGAGTTTCGAATTTCGTTATCGTTAGTGAGATTGTGACTTTGTCTATGCCCCATGGTGAAACTATAAGGGTTCTTTGTTGACTACGGAACCCTAAAAATAGGGTAGAGTAGAGTGAGGAAGAGTAGAGTTGCCGGTAGCGAAGCCATGAGCAAAAGCTAGTTAATTATAGTTATTATGCCACAGTCCACTCACCAAAATGCTTCTTTCCCCATCCATTGGCGACGCAGTTCTTGCTGCTGTCGAACACTTCCTCATAGTCAGGCATGCAGATGACGTTGATGTGTTCCGAGATCTCCAGCGGGCGGTCCAGCCGGAGGAGAGCTATGTCGTTCTTCAAACTCTTGGGCTGGAAGTCTGGAAGGAGAAATGAGAGAAATTGATTAGTATAAGCCAGCCGATTGTCTTTCAAGGTGAAGGCACGTGACTACGTTCGCGAGAAGTTGGCGGATTTATCTCAGCACTGATTGGTTGGATCTGTTTTCACAATGACCTTACTTTATATGTATGTATTTAAGTAGATATGTATTTATTATTATACTTTGTTTCTCTTCTTTTTGTGTACCTATCTTTATTTATTTATTTCTAAGTTGCACCTACCATGTTATGTTTCTGCACCACCCTAAGGTCGACTGGTAGAAAACGCCTAAGGCATTAAGTCCGCCTTTGTGCAGTGTTATGTGCATAAAGTTTAAATAAATAAATAAATATAAGGGCGGAAAATGCGTAATGATGGTGTCCACGCGGTCTCACACAAAAGTACCTAATCCGTTGTAGCTCACGACGCGGGCATCCGTCGCGGATTTTGCTATGTAAAGTTCTTCATCGATATGACTACACAGTCTACACACACCGTCAAAATTGAACCCACTAGTCTGCGTAGGTAATACCTAATCTAAATGACAGACCACGGTCTGACAGACGGGTGCCCGTCGCGTGTGCCTGCTTAACTCGGTTTACGTCCTAAGGTATTACGTAGCTGTAGCTCCTCCCCTGGGGTGAGAGGGGGCAAAAACTAAATATCTTCTTATTCAACTAGCAAAAATTCCCCACATTCGAATTAAAAAAAAAAATAGTTGCAACACGTTTTAATTACTAAAAGTCTGGATGCATGTATATACCTATACTAGCGACCCGCCCCGGCTTCACACGGGTGCAGTGGTGATATTAAATATATTATGTACGTATTATACACTAGCTGTGCCCGCGACTTCGTCCGCGTGGAATAGTTATTTTGGTCATCATATTTATTTTTGCAAACAACCTCCTCAGCTTTATAAATTATAGCTGTTACCCACGACTTTGCCCGTGTCAATTTTTGTTATTATTTTAGACAATTTAGTTTTTATAAGAACATAATTATCTAAAAGTACTTCTTAGAGCTACACCCCAACTTGGGCATGCCATAATCTCGGCGGTAAGTCCCCTCTTTGAAGCGTGATGTCTATCACGGCATCCTCACCTTCCGCATGACGCAGGTTCTCACCGGACATGGGAAGATCAGGAGATTCCTGCGCGCATGATTCGTGCGGAAGAGAAGCCCGGATGTCGCCACTGTATGATCAGCCCGGAGGATACGGTGGAGCACACGGTGGAGGTGTGCCCCGCCTGAGAAGAGCATCGCCGTGTCCTCGTGGGGGTGATCAGCGGCGGCGACCTCTCGCGCCGGGCCTTGGTTCAGGCCATAGTTCGCAGCGAAGAAGAATGGCAAGCGGTCGCCTCCTTCTGCAAAGTAGTAATGCTCGTAAAGGAGAAGGCCGACCGCAGAAGGCAAAGGCAACAGCGCCCTCGCCGTAGCCGTCACCGCCGCGATCCCGCCGATATCCGGTCTCCGTAGACGTTGGCTTGTGGACGGTGAGCAATGGCTAGCTCGCCGTCCGGGTATCTGGTAACAGTCCAGACCTAGACCAAGTCGTCGACGGCGTGCACTGCTCCCGCGCGCCTCACTTTTCGATTCGGGCACGCTCAGCGTACCATTTAAGTTTTGGTTGTTATATTTTATCGTATGTTTTATAAATGTTGTGCTGTCTGAATTGAATAAATGTTTTTCTATTCTATTCTATTCTATTCTATTCTCAAGGTGTTGTCAGCAAACTGTGGAGCCCTTCAGGGGCGAAGCCTCCTGCAACTGAGGGTTGGTGCGAAAGCGTTATACCGGGGCTCTGGGAATAAGGCAAGGGAGGAACGGGGTTGGTTGTTTAGTCAGTAAGAGTCTGACACTGTTTCCCGCTCCGCCCAAGAGCGGGATTCGTCATTGGATGATTTTTACCTACCATAAAAAAACCCATCCGCGCCGCCCGCAAGCAACCCCTCTCCTCGCCCGCCGGCCAGGCGCAGCGTCAAGTTTTGCACATCATGCATCGCGTGTGAATTTTATATCGGAGTTATTTTAAAATTGTAATATCTTCTAAGATGTTCATTGAAATTAAATGATGTCAAAGACCATTTTGTTTACAATTACATACTCTTAATCAACAACACATTTATTTGGATAAAGATTATATTATTATGTTGATACAACTGTAACAAATAATCGGTAAAAATTAGCTAAATTTGATTCGCATAAAAACGGTTCTAGTAAGTTGAACTTAAAAGATAGACATATACTGTCGCGGACATTTTTTTAGATCATTTTAAGAGGAATAATTCTTTCATACATATTTTTTTGGTATCTTAAACCGTTTTGGCAGCGCACGCAACGGAAGCCCTCAAAGATGAATAATTTTCCCCGTTTTTTTCCACATTTTCCCTTGTTTCTTCGCTTCTATTAGTCGCAGCGTGATGTTATATAGCCTAAAGCCTTCCTCAATAAATGATCTATTCAACACAAAAAGAATTTTTCAATTCGAACCAGTAGTTCCTGAGATTAGCGCGTTCAAACAAACAAACAAACAAACTCTTCAGCTTTATAATATTAGTATAGATATTGACCTTCCTCTTCAATCACTCCATCTATTAAAACAACCGCATCAAAATCCGTTGCGTTGATTTAAAAATCTAAGCATTTATAGGGAAAGACTGCGACTTTGTTTTATACTATGTAATGATATTATGTCAGTTATATTTGTCAGTTACCTAGTAAATACTTACTTTCATGAATAACAGTGTTTTCCACGGTCCTCTCTTCGAACGGGTAGATCTCTTTGATGGTCTGCGTGTCCCACTCACCAGCTCTGATCTTCAAGTCTCCAGGACCGTACCTGAAACATTTTCATTTAAGACATGCTCTGAACGTTTGTTTTACCATGAGCTCTGATTTGACGGCCTAGATTGAACTATGCGAGTCCAATGACTTGTAGGATTTTTTTTTATGGTAAGTAAAAATCATCCAATGACGAATCCTGCCCTTGAGCGGAACGGGAGATAGTGTCAGACTCTTACTGACTAAACACCTCACCAAGATTCTTCTTTGCCCTTTGCACTGGGGCCAAGCTTTCCTTTCAGAAAGAGACCCAGGACCCCAGTAGGCTTGGACCCTTTTGCAGAGTCCCTACGGACCTGTAAGTAGTTATCGATCGTTACCTACTAACAACCGACATATCATTGGACTCGATCAGCTAGTGTTTACTTTAAAAAAATAATGTCATACATGCGTAAATTAATTCGATATTTTTTTAATTACTTATTTTTTAAATTTTCTCTTGACAAATTGATAGTGTCTCAATGTACCGGATCGACCGTTTTCGAGATTAAAACAATCATTTAACGAATATAATCAAAATCATCATCATCATTTCAGCCGAAAGACGTCCACTGCTGGACATAGGCTTCCCCCAATTGTCGCCATAATAAACGATCCTGTACATCTCGCATCCATCGGATACCCGCAACCCTTGCCAGGTCATCGCTCCATCTTGTTGGAGGCCTTCCAACACTGCATCTTCCGGTACGCGGTCGCCACTCTAGAACCTTTCGACCCCAATGGCCATCTGTTCTGCGAGCAATGTGCCCTGCCCATTGCCACTTAAGTTTGGCGTTTCTTTAATCAAAATTATGTTGACTTACTTCTGAGCGATATGGGCTCCAGTCATCACGACTTGAGGATGGATGAGCACGCCTACTCCAGCATATGAGGAGTTGCGGCTGTCCAACAGAGCGATGACCCAGGGGAACTCGCCGAATTGGGACTCTGCACCCTGAGGAAGATGAAGAACTTTGAAAACATTTCCCATAATAGCATAATCACTTGCACATTCTTCTCCGTAGAGATCTTTTTTTTTAATTGCTATAAACTAGTGCTTGACTGAGATCCCACCTGATGGTAAGCAGTGATACAATCGTTGATGGTGAGGCGCACTAGTTTATTAAGAGCCTATTCTAACCTTGAAGACGCCTAAATTATAATCGGATGGAAGGACTGCAGCCGGCAAATTGTTCCAGTCCCTCGATGTACGCGGTATAAACGACCGGACCGTAGATGTCTCAACAACATAAGGGTGGATATATGCCGTACGTATGTCCGATGGTAAAATTGAGATGGCGGAATCAAATCGTGCAATTCCCGCGCACACTCTAAAATGCATCCTGTAGAAAACCGAAAGGCTGGATACTCTACGCCTGTGCTTGAGGTGCTATGAGATGCTTCTACGCTTTAGAATGATAAATTAGCAAAGGTTAGCTATAACAATAATAGTAATAATATTACGAACTGGTGTCCGCAACTCCACATCTAAAGCGCGTATTTTGCGTACGTATTATAATAATAATATAATAAAGCTAAAAAAGCTTCGACGACCATCTGTCGAAGCTGTCGTTGCGCGGTTGGATCAAGGGCCTGATACAGAAGGCAGTACTCCTCGACACGGCTCGTATTGTGAGGAGGTTCCTGTCTCTGGAGCCCTAACCACCGGTAGCTTGGACCCTGCTCCCGACACCGGCGGACTACTGTTTTTTATATTTTTAAATGCTTTTTTAAGAAAATATTAAAAATGTACTTAAATAATATGTTTAAAAAATAAATAAAGAAATATAATAATATTAAAATCTAACTCACAGTTCCTCCAGTAATAGTGACTCCCAGACCCTGAGGGTTCCTGTACCCGCATCCCTTGACCTTGGTGGGATCTGGCTGAGGCTGTGGCTTGGGCTGAGGAGGCACCTCCGACGGGTCCTTGGGTATGGCGCAGCATACCTCCACACTCTCCTGGCATTGGCGGTCGATCGTGTTGTCATCTTCGCCAAATCTGGGGAGAACGTTCAGAATTCATTTATTTATTTTATGTATTATTTACTAGCGATAGCAACCCTTTCCAGCTTCGCATGGGAGCAAAGGTGATATTGGTGGTAAATAATTACATTTTTTCCGCTTACATTGCAAACGCAGGCTGAACCCTACGAGTTTTATCAAAATAATGTACTAAGTATTGTACACATTGAAAAGGTCTACAGAAAAGTCCGCAATGGTATACGTCTATCTCTTATGGATAATCCACAATAACTTTTTTTGTCATTTACTTTTTACGACAAATAATGGCTAATTTTCGAAGCGATTTTAACCAATACAGCATTGATCCTTAATCAATTAAATACCTTGAATACATTGTTCATTTAATATAGATCTATATGGCCCTTTGCACCGTATGATTTAAGTGAATATTTTTGAAGATATTACAGATTTAAAAATGGGAATAAATATAATGACCACCATAAAATGCTTTGATACCCTTAATTTTGTAACCAAAAATATCTACTTAACACCAGAAAAATAAAGTCTAAAATTGTAATAGTACCAGCTATTTTAGTCACGACTCCACTTTAAATTGTATTCGACCACCAAAAATAGTAAATGATCACCAAATATAGTAAATGATCACCAAATCTTGACGAGCAAATTAATGTGTTATTTCTACCTAAATAAATCACTGTGATTGCCATAAAATGTAGTGGCTTCTTCATCGGAATCAGATGAAGACGAAGACATCACAGAGCATACGAAAAAACGTCGAAGGCAAAATAAAGTTTGGGTATTTGAAAGAAAATTTTAACTGTGCGGAGCGCAGAAGAATTTATTAAAAATGAGAAGACATGGTCAATACAAAAAATTCATATGACATCATGCGCGCGGGAACGGTGCGCGCCATTGACGACTTGGACTCGGTCTGGACAGTTACCAGACGACCGGACGTCGAGCTACCCATTGGTCACCGTCCGCGAGCCAGTGTCTACGGTGGCCGGATATTAGCAGGATTGCAGCGGCGACGGCTACGGCGAGAGCGCTGTTGCCTTTGCCTTATGCGGTCGGCCTCCTCCTTTACGAACATTACTGCTTCGCAGAAGGAGACGACCGCCTGCCCTTCCTCTTTGCTGCGGACCATGGCTTGAACCAGGGCCCGGCGCGAGAGGTCGCCGCCGCCGATCACCCCCACGAGGACACGGCGATGCTCTTTCCAAGCAGGGCACACCTCCACCGTGTGCTCCACCGTGTCATCTTGCCACACAGTGGCGACACATGGACGTAACCTACGGCTCGGGTGGGTTCCGCCTTCAGATTCAAATTTTCTGTATTTGTATCAAAATGTGTAATTAATTATTATTTACATAAATCGGATGACGAAATGTAAGTTTTTGCATGCATTAAATTGAAATGTGGTTAATAATTTGATTTTCATTAACATTTTCATTATCTTTGCGTTAACAATGATTTTTTTGGACTCAGTCTACTTAAACAGGATAGCAAGATCTAAAAACTTTGATTATAACTTAACAATAAAACGCTGGTATAATTTTGGTGATCATTTACTATTTTTGGTGATCATTTACTACTTTTGGGATAACAATGGTTTATTTGGACTCATTTTATTTAAATAGGATAGGAGGATGTAAAAACTTTGGTTATAATTTTACTTTAAAATGTTGGTTTAATTTTGGTGATCATTTACTATTTTTGGGTTAACCATGATTTATTTGGAGTAATTTTGCTTAAATAGGATAGAAAAGTGTAAAACTTTGGTTATAATTTTACATTAAAATGCGAGTTTCATTTTGGTGATCATTTACTATTTTTGTCTGCAACTTGTTACTATATTTGGTGGTAAGTTAAACATAAGCCTTTAAAAATTGCGGGACGTAGCGTTTGCGGCGGTACCGGCCTACCGCCCGGTGCGGCAAGAGCGTGCCTATAAATAGCGGATTTTGATGTTTTTTTTTTGTTTAATAGATAGAGTGATTCATGAGAAAGGTGTATGTGTAAATTACATGCATAATATATTTAATATCACCATTGCACCCGTGCGAAGCTGGGGCGGGTCGCTAGTAAGTAAAAAATAAAGTTTAAAAACTAACACCCGACTACTTAAAAACACGCTCTAAAAAGTACGAAACAAGAAAACAAGAAAGCCGTGGTCGTATACCACTTTTTTAATTTATTATTCTTATGGCATACGACCACGGCTTTCTTGTTTTCTTGTTTCGTACTTTTTAGAGCGTGTTTTTAAGTAGTCGGGGGTTAGTTTTTAAACTTTATTTTTATTTAACATATTTTGGAGTTCTAAATAGGTTAATCTTGGGTTCATTGATTTCTCAGCCCATGAATACAGGTAAAGTCACAAGCAAATGCTAGTAATATATATATATTCAAAATGTACAAGTAAAGTGCTTTCAAATGATACCAAACACGGCATATTTATCTTAACTTTATTTTTTTACTTCGTATGTTTTGTCCGCTAGAGGGCGCCACATTAGATTTTGTGAAATCCCATATAGCCTATAACCAGCGGACAATTAAGACGCTTCTAATGATATGTCATTTGTCGAATTCTGATAAGTAGTTTAGAAGTTACGAGGGAACAGATGAACATCCATACCCACATACATACATACATACATACATACAGGTCAAAATCATAACCCTCCTTTTGCTTCGCCGTAGTCGGGTAATAAAAAAGACTTTAAGCTGATCCTTACCTGATATCCAACACCCCCCACCCTGTGACGCTAGCATTATTGACGTCAACCCCCACATTGTTGGCATCACACAGGTAGTACGGCACGCATTGACACGACCCACCGTTCTTGTCTGTGAACGTAGTTGGCCCTTGAGTCGGTATTACGGTAATCTGAAAAAGATATTTACAAAGTTAAGATTTTTGATGCTGGTATGCGGAATATAAGTTGGACCAAAATGGCGATCAAGTTTCAAGTCTCAATCGAAGAGTAATGACGGCCATTTTAGGTCAACTTTTTTGCCGCGGTCTGTACCCAGGCGCTAAAAAGACACAATGAGTTTTAGATGACAAAATTACTAATTCTTTCAGGTCTCTATCGAAGTGTAACGAGGGCCATTTTAGTTCAACTTTTTTTGCCGTGGTTTATACCCAGACGTTAAAAAGACACATTGAGCTTTAGATGACAAAATTACTAATTCTTTCAGGTCTCTATCGAAGTGTAACGAGGGCCATTTTAGTTCAACTTTTTTGCCGCGGTTTGTACCCAGGTGCAAAAAAGACACAATGAGTTTTAGGTGACAAAATTACTATTAGTTACAGACCCTTAGACAAATTAGTTTTTTTTTAATACACTTTTACTCAAAAACCCACTCTTAGAGTAGTGTAATCACTCTTATAGTAGTGTGTATAAGAGTGATTACATTTGTCTTCGTACAGTACGGCTGTCGGATCTTGGCGAGTTTGAAGTTAGGCCCTGCCAATGTTAGCGCTCCAGCGCTAACATTCTAGTACAGTGGTTCTTAACCGGTGTTCCGCGGACCACTGATGGTCCCTGAAGACATTCCAAGTGACCATCGTAACCAAGCGACGTGACGTGATGAGATGAGTCAAGCCGACACAATGCAAAAATCTGTATCTTTATTTTAGATTTTTGGGAAATAATAAATAAATAAACAACAGTCATAAAATTATGCGTGTTTTATTTACATAATGTATCAAACACGGTACTTAACTAAAGGTATAAAAATTAAGGATTTATTTATTTACATTTAGGTACCGTATATTACCAATAAACCAACTGAGTGGTCCTTGGCAATACAGGAATTTAGTAAAATGGTCCCTCATGCCTAAGAGGTTAAGAACCACTGTTCTAGTAAATAAAATAAAGGATGCAATTTGCAGTTGTCATTACTGTTAAAAACTGTTATTGGCATTTGTTTTTTAAACCTTTATTTTTGTACGAGTTTTCAAGCGCTAACATTCGCAGAGTCTAACTTCAAACTCGCCAAGATTTGACGGCTGTAGGTACTGTAAGTGTATTGAAAAACGTTTGATACATGTGGAAATTCGACAGTGAAAAACGTTTGATACATGTGGAAATTCGACAGTGAAAAACGTTTGATACATGTGGAAATTCGACAGTGAAAACACGTTTGATACATGTGGAAATTCGACAGTGAAAAACGTTTGATACATGTGGAAATTCGACAGTGAAAAACGTTTGATACATGTGGAAATTCGACAGTGAAAAACGTTTGATACATGTGGAAATTCGACAGTGAAAAAAAAAATATAGAAAAATAAAATATAGTGCTTCTCACACAAATACTTGTCTTGGATGGGAAGTGAACCCGCGAATCCTGCCTGACATATCAGTGTCATTAACCACTAGATCGACAGGCCAATAAAATAAATGTTATTTGAAAAAATATCTTGTTGCTTGTCCAATCGAACTGGTTTGAGTTCATAATAATATTCCACAACTATCACACAACGTTGTCTAGTCCCAAGCTAAGCAGAGCTTGTGTTATAAGTACTAGACAACTGATAAACATACTTATATATTTCTAAATACATACCTACATATTATAGATAAAGTACACCCATACACAGAACAAATAATTGAGCTCATCATACAAATATTTGTCCTGGGTTTTTTTTATGGTAGGTAAAAATCATCCAATGACGAATCCCACCCTTGAGCGCAGCGGGAAACAGTGTCAGACTCTTACTGACTAAACAAACTACTCCTCCTACCTTACCTTGATCCCAGGGCCCTGGTAGTACGCTTTCGCTTCAACCCTTGGTTCCAGGAGAAACATTTGTCCTGGGTGGGAAATCAAACCTATTTTTTTTAATGGCATAGGTAATACTAAGAATTTGGCGTCTTTCTAAAACTCATTGTGTCTTAACACCGAAAAATTCTGATGAATCATGCAGCCGATGTTGTTTAAATTATAAGAAAAGTCCTATAGAATTCCATGATTGCTGAAATACCCGATCAGTTCAATCTGCGAGTTCAGTATACAGGGTGTCATTGACATTACCACAAACGAATACCTCTGATCCAGTACATGATTCTGGACACCCCAGTGGTGAAATTTATCGTCAGTATTTTCAAACATTTAAAAAAAAGTTCCTTTTTTATTTTTGCCTGTATAAAATCGTTATTATAAACAACCCCAATGATATTTGTAGAAAAAAGAAGGAAAAAAAAGTTTTTTTTTTTTACAAAAAAATAAATAAATAAAAAAAATGAAGAAATCATTGAGGCAAATAAAGTCGTTATTCTAATCAAACCCGATGACATTTTAAATTTGGAATGTAATTCATTCATTTTTTCCCCAAAAAGTGTTAAAATATATACAGTTTAAAACGTAAAAAAATTCATTATAAAAAATTAGGAAAAAACTGACAAAAGTTCCACCACTGGGGAGTCTAGAATCATGTACTGGATCCATGGTATTCATTTGTGCCACAAAGTCAAAGAGGGTGTCTTTGACTTTGTGGATTCTTATAATTGAGCACTCATGCAATGTGTTTTTATAACGACGAAAGGCAAAACATATCTATGGATGCATGACATCATGAAAATAATGAATGAGTATAATATTTATGGAACTTCATGAAATTCCATGGAGAAATATTAGAACTTCATTTTTTTTGTGTTGTAACAGCGCCATCTAGTGCCAAGCTAAGCAGAGCTTACTATACAACTGATAAACATACTTATTTCTAATATTATGATAATCTAGGTAATTAAAACTACAAAAACATTAAAAATAAATAATTTAACATTATTTATAAATATATATATCGAGTAGGCTCTCAATTCGTCATTTTTTTTGTATCTTTTCAAAAGTTAACTTTATCAAATGTCATGTCAACCGATTTTAATTTCTTTTTATCACCAAATAGTTTGATTTTTAGCAAATCCTAAATGGACTTGGTAAAATCCGAATAAAACAACGGACGAGAAACGTTTACTACAACAAATTAAATAATAAAGCTTAGAGAGTATAAAGTTGTTAAGAAACAGTTGTCAGTTTAAAAAAAAAAAACAAGTATCAAAAAACAAAAACCAGAAACGAATACCAGAAACACCGATTTTTTAACTTGAAAGTTATTTTACAATTCCTAGATTTTTTATTTCAATATCGTGTCTTTTATTTTTTTTTAACAATAACTCTTCAAGATAATTGAACCTATATCCTATAAGGAAAATAATAGATTTATCCTTAGAATACAACATATTAATTCCTACTAATTGAAATTAATTCTTTAGTTTATTGTTATCCTTAAAAACCATTTAGCATAAAGATTTTTAAATAAAATCACTTCGTTAAATGCATCGTCATTTTTCCTTCAAATAAGAACGAGACAGACAAGTTTACCTACTTATAAGAATATTTTAATTAAATATGACATCAGTTTCCAATCGACCTTTAGTCGTTGTACTTGAGGAATTCCCCAGAATTTCCAAGATCATAAGTGTATAAAGCTAAGATCTCACGAAGCGGTTTTAAACCGCGTCCGCCGCGGTTGCGGGACCGTAGCTTCTATAGAATGCAAAATAGGATCCTATTTAACCGCTGAAACGTCCCAAAGTGACTTTTGTCCCTTTTTGCATTGTAATACGACACCACGTCATAATATACCTATTTGTGTTTATTATACGATGTTTTATTACTCTGTCTCTTTTCTACTCGAATCTCGATATATTTCTTCATGATAAAAATACGATATTTGTTTTACAATGGTTAATTTGAATTAAAAAAAATAATGTCAAAAAAAATGTTCTAGATTTTTTTTTTATTTGGGTGACGTCAGCACATATCGTGTGCCTCTAAATAAATATTTTTTTTTACTACGAAGTATGATGTTTTTATTTTAACGTGCGTATAAAGAACCATTCTATCAATAAAAGTCATAAAAAGTATATGTTATCGCTTTACTTTTAAAAATAATCTTCTCTAAAGTTGAAATAATGATTGTTTCAACAATTTCAACTATAGTCAATGTTTACATGCATGTCAAAATTTGTCCATCTATTTTAATGGGAACTTATATAGGGTGACTGGTAATTAGTGATTGAAACACTTGATTGTAGTCATGATAATAAAAAACTTTTACAATGAAACCAAACCTGAAATCGCTATAAAAAATCAACAAGTTCAGTACATTTTGAACAGTTATAAAAAAATAAAATAAACTGTCCAGCTGTTTTTTTCTCGGTTTCAAGTTAGATTTTAGTTGTTTGTTATCATGACTACAATCACGTGTTATCGATCTCTAATTACCAGTCACCCTAAATATATTAAAAAAAAGTACATTTCGAGACGCGTTTTACGCCTTTGCGATGTGTGCACTTGTTTGAAACTCCCACTGCACCGGATGGGCAACTAGTCGAATCGTGCGTGCCGCGGCTGCCTCGACAGGTTACGCCCGCACGCTCAGCGGTCGGTTGACGTCTGCAGTGGCCGGCGGGGGCACAGAAATCGCACCCAGAACGTTTCAGGCCTATTTTTTAACGTAATAGCTAGTTTCTCGGGTATACATGGTACAGTCCACAGCTCAACCGATATCGACCGCTAGTCTTGCGATTAACTCCCGCCAAGATTGCACTGCACAAAACTACGGCCTCGATAGTTTAGAAATAAAAGTGTTGTTTCATCCACCCCGCGGCGGGTGCGGTTAATAACCGCTTCGTGAGTGCATAGCCTTAACAAGTAATAAGAATAATTTGAAGGTCCTTATGTTAGCATTGGTTCATGCAATACGTGTTTCCCCTCATGCATTTTTTTTTGTGTTATCAAGATTTTAATGCAGATGTTTTTGAAATCGGCATCAGGCATCTACTTTATAGCTGACTAAAATTTTTACTTTACTGTATTTGGGCCTTACCATGATACGTTAACACCAGAAACAAGGCCTTGCCAAATATGACCCATTAGAATTGGAATGGACCATAATCCACTACACAGGCCTATTGCGGGTTGGTGGATGTCACATGTCTTCGAATTTTTGGTTCTAAGACATGCCGGTTTCCTCACGATGTTTTCCTTCACCGTTTTGAGAGCAGTGGTGATGAAATAAATTACACAAAGTAATCTGCCCGATTAGGTTTAAATCCGCGACTGGAAAGTCGGGGCCGTTACAACTTGGCTACCACTGTTCTTCTAACATTATGGTTTCTTAAACTACCCAAGTTTTCATGCTCCGATGTCTCATTCCTTCCAAATGGATCTGCATCTTCCGAATGGATGCTGAACCTTTTCACCACAATACTCCGAATATATCCATCAAGAACACTCGCATTTTTTCCACCAGGGTTTCACATCCGCGACCAAATATCCCATCTTTAAACTCTTCTACCATTATGGAGATTGAAGAGCTAAACCTGGTGGCGCCACATGACCCTGGCAAAAAGGATGCGAAAACTCTCGTCGACACATCCGCCGCAAGAGGTGAAAGAAAAATGATGACTCCCAAACAGAATACTCCCTCAAACTTACATCTTCATACCCCTCTCTCGAAGACTTTTCCGTTGTTGTAGGTGCTGTACCAAAGACATCTATTAAGAGAGAAGGATCTACTGTCGGAACACCATCTACATTCACATTCCTGGTACCTCCATCACTCTTCTTCAAATGACTATCTCCATTACTCCGTCTTGAAGGGTTGGACGTTGGTGGAGTCCCGAAGACTTCAGTCAGAAGGGCAGGTTTGATGGTTGGGACACCTTGGCCAGATCCGTTGCCTTGAGGTACCTTTTCTATACTCTCATTGGAAGATTTAGGCGTGGGTGGTGTCCCGAAGACTTCGGTCAGAAGGGAAGGTTTAATTGTAGGGACTCCTTGGACAGATCTGTTGCCTTGAGGAACTCTTATACTCTCGTTTTCATGAGCTTTGTTGGAAGATTTAGGTGTGGGTGGAGTTCCAAAGATATCTATCAGAACTGTAGGACTTAACGTTGGTATCCCTTCGACCTTCACGTTTCTTGTGCTTTGTACGTCTCTCGTTGAATTTATCCCCTCATTTTCGTTAGTCTGTCTCGAGGATTTTGGCGTCGGTGGAGTTCCAAAGATATCTACCAGAACTGTAGGATTTACTGTTGGTAATCCTTCATTTCTTGAGCCTTGTGCCTCTGTCGCTGATTTCCCGTCTTCCTCTGTCTGCCTTGAAGATTTTGGCGTTGGAGGAGTCCCAAAAACCTCATTCAAAAGTGAGGGTTTTATTGTTGGATGACCAGCGGCGTTGTCGTTTCTTGGGTTTTGAAGAACCTATTTTAACTTACACTAATTACTGTGACTTGTTTTTTTTGTATTGGACAATGCCATGGTCATATCGTTAGCTAGTCTATAAGATAGTAAAAACAGCTGCAACAATTCTTACATTAATTAGAGAAGGGACCATTTGATGAAGCAGTTCGTACTACGTCACAACCCACGTACCTAGTTATAGGGTATTCCGAAGGATCCTATGGAAGGTAACTTACGCAGACGCATTCATAGCTAAACAAATATAAGTTTAACACTAAAGAAAGGCAAAATATTGGCTAAAGGAAAGTCTTCGACAATACTGCTCGAGATAATGACAAACAGCGGAAAACCGCCAGTTTCTGCAGGAAATATCACCTATGAAATGTAATGTAACGTAATATATGTACTTTAGGGAAAGCAAAATACAGCAAACATACTAGTAAACATCACAGAGGCCTTCTCATATCTTCATAGCTTTTGATTAAAAAATGAGAAAGAGTTTTTACCCTTTTTTATCGCGTCGAAATACTCACTTATGTCCTACACCTTGGGACGGGAGAAAGGATTACAGATCTATTAAATTCTTACTAACTAAAACTACACCATTTTCTGCAACTATTTTTGGACGAGGCGTTGCAATACTTGCACATTTCGTCTTCCTGCACCGGTTTGATAATGGACCCTTATGTATTTATGCGGACACTCTTACTTTCTGCGGCCGCATACGGTAGCAATTCCGAGTCAAAGTGCACCACCATCTCAACCATTGGACTGTCCAGGTAACAGCCTTCCATGTCTGTTACCTGTAAGCCACATTAGAAGACCGCAGAATAAGCAGGGTGATTGTGTCCTCCCGTTTATTTTGAACCACCTCCTTCGAGGCCATCACATCCTCCCAGAGGAAGGCTACGGCTGGAAAGCCGTAGCCTTCGCAAGCAAGAGTGCGTGGAAACGCACTCTTGCTTGCGACCATGGACTAGACCACCATCAGAAGTGAGAGATTATGCGCAGAAATAACCGCTGCGGTGACTCACGAAGTCACGATGCTGTTCTGCTCATGCTGGGTATTCTTCAAGAGCATACCGCAACGTCTCGTCGGAGCAGTTGCTATGGCAACCAGGCATCAGCTTCCTGCCTAGAGCTTTCAGAAACATCCTTCTAACACAAGCCTCATCGAAAGTTTCTAAACAATAGGAATTTTCGAGGATCACTCGTTTGGTCGCAGACGTAGAACTTATTCAGGGCTTACCATTAGAAGAAATTGAAGTATTAAGGACTGGTTCGTCACATTATGTACATAGAAAAATAAATTGTCACATACTTTCAGTGCTTTTGAGGGAGTCTAAAGACAGTTATAACTAGGAAGTCTTTAAGACTGGCTAACGGATTTGGAGGCAGGAATTTCCCGCCAGAGTCTATGTTTCCTGATAGCTACAACCTAAGAGTCTTTAAATCAAGAGTGTATATTACTTCTAGGTAAGCATGCTCCATCGTCGGCCACATCATTGCTTACCATCAGGTGAGATAGTGGTCAAGTGTGAGTGTATTAACCAAAAAAGGAACATGACGTCATGAAAGCGGAATGGGAAAAAAGGAAGCATTTGATGTAAATCAGCAGAACAAGAGAAGAAAAAGGAATGTTCATGCCTTAAAATAAATTAGCCAGTGTCATTTCAGTCATGATGAGTACAATGCATTCCAAATAAGAATAGGATTGATTGCCACGTCATGTTTTACTGTCAAATCGAAGAAATTTTTACAAAATTGAAGAACTCAGAGACATTCTTTTATTTATATTTCGAATTAGTATTTCTCACTTAACTGCTTAATAGATATTATCCGGCAATAAATATTGCACATCGACCTTTGGAAAGAGACAATCGGCTAATTTCGGCTTCGTAGAGCGTTATCTCTGTCGCACACTACCTATGTGACGTTTGTCAGTCGTTGTTCAAGGTGATTGGTGAACAACGACTGACAAACGTCACATGTTCACCAATCACCTTGAACAACGACTGACAAACGTCACATAGGTAGTGTGCGACAGAGATAACGCTCTACGAAGCCGAAATTAGCCGATTGTCTCTTTGTTGTTGTTCGATGTGCAATATTTATTGCCGGGTACTGTATATACAAATTAAAAGTAATATTATGTAAAAAAGGGTAGAAATACAACTTATTGAGCATCAAATATTATATCAATGGGATAAATGCCCAGATCAGTAGCAGTATTGCCACGTTGATTGGCAATGCTGATTCGTTGACCAAAGAAAAGCCCAGCCCTCTGGTCACGCAAACAGTCGACCAGCTGTTTGCTGATATCATGGACAACACAATAAGTGTCCAGACCCCATGACTCGGAGATGAGGAAAAGTGAAGAACTGGATTCTGATTAAACGTTTTTTGTTCACAGTCCGTAAATAAATTAAATTTTAAAAGTTTCTTTGTTTTGCTTATCCTAATTCTTTGATTTGACAGTATGTAGTGATGATGCATCATGGCAATCCATCCTATTCTCATTTAGAACGCATTGTGGCACTGAGTATCATCGTGTGTTGGATGAAAAAATACCTTATACAGGTAGAAATAAAAAGTAGAAGGATATGGTATTTTCTTCAACTCACTTGGTCAGTGTTGGATCTACCACGTTCAGGAGTTTTTGGTTTTCCAAATAAAATCTCCAGGACTTCTGGATCTAATGTGGTGCCGACCTGGTTAAAGGCATCGGTAATTTTATAAACAGTTATAATAGGCGGCAAATAATTTGAATCAGTTGGTTACGCGCATCGCTACGTCAACTGAGATCCGAAAATTGGCTTCTTCTTAAAGAAAGAAGAGAAGTTTATTTGCTAGAGTATGGCGCATACCATAAAAAACAACTAACTACTAAAAATATGCGACACACCCGCACAAAACGGCCAGTGCTCAGCAAAAACTTCTTCTTTTCGAATCGATGATAAACTCTTTAAACTGTTGGGGTCCTGTAGGTGGCTACGTTAACTGCAGCATCGGTGGCACTCAATAAATCCTCCATAGTGCAGGTGTATGGGCACTTAGGGCACTCCAGCAAGTGGCTCATGTTTTGAACGGGGGTTTGTATGTACAGCGGTCTACCTGGGTGCGCAACCGATTTAGTGCTTTCCATACAGGCCACTGCAATTCATGTCGTAAGTTATTGACTATTAACATAGGGTAGTAGATAGAAGGATAAAGATTTTCTACAACTCACTTGGTCAGTGGTCGATCCACCATGGTCAGGAGTATTTGATTTGCCGAATAAAATCTCCAGCACCGTTGGATCTAATGTGGTGCCAACCTGGTCATGGGTAATGTAACAATATCAGAGGTGACTTATAAACAGATAGCATAGCTTTTGTCTTATAATATTCCCACTTCTGGGACTTAAGCCTTCTCTCTAGGAGAAGGAATAGGCCGTAATCCGTAACGCGGACCAAGTGCAGATTGGTGGATGTGACGTCTTCGAATTTTAGTTCTAGGACAAAACGGTTTCGCGATGTTTTCCTGCACCGTTTTGCGAGCAGTGGTGATGAAATAAATTACACGAAATAATGCGACTAGCTAGGTTTAAACCTGCGACTCGGTCACCACTGCTGAAGCTAACATAGGGTTAGAGCAGTGCCGTAAATAGCTTTTTATATACCTGATACCGGATTCTGAAATTGTCCATCTTTGGTGGAATTTCACCGAGTCTTCATGGAGGCGTCGACCTGAGCGTCCGCGTCCAGTTCAAGCCATGGTACGGTGCGAGAAGGAATAATAATATTTGACAACTATCACACAATGCCATCTAGTCTAAAGCTAAGCAGAGTTTGTGTTATGAGTAGTAGGCAACGTATAAACATGGTATAAACAATATACTCATATATTTCTAAATACACACGTATTATAGATAAATTACACCTAGACACAGAACAATCGATCGTGCTTATCACGCGAATATTTGTCCTGGGTGGAAGTCGAACCCTCGACCTTTGGTATATCAGTCCGGGACACTAACCACTGGACTAATAGCCCAGTCAAAATATAATAGGATTAGGCAACGTCCTTCTGATGCACCACGCGGGTCCAATGCGGATTGGTGGATGTCACACGTCTTCGAATTCTTGGTTCCTTCACCGTTTTGAAAGCAGTGGTGATGAAATAAATTACACAAAGTAATGCGCCTGGCTGGCTAATTCCTGCGTACTTGACTATAATCTTTGTGATTGAAATCGGTTGGGAGAATTATTTAAGCTTTATAAAGTATAATATATATAGAAAAATCAAACCAATTATTAATACCAATCACCCCTAGAAACTGTAGTTTTTTGACCTATAAATAAATTATTATAATATACCGAAGATATAAATGATTGCAGCGAAAATATGTTTGCAGATAGGCCTATACAGGGTGTAATTGACATCGTCGCACAAACGAATCACTGATCCTGTATATGATTCCTGACCACTCAGTGGTGAAAATTTTAATTTTTACCTGTATAAAATCGTTATTCTAACCAAACCCAATGATATTTAAAAAAAAGAAAAGAAAAAAAAATACAAAAAATAATAATTAAAAAATAATCGAGGCAAATTAATCGAACCTATGTATTTAATTTTATAATTATTTATTGAATTCATTAATTTTTTTTCGCAAAAAAAATAAAATAACGTTTTTATACAGTTTAATTAAAAAAAAAAAACTTCTGTATTTTGTTTTCGTTCTTTTTCTTTGAATTATACGTTGGTACATAAATAGTAAAATAAATAAATAAAAACGTAAAAAAAAACGACAAAAAATTCCACCACTGGGGTGTCTAGAATCATGTACTGGATCCATGGTATTCGTTTATGGTACAATGTCATTGACACCCTGTATTTAAACTAAATAGCTCTTCAACCTCTTTTCACAACGTAACTCTTCAAAAACTCACTTCTTCAAGAGGTGCACGGGTTGCTGTATTCGGTTTAGGAGTTGGTGGTGTCCCGAAGATGTTGATCAGGACTGAGGGGTCGATGGTGGTTGACTGGGATGCAGCTAACGCCAAGACCCCGGCTAGTATGAGGACCTGCATCTTATCTGAAAAAAAGTGGAAAGGAAACATTGTTAAGTAGGTAATGGATATAATCATTTTCTTAAAATCTTATACAAAGAAGATACGAGAGATTGGCTTTTCTTAAAAAGGATCATTATACACACCAATATGAACAACTTTTACTATGAGACCAACACAATAATCACGAAAAAAAACCTGCCGCTTCATAGATTTATATTCTCACTAGCCTTCTGCCAGCGGCTTCGCCCGCGTGAAAACTCTTACGTCATAAAACGAAGCTTTGTGCAAAATTTCACGCTCCTAGTCCCAGTGCAGTAGTGTCGGCTGTGCGTTGATATGTCAGTCGGTCAGTTTCTCCTTTTATATAGGGACACGGGTGCAAAGGTATTATACCTATAAACCTTCCTTTTGAATCACTCTATCTATTAAAAAAACCTGCATGAAAATTCGTTGCGTAAAAGATCTAAGCATACATAGGGACAAAGCGACTTTGTTTTATACTATGTAATGATATAGATAAGCGGCGGGTTTTTTTTTCGTGATTTTCGGATTGTTCTCATAGTAAAAGTTGTTAATATTGGTGTTTTCAATAAAATACTTTTCTTTCTTTCTTTTATCATTTCTGGGGCCCAAGTCTGCTATGTCAGTAATATTGTCATGAAATAAAGATATTAGTGACATAGCAGACTGACAACCAGTTGTGTTGCTGTTTCAGGAAACGATTTCTTTGTTTCATTTTTTGTTTTGTATAAAATACCGTAGGTACAAAAATAAACAAAGGCAAATTGTATTTTTAGTTTATTTTTTTCATTAAGTAAGTTGTTGTCTTGGTGTACTTTCAATGTTTGTGTTAAATACTATAGTAAGGTTATTCTCACGACTAATAAATATACGACAGTCCGTCAACAAATATCCGACACTGTCCTATGGTCATCTGACATCACAATCACTTTGTAGTCTCAAGAACAGTTGGAAAGGCTGTGACTAGAGATGCGCCCTATATAGGCTATATTATACAATAGGTGTCATTGACATCGTACCACAAGCGAATACCATAGATCCAGTACATGATTCTGGACAACCCAATGGTGGAATTTTTCGTCGAATTTTTTTAAAATTTTTGAAAAACAAAAGTTGTTCATTTTTTTTTAAATTTTTGCCTTTATAAAATCGTTATTGTAACCAATCTAATGATATTTTTAGAAAAAAAAAAAAAATAGTAATAAAAATATCATCGAGGCAAATGAAGTCGTTATTCTAATCAAACCCGATGTCATTTTACTCTAGAATGTAATTCATTCATTTTTTTTTCGCAAAAAATGTTAAAACGACGTTTTTATACAGTTTAATTTAAAAAAACGTAAAAAAAATCATAATAAAAAACTAAAAAACCGACAAAAAATTCCCCCACTGGGGGTCTAGAATCATGTACTGGATCCATGGTATTCGTTTGCGTTAACATGTCAATGACACCTTGTATATTTCTTTGGTTCAGGCCATGGTCCGCAGCGAAGAGGAATGGCAGGTGGTCGCCTCCTTCTGCGAAGCAGTAATGCTCGTAAAGGAGGAGGCTGACCGCATAAGGCAAAGGCAACGGCGCACTCGCCGTAGCCGTCGCCGCCGCGATCCTGCTGATATCCGGCCACCGTAGACACTGGCTTGCGGACAGTGAGCAATGGGTAGCTCGCCGTCCGGTCGTCTGGTAGCAGTCCAGACCGAGCCCAAGTCGTCGACGGCGCGCTCAGTTCCCGCGCGCCTCAAGGAGTTGTCAGCACACCGTAGGGGCCCTACAGGGTCGAAGCCTCCCGGAGCTGAGGGTTGATGCGAAAGCGTTACACCGGGGCTCTGGGAATAAGGCAAGGAAGGCACGGGGTAGGTTCTTTAGTCAGTAAGAGTCTGACACTGTTTCCCGCTCCGCCCAAGAGTGGGATTCGTCATTCGATGATTTTTACCTACCATAAAAAAAAAACCTTGTATATTTCTTTGGCAACCCTATAAGAGGTAAAGGTGTCGTGATTAATTTCAAGGGCACAGGTCAACAAACTAACTGCTGTTAGACATCTTTATAAATACTATCATGTAAAAAGATGTGGTTAACATACACGTTAGCATTATTTTCTGTTACTAGAATGTATTTTGGCTTTTGTGGTCTCAAATACGTATATTTTATCATATTAACTTTGATAAAAAAAAAACAATTAAAATTATATAAAATTGTTTTGCAAATATTTTTGGTTATGTGGTAGGATAAAAAAATATATCTTTAAAATTCCGAGAGGAATTGAATAATCGTTAAAATATATTATTATGGTAAACAAAATTGTGAGGTACCTAATTCCACTACGGCACAAATCATGTTAAAAGTACGCCATTGTGAAATTCTGTCAAACTTTCGGCCAAAAAACAGTTATATTTTATATTATATAATTTTTATGATTTCAAAATATTCAATCAAAGAAGATTCCACGCCACGAACTATCGGTGTATCTTTCTCCTCTGTCAAATCCATCCAAAGGTTGTCTTTAAAAAATCGCTTTTAGCGATAAGACCGCCCGTTGTAACACCGTCGTAATTTTTAAGTGTCCTTATGTACCAAGTTTTGTTTATGGTGTACCTACAATAAAGTGTATATCTATCTATCTATTATACCAAGTGTGTTATCTCAAATAAATCTTGAAGCATCAAAACTCTGCCAGATGGAAGCGCAACTATTTTAAAATTAGTAGGTAAGCAACACCCATACAAAGCTGTGTCAGAGTCACAACATAATGTAATAGAAAGGAAGAAAAAACGATTATTCGTACGTCAATTAGATTTCGGAGCATCAAGATTGCCAGATGGAAGGAAACTTTAATATTTGTAACATATTAAAGTTTCCTTCCATCTGGCAATCTTATATGGGATAGGATAGGGATAGGGAGAGGATGTTTAGTCAGTAAGAGTCTGACACTGTTTCCCTCTCCGCCTAAGGGCGGGATTCGTCATTGGATGATTTTTACCTACCATAAAAAATTATAAGAAAACACCCATACAAATCTGTGTTGTATCGATATCACTAAAGTGATCTAATAGCAAAAAGAAAGAATAAATGTATTCATACGTCACACATATAGTAGAAACAAAATAAATAAAGGAAAAAATAAAGTTTTTCCAAAGTATTCTATTAACATATCTCGAATTCACGGATATTATTGTGGTCATATTATTAGTATACGCTCAAATTTGTGTCCATAATCAGTATTTTATGTGTTTCACTGATTTTATTTCATTATTTTTTAATATTCATTTTTGTAGCGGTTTCCTTAATTTAATGTTAAAGTAGTAAACATCAATCGATCGAATAATATTAGATTTATAACATATATATTATATGTCTACGGAAAAAAAAAACAATGTTTTTAGGTCACGGTTGGCTTGTTGATTTCCGAATTACGAATTTTATAAGTTAGACCATGGCCTCAACCAAGGCCCGGCGCGAGAGATCCCTAAGGGAATGAAAAAGGGGGCAAGGTTTGTATTTAGAAACCGACTTTCACGCGGGCGAAGCCGCTAGCAGAAGATAGTCTACTAAAGTACTATATCATTTATTTATTTATTCTTTAATCAGAACGACAAAATGCCAATTACACTGATTACAAATTATGTAATACATATTAAAAAGAAAAATGTAAGAGATATACATATAAAGTAACTACTCACTCAGTTTTCTCGCAAATCACCAGACATTCAGTCAATATCACCTTCCATTCATCAGCGAACAGATCTAATCCTGGATTGGATTCAAGGAGAGCGTTGAGTGAGATTAACATTCGGGGAATGGGTGACATACGTCGGGCAACCGTACGGCAACGTGGCACCACAAATAATTTATGCCGTCTTGCCCGACAATAGTTATCAGGAACAAATATTTTACACAGCTCCTCATGCAAACTAGGCGAGTCGATGGTTCCGTGTATGATCTTGCAGGCAGTCACAAGCTGATCAAAAGCTCGTCTAACTTGGAGAGAAGTAAAGCCTAAGCAACCTAACAGGAATTTGGTTGGATACAAATATGGATAGTAACCAAACCTACGTTTGTAGAAATATCTTAAAAATGCTTTTTGGATTTTTTCTATCATAAGGGTATAGGATTTTTCGTACGGATTCCAAACACAAGAGCTTGAATCAAGTTTACATCTTACAAGTGTGTTATACAGAAGTCGGATAACTTGATGGTTTGTAAATTCACAGCAATTTCTGAGGACAAACCCCAGCCTCCAAAACGACTCTTTGGCTAGAGAAACAATGTGGTCATGAAAAGTAAGCCTAGTATCGAAGATAACGCCGAGATCTTTAATTGCCATCACTCTTGGTATTTCTACGTCGTTTATAATATAAGTGAATTGCATTGGATTTCGTGAACGGCTAAAACTCATAATGCAACATTTAGATGGATTGAAATTCATTTTGTTGATAACTGACCACTCACTTATAGCATCAATATCTTTTTAAAGAGCTGTACAGTCTGCTAGAGATCATACTGTACACTATACTAAACTCAAACTCAAAATCATTTATTTCAAATAGACCATTTATAAATTATCATCATCAGCCTTTTTAATGTTCCCACTGCTGGGACACAGGCCTCCTCTCTAAGAGAGGTAATGGGCCGTAATCCACCACGCGGGCCCAGTGCGGGTTGGTGGATTTTTTTTTTCTTTTTTATGGTAGGTAAAAATCATCGAATGACGAATCCCACTCTTGGGTGGAGCGGGAAACAGTGTCAGACTCTTACTGACTACAGAACCTACCCCGTGCCTTCCTTGCCTTATTCCCAGAGCCCCGGTGTAACGCTTTCGCATCAACCCTCGGCTCCGGGAGGCTTCGACCCTGTAGGGCCCCTACGGTTTGCTGACAACTCCTTGAGGCGCGCGGGAACGGAGCGCGCCGTCGACCACTTGACCTCGGTCTGTACTGCTACCAGACGACCGGACGGCGAGCTACCCATTGCTCACCGTCCGCAAGCCAGTGTCTACGGTGGCCGGATATCGGCAGGATCGCGGCGGCGACGGCTACGGTGAGTGCGCCGTTGCATTTTCCTTATGCGGTCAGCCTCCTCCTTTACAAGCATTACTGCCTCGCAGAAGGAGGCGACCGCCTGCCACTCCCTCTCGCTGCGGACCATGGCCTGAACCAAGGCCCGGCGCGAGAGGTCGCCGCCGCCGATCACCCCCACGAGGGCACGGCGTTCCTCTTCCCAAGCGGGGCCCACTTCTACCGTGTGCTCCACCGTGTCCTCTGGGCTGGCCACACAGTGGCGACACCCGGGCGTCTCTTCCGCACGGATCCGGTGCAGGAACCTCCCGAACTTGCCATGTCCGGTGAGGACCTGCGTCATGCGGAAGGTGAGGACGCCGTGAGGTCTATCCAGCCAGAGTTGGTGGATGTCACGTGTCTTCGAATTTTCGGTTCTAGGACATGCCGGTTTCCTCATGATGTTTTCCTTCACCGTTTTGAGAGCAGTGGTAATGAAATAAATTACACAAAGTAATGCGCCTGGCTGGGTTTGAACCCGCGGCCTACTACACGCAAGTCGGGACCGTTAGGACCACTTGGCCACCACTGCTACTCGGCTACTATACCTAAGTATATAATAATATAGTATACAGTAAAAAGTGCAAATTAGCTTCAATTTTGAGATTTCAAAAGTGATGATGAGGTTATAGTAGACTATCTTCTGACCCCGGCTTTACCTGTTCCGCTATCAATAAACTACACACCGCCTTACGTCACAGAATTAAGTTTTTCCCCTTCAACGCGGAATCGCAAGTTTTTTACAACAAACTATTGTTAAATAATGAAAAAAATAACTTGATTGGAACACACGATCACAGTAAATCGTTAGTTATTACTCGAAATACGTAGAAACAAGTTTGTATAGTCATTAAAGTCGTATTATTAAGAAGAACTGGTTTTGTATATGGTTGTCTATCAAAATAATTATTTGGTTTGGTTGTTATTGGGTGGGGCGAGAGGGCTTGGCAGATTTTTTATTGACTAAAACTCATCAGTCGCATGCAAGGAAACAATTTTTTTTTAAATGCAATAAACTAGTACTTGACTGCTATCCCACCTGATGGTAAGCAGTGATGCAATCGTTGATGGTAAGGCACACTAGTTTATTAAGAGCCTATTCACTCTAGCCTTGAAGACACCTAAATTATATTCGGACGAAAAGACTGCAGCCGGCAAACTGTTCCAGTCCCTCGATGTACCCGGTATAAATGACGAGGCAAAAAGCTTAGTCCGGGCCGCAGGTGTCTCAACAACGTAAGGGTGGATATTTGCCGTACGCCGGGATGTCCGAAGGTAAAATTGGGATGGCGGAATCAAATCGTGCAATTCCTGCGCACACAATTGGGCAAGCGTCGTCGAGACCGACCAAGGAAGAGGCGGCGGGATGATCTAGACGCGTACCGAGAGGACTGGTTCGACATGACACGGGAAAAGAAGATTTGGAAGGGGGTGGTAAGTGGACGTGTATTGAAATAGTACATTTTGATACAAGTGCAGGAAGTTTGTCATTGCGACCGAGGCGAAATTCGCACGAGCCGTAGGCGAGTGTGTTATGGAGCCGAGGGCTGCAATGGCAAATCTGCACGTGTGTCAAACGACGTTTTTCAATACACTTACGACTTGTGAAATAAAGAAAGAAAGAAAAAAAATTAATCGTATCTCAAACATACAGTAGAAATATATAAGTATAGCATTCAAATCTGCTCTGGTCAGTTTCTAATTTCGTGGGGGTCATCCAGCGACTCTGGGGGACGCCTCGCGCCTGGTTCGATAAACTAAGTAAAACAAAATAATCACCCTTGACCGTGACGATAAGGAAGGAATAAAAAAGCCCTTGTTGTGATAAACTCAAAAAAGCACTTGGGTGATATACATGCTATATTGAACCTAATAGGAGTGCGATAAGAGGCAGTTTTCGAAGTAAGTGTATTGAAAAATATTGTTTGATACACGTGAACAATTTTTTTAACACCTTTTTTTTGTACGAGTTTTCAAGCGCAAAAAATCGCAGAGTCTAACTACACACTCGCCAAGATCCGACGGCCGTATATTTGAGAACGCATCCATATTCAGAATCAGATAGACATAGAAAAAAAACTACCCCCTTTTAGATTACAGTACGGTCATTCAATAATAAATGACGTTAACAGTTGACATTGCTGTCAAAAGCTGTTATTGGTATTTACTTTTGAAAACCATTTATGTATTTTGTACAAGTGCACAAGCAGTAAAGTTCGCACAGCCTAACTTTAGTGCGTTTTTTTTTTTGGTAGGTAAAAATCCCTTGGGCTTAGCGGGAAACAGTGTCAGACTCTTACCACAAATTATATAGGTACAGATGTCAATCTACGTACAAAGCGCGCTCGAGCAACGCACACATAGACACCGTACACCGACACGAAAACCGGGCTCAACGAGGATCATTACGACCGCGAGGGTGTCACGTTTGAGGCGCGCGTCTGTGACATTTAGCAACTACCACGATCATTTGTTGTGCATAATCCAGTTGACATCCCTAGCGCGCGCGACCGCCGTGCGTAGGTATGAAAAGTGAAGTACATACATGAGATTGACTTCTGTACCTTTTTATTTTGTGCCCTTACTGACTAATAAGCCTACCCCATTCCTTCCTAGCCTTATTCCCAGGGCCCTGGTGTTAAGTCTTCGCATCAATCCTTGGCCCCGGAGGCTTTGACCCTGCAGGGCCCCTATAGTTTGCTAACAATTCCTTGAGGCGGGAACAATGCGCGACGTCGACGAACCTAACTTTAGTGCTGGGATCATAGTCAAGCACAAGTTAAAGCGTTTAAATATAAAAAAACTACCACCCTCAATAAAAAAAACAGATTAGTAGGTACCTACATTATTAGAAGGGATAAAACGAATGTTAGATACTAAAAGAGCTATAGAAATAAATATGGATGTATGGCGAGGGTGAGGGAGGCCAAAGAAAAGATGTAAGGATTGTGTGAGAAGTGATATGAAAGAAAGAGGAGTTAGTGATAGCGAGACGGGTTTTTTTTATGGTGGGAAAAATCATCTAATGACGAATTCCGCCCTTGAATGGAGCGGGAAACAGTGTCAGACTCTTACTGACTAAACAACCCACCCTTTTCCTTCTTAGCTTTCATACCAGGGTCGGAAATTCTTTTCAGAAACCGGAACGGGGCCCCAGTAGACTTCAGTTCAGTAGGGCCGTCCTTGATAGCGTGACGGGTGACAGTACAAAATGGAAGAAAAAAACGTGTTGCGCCGACTACAAATAAAACGGGACAAGACCAGGTGATGTCTACCTACATATTATTATTATTATTTCTAGCCCAAACTGTCCCAACGCTGGGCAAAGGCCTCCCTCCATTCTTTCCAGTGTTCCCGGTTCTGAGCCACTTCTTGCCAATTCCTAAGGAAGGCATCCAAGTCGTCCTGCCATCTCCTTCTTGGTCTGCCGCGACCCCTTCTACCCACATATTACTAATTATTATAATTAAAGGAGAAATTGACTGACTGACATATCAACGCACAGCCGTAACTACTGAGACTAGGAGTGTGAAATTTTGCACAAGGCTTTTTTTTATAACGTAGGCGAACACTAAGAAAGGATTTCCCAAAATTCACCCCCTAAGGAAACGAAACGGGGTTCAAGTTTGTATGGAAAAACCTGCTTATTGGCGGGTGAAGCCGCTGGCAGAATATATGCTGCGCTGGATGTCGGGAGTTTCGCGGAAAGACCGCATTAAAAACTCCCGCATCCGGGGCAGCCTTCAGGTCCGTGACATAGCGGATAAACTGCAGGAGGGTCGCTTACGCTGGTATGGCCACGTTTTACGAAAACCGGCAGACTACGTGGGTAGCAGATGCCTCGCCATGCCGCCTCCGCCGGGACCCGGAAAACGAGGTAGGCCTAAGAGGCGTTGGATCGACGTCGTAAGGGACGACATGCGTGCTAATGGGCTTGAGGCAAGGGACGCAAAAGACCGAGCGAAGTGGAGGCGTCTAGGAAGGAAAGCGGACCCCGGGCACCGAGGTGAAAGCCAAGGTAGCAACCGTGACTGGCGCTAGGTTGATGATGATGATGATGAAGCCGCTGGCAGAAAGCTAATAATTTATAATCAACTAGCGACCCGCCTCAGCTTCGCACGGGTATATCGAATATATTATACATGTACTATACCTACATAAAAACCTTCTTCTTGAATCACTCTATCTATTAAAAAAAACCGCATCAAAATCCGTGGCGTATTTTTAAAGATCTAAGCATACATAGGGACAAAGCAACTTTGTTTTATACTATGTAATGATTAAACAGTCTAGACGTAAGTTCAAACATTATTAACATAATTCAATGACCGTGAACTTGTGACACCAAACATCTACAACTTTTATCACGTTTTTGACCCTCGGCTCAACAAAAAACTAATGTTTTCACATCCAAATACAACTCTAAACCAAAAAACTAACCACAATCGTCATTATAAACTAATTATCTTTAACTATCTATGTAGCTAAATCACTACACAATACAAAACAAAGTCGCTTCCCGCTGTCTGTTCCTATGTATGCTTAGATGTTTAAAACTACGCAACGGATTTTGATGCAGTTTTTTTAAATAGACAGAGTGATTCAAAAGGAAGATTTGTATGTATAATACATGCATAATATATTCAATGTATCCGTGCGAAGCTGGGGCGGGTCGCTAGTATAATAATATATTCACAACTATCACACAACGTCGTCTAGTCCCAAGCTAAGCAGAGCTGCTTGTGTTATGGGTACTAGACAACTGATAAACATACTTATAAATTCCTAAATACATAGAGTGATTTCAGAGGAAGGTTTATATGTATAATACATGCATAATATATTTAATATCACCATTGCATCAACGCGTCCGTCTACTACCGAGATATACGAAAAAAAAATAGCTACACAACAAAAGAAAAGGTCACGCTTACCTTTAAAATAAAAATCACAGCACTTTATAAAGAAACTAAAAAAAAAAGAAACTATTAACGTCTAATTTGAAAGGTCATTTGTTTATTATTAATTTGTTTGTTAATTAAAATGATTTAGTTAAAAGATGTCTGTCCCAAATGACATCTCTGAAGCAACTGACAAGATGCGAGTTCGATTGAAATAATAATCATGTTTGACATATTGAGCTTACGTTGCGTGAAGGAAAACCGGTGGGACTTGCAAGGTTGTGTAAAAAAACCTGTTGAGATGGCTTTTTTGTGTTTTGAAGTGATTTTATATTATATTATCGAATAACTACTCAAATTCTCTCAATTTTAGCTTTTTATTAGCTTGCAATGTAACTATGTACTATATTCGTCTCAAATCTTGCAACTCAATTTTGAAGCAGATTTCTTCACCCGATTGAGCTGCAATTTTGCAAGCAGGTGTAAATCGCATGACAATGCAATATTGTGATGACATGGAGCTGATCTAAAAATGGAGCCGGAAGGTAGTCATAGGAGCTCAGCAATAAAACAACTCAACCTTATCGTGTTTGAGCTCATTGGATTTGTATTGAGGAGTACTTTGATCCTATATGGTAGGCAGGGTCTGATGGTGGAGTAGGAAGGTGGCTATAGGAACTCCACTCCACTTGTTGTTGACTAAAACAAAATCGTCTTTCTTCAAAAAAAAAACCTTTTTAATAATTATAAACTGTACTAACACCGTTTTTTTTTAGTTCACCATTTGGTAAACAATATTTGTATGCCCAGCAAGGCAACACATAGTGAGTCGATATTTTATAATGAACACCATGTATTGTACCTACTTACATTCTATTCTATTTTTTGTTGATGGCAAATACGAGCCGATGTCGACTATTCTGCCAATGTCTAAAGTAAATTGGAAAAGCAAGTAGTGTATATTCTCGACATGAAAAATTAAACGGCTAGTGGTTGAAGATTAGTAAATTCTTCGAGTGATACGTAATTGACACTTGATGGGTTAATAGTGGACTGAAACAAACAAAAAATAGAATTACATAAATATTATAATTGTTAAAACATTAAATATACGCGTAATCCACAACTACACAGACAGAATTTTTGAAGGTTAGGTATAATTTATAGTTTTATGTTGTTGTGGCGGATGAAGATCATCAACGCCACAAGTAGGTCTGAGGATGGATAGGTTAAGAGGGCGGGGATATTGATTGGGAGAGGGATTTTAAGTTTCGGGACACGACGATACAAATCTAGAGATGGGATGTTGTTAGTGCATTCAAAGAATATGTGATCCAGTGTGCCTTCTGCCAAACCACACTCACATAGAGAAGAATCACGAACACGGATCTTTTCCAAGAACACAGGTGTGCAGCAGAAACCTAAACGGATTCTACAGAGGACGGAGTAAACGGGTTTAGATACTTTTTTGTAAGTGTAGAACCAAGGTTTTGATTGTATGGTTGGCTGTACTGCATGGAAGAACTTGCCCACCTACTTACATTATACCTATGTGCAACAAATAAACATATTTGACTTTGACTTTCATTTGTCCTTTGTATTCTGGAGCTATAAACTCTTTTGAATAATTATGGAACCAGTGGTTAATGCATTATGGACTTTACTCATAACGGTTTAATTCATTAAACCCCAAAAGGCCACTGGTGTCCACACACCTGTTGTTTTTGTGTCTGTAATTACGGTAGTTGAAAGGTTAGATATTTAGGGCGTCATACTTTTTTCTTTTAATTGTTGTCTCTCAAGATGAATTACTCCTGTATCTTGGGTTCTTTCACAAGTATGTAAACCCACACACACTAGATGCCCAAATCCAAAGCATCCATCTGTTGGCCATATGAGTATTTGTTTTTCGAGAGGGAAACGAAACTGCTACAGAACACGCAGTGGTTGAGCGATTGAATGCTAGGTGCTGCGTTTTTTTAAATTTCAACTTTACAAATCGATAGCGTTTCATGCACTGCATTGACTAACGGTGTGTAATGAATATTATTGTATTGCCATAATAAACTGGCCTGTTAGTGAAAGAAAGAAAGAAAAATATTTTATTTGACACAAATAGAACCACATGTAGACACAAATGATAAAAATGGTGATAAAACTAACATTATGTGTCTCACGGCTGCGCCAAATAGGTTTAGTTCAGCTACATCGATATGTAAAGATAAAATTAAAAAATAAAGTACCTACATTTTGTTAAACTGTGAGAAAGAGGTCAATTGTCGAATCCAACTTGGACGAACATCATTAATTATAACCATTTTAATTCAGAATGTATTTTTACATAAAATCTTCTGCCTTTAATATCAGTGTGATCTCGTCAAGCCGAATTCAACAAGGTTGCGTACGCCGTGCAACGCAAGCTAAGTATGTCGTCAAATTGCCTCATGCTACAAAATAAACACATAAAACTGGTTCTACGATTTTCCTTATACTATGATTACCTTGCGTTATATATTGATCTCATATTTTACACACTAACACGGCATATAAGTTGGACTTTTTGGTTTAAACCCAGCCAGCAGCAATTTATTTCGCAAAACGGTGAAGGAAAACATCGTGAGGAAACCGGCATGTCCTAGAACCAAAAATTCGAAGACATGTGACATCCACCAGCCCGCACTGGGGCCGCGTGGTGGATTATGTCCCATTTCCTCCCTTAGAGAGGAGGCCTGAGTCCTAGCAATGGAAACATCGTACTAATATTATAAATGCGAAAGTTACGATGTTTGGATGTTTGTTACTCAATCACGCCAAAACGGCTGGACGGATCTGGATGAAATTTGGCACAGGCATAGGATACACTCCGGAATAGGACATAGGCTACTTTTTATCCCGGAAACCCCAACCCCAACCCCAATACCACGCGGGCAAAGCCGCGGGCAAAAGCTAGTTAGGTATACGGCTGATGCTATGCGAATAGTTAAAATAGTTATTTAGCTTAATTCGTTAAAGTATCGCTTTTTTGGCTATATTTTTATTATGTCCATTTTCATTTTTAAGCATGTTTTGTTTTTATTCTCTACTATTAGGTCCCTTTTATTTTATTTAGTCTCTCACTAGTTATGTATAAATTACATTTAGGAAGAGTCACTTCGCCAATATATATGTAATAAGCGACACTAATGGGAGAAGACACTGACTTCTGTAATACAGGTTTCGACCTAGCTCAGAAGTCAGGGCTTCAAATATATTGTTAAACATATTGTATACGTGTCAATAAACTATTTGATTTGATTTGATTTTCGATCGACCTTAGTAACAACAGTATAATGGCATTTTATAAGTCACATTGGTAAGACCTACCACACCTAGAAATAAAAAAAACCAATCACAAACGAAAAAACAGTCGCAACGTCTTCGATGCTAGAATATTGTCTTTTTTTTTTGTCATATCTGTGAAGACGAGCCGGTTGGCTGGAAGTTTCGAATACGCAAGATTATGCATGAAAGGAGGGTACTTATCGTACCTACAGTACAGTACGGCCGTTGGATCTTGGCGAGTCTGAATATTTAGGCTCTGCGAATTTTCTCGTACAAAAATAAAGAACAATACCGTTCCTATTATAATTAACAACGTGATTGTTAAAATATGCGAGTCCTCTAACTTTTTTTGCCCTAAAGAATGATTTACAATGATCCGTTAAAGCCACATGCATTATTTTGTGTAATTTATTTCATCACCACTGCTCTCAAAACGGTGAAGAAGAACATCGTGAGGAAACCGGCATGTCCTAGAGCTAAAAATTCGAAGACCACCAATCCGCACTAGGGCCGCGTGGTGGATTAGGTATAGACCATTCTGACTTTAAAAGAAACTTTGACCCCTGAGTTTGTTTCGGTGTTTCTTCTCAGGGTAGTCCGCTAGGAATCACCGGACTCATATAGCTTAAACTGACGAAAAAATAAAAATTAAAATGCGTTCCAAAAAAGAAATAGGATCGATTCCCATGTTGTCACGTCACGATTTTCTGTCAAATCGAGGCATGCAATTTTTTAAATCTAATTCATTTACGAAATACTTAACTTATTGACCAACTTTAAACGAAAAAAAGTTTAATCAAAACCCAGTTCTTCAATTTTACTCATCTCCGACTTCTTGACAGGATGTGACCCTGACATTCGATCCTATTCACATTTTGGAACGCGTAGTACATGTAAATAAGTGTTTTTTTTTTAACCTGCTTGCGAATAAACATCGTTTATTCTATGACAACTATCACCTTCAATGCACCGTAAAAGATTTACGGGTTTCAAATAAAGTACGGCACAGCGGGGTGAACGCTTAACCATAGCAACCAACGGCATTTTAGTTCAACTTACAGTAATATCTCAATTTTACCTTCGGACGGCTTACGGCAAGTATCCACCTTTACGTTGTTGAGACATCTACGGTCCGGACTAAACGTATTGCCTCGTCGTTTATACCGCGTACATCGAGGGACTGGAACAGTGCGAGGTGCGGTCTTTCCGTCCGATTATAATTTAGGTGTCTTCAAGGCTAGAGTGAATACTTATAGCAATTGCCTTCCTATGTAAATGCATATTCTTCTATGTAAATATTTCTCAGAAAATAATGAGACAATTGCTATTTTTATACTTAATTAGTCTTGTATATACTTACATAGGTAAACTACCTGAGTCCAATGACGTTATTTATAAGTATACATATAATTATGTACTTTGATCTCCAAGCGAACGGATAAACACCAAGCGAACGTCAGCGTTCACATTGATGGGTGATCGGCGGCGACGACCTCTCGCGCCGGGCCCTGGTTCAGGCCATGGTCCGCAGCGAAGAGGAATGGCAGGCGGTCGCCTCCTTCTGCGAAGCAGTAATGCTCGTAAAGGAGGAGGCCGACCGCATAAGGCAAAGGCAACAGCGTACTCGCCGTAGCCGTCGCCGCCGCGATCCTGCCGATATCCGGCCACCGTAGACACTGGCTCGCGGACGGTGAGCAATGGGTAGCTCGCCGTCCGGTCGTCTGGTAAGACCGAGTCCAAGTCGTCAACGGCGCGCACCGTTCCCGCGCGCCTCAAGGAGTTGTCAGCAAACTGCGGGGGCCCTTCAGGGTCGAAGCCTCCTGGAGCCTAGAGGGTGGTGAAAACTGTTACCTCGACTCCAGGAATAAGGCAAGGAAGGTACGGGGTAGATTTTTTAGTCAGTAAGAGTCTGACACTGGTCTCCCGCTCCGCCCAAGAGCGGGTTTCGTCATTGGATGATTTTCACCTACCATAAAAAAAAAAGCGTTCACATTGATTATAGGTAATATGGTGTATGCTATTTCACTTGTGCTGGCAGTATAGAAATTCGGGTCACGGTTCAATAGAAATGTCAAAATAGAATAAGTTTTTTTTTAATTAGACAGCTGTCAGTTAAAAGTGAAACTCCCTAGGGAGGAAAAGTACTACTTTCTATTCGCTCCGCAGGCAACTTTACAGCTACTTTCAGAGTATGAGTAATGAAAATATTATTTCAATACACTTACTTGGAACCTCGCTCTTATCCTGCCGTTTACGAGCATTCAATAGTTTATTTCACGAACTAGTGCGGAAAAAAACGCACGTTGTCCCCCGCCACAATCCTTGCGTCGTTTATCCACAATGCTGAGGGTCGTGATCTCGACGAATAACTTTTTGATGGACTATGTTTAGCCATGTGGCCCTATCTTCGGCGATGTGTGTGTGAGTTTTTCTTTCTTTCTTAAAATTCATCTGCAAGATTTTACATAAACAAACATACAAACATTACTTATTCGCTGGGTGCGAAGTATAAGGTGGGGGAACCACGAAACGATCGCAGCGCGCGTCACGGCCATAAAAGGAACTTTCGGTGGCGGACGCTGTCACTTTTTACTAGCGAGATTTACGTTTTTAGTAAATAAACATGAGTCACGAAGCTTGCTGCGTAGTTAATTGCAAAAACAATGGCAGAAATTGTGATAAAAAATTCTACAAACTAATTGTTTTCCTTTCAATGTTGTTTGTGGTTGGAAAATGATGTCGTGTGTGGTCGGAATCCAGTTTTTATGAATAATTTGGCCATGTTTAACTGAAAATACATAAAAGGATGGATTATTGAGAGCACAAGCACTCATAAATAATCGTCTGCTATTTACATGAAATGCTTTATTCGATGAAATTTGCTTATTTCTTTACTTACTTATCATGACGACAGCCATGAAAAATCTGTAATGTACTAAGCGAAATCTATTGATTGTGTCATTTTATACGAAAAATAAATAGATATAGAATATTTATTGGAATAAATGTAAATTACAATATTTAATTAAAATTGTTCGTTTGTAAATAACTCGTCGTAATGACAGCCGGGCATTTAACATTTCGGAGGCCACCGTATTTACAACCGCTAGTTGGCGCTGTCATCGCGCACCCAGCGAATAAGTTAAATAAGTTTGTAAAGAGTGATATAACATTAATATATATTCCTTTATTATCATCTGGCGCGAGAGAAATGGGTCATCCAATCTCGTTGGTCGTAACCTTACTAGATAACGCAGAAGATAGTAATATGTATGAATAAGGCTGATGGATCTGTTCTAAACTGTTTGTATATTAGTGTAAACAAACGCATTTTTTGTATAATGACGTGTTGTTTAATCGTTTTTGCCTGTAAGTTAGAGTAGTGTATGTCTCATAAATGAGGTTTTTTTTTATGGTAGGAAAATCATCTAACTAATGACAAATCTCGTTCCTGGGCGGAGCCGGGGAAAGAGGAAACCGAAGAAACGGGTGAGGCGTTTAGTCAATAGTTTTGAAGCCAACTGGGGCCAAGGGTGCGTGTCTGGACGGAAGGCTCAAGCCCTAGTATAAAGGCAAGATAAGGACGGGGTGGGTTGTTTAGTCAGTTTCTGACACTGTCTCCCCCTCCGCCCAAGGGCGGGATTCGTTATTAGATGATTTTTCCCACCATAAAAAAAAACTACCAGTGTGTTCTATTCGTGGTCAGTACACAAACATTTTTTTGTCTTGGGTGGAAATCGAACCCACGACCTCCAGCATAGCAATCAGCCCCCTAGCTAAGTTACGATCGTTTCGTTTCAATTGTTTTGCGTCGAACGCCTTGAGTAGGCCACGTGACTGAGCATTGAGGAATCGGAAGCGTAGCCGACTCGAGGCGTTCGATGCAAGAGAATCAAGGGGGCAGGGCCATTAACCACTAGATGAGTCAAAAAAAATTGAAGGAGGAAGGAGAAAACAAACAAAACATAGATTTTTAAAAACATATATTTTTATTAATGTTAAAAAATATTTACATTTCGTAATACATTTGCTAACACAGTAACTATCTAGTGTAATTAATGCTATGCTTCTACTTACCACCTCTCGCTAGAGGACGAAGCTTTCTTACTGCTAGGTTGTGGGGGACCGAATTTACAGTTAATATTATATTTTTATATGTTTTCATATGGATTTTTTACTGTAAGAAAACACCGAGATAGACGCTTAATATTATTGCATTATGTTCAGACTAGCAAAGAGCTAGCGAATTTGTGTTGCAAGATAAAAACTTTTCGTAATTTGAGAGCAGTGGTGGCCGAGTGATAAAGGCGCAAACTTACGAGTTGTAGGTCGCGGGTTAAAACCCAGCCAGATGCATTACTTTCTATAATTTATTTCATCACCACTGCTCTCAAAATCGAAGGAAAACATCGTGAGGAAACCGGCATGTCCTAGCACCAAAATTCGAAGACATGTGACAGCCAACAATTCGCACTGGGCTCTCGTGGTGGATTATGGCCCATTCCTTCTCTTAGACAGAAGATCTGTGTCCCAGAGACAATGCAATATTATGATGACATGGAGCTGATCTGATGATGGAATCGTGAAGTAGCCATAGGAACTCTGTAATTAAACGGCACAACCACGTCGAGTTTGGGCTCGTGTGAATTGTCTTGACGAGTTTTAAATATATAAGTATAGACCACCGCTATAAAAGCTTGTTATGAAAAAAATATTTTCATTAAAAACTTGTTTTTATTAATTTTAATTAAATTTTGTTAAAAGGAAATCGTTTGTCCTGGTATGGTCATGTGAAGAGGAGGGATGAAACGCATGTTACTAAGAGGTAAGCCAAAGGAAAAACGGATGAATTGTGTAAGAAGAGTTATGAAAGAAAAGGGAGTTAGAGATAGAAACTCCTAAATTTTTCTCAAGCTACCGATTTATTTGTTTTAGGGTCGCTTTTCACTATTGGATCGTTATTTACTGATCGAATTTGACTGACCTGTCAGTCGAGGTTTGAGTCGAGTAGTTAGTAACCCTGACTGCTATGCCGGAGGTCATGGGTTCGATTCCCACCCAGGACAAATGTTTGTGTGATGAGCACGATCATTTGTTCTGTGTCTGGGTGTAATTAATCTATAATATGTAAGAAATATACACCGTTAAGCAGAGCTTGTGTTATGGGTACTAGACAACTGATAAACATACTTATATATTTCTAAATACATACATATTATAGATAAATTACACCCAGAGACAGAACAAATGATCGTGCTCATCACACAATCATTTGTCCTGAGTGGGAATCGAACCCACAACCTCCGACATAGCAGTCAGGGTCACTAACTACTATGCTGACAGGCTAGTCAAACAGGCCCGGCCAGTAATACGCGTCTATGAAGCTACGCGTCGCGTTTTTCGTTGTAGCGGATTGTGAACTCTCTCTTGCTTGCCATAGAGTTCAAAATCCAATAAGCTATAATATTAATTCGTATATTTCGGTGTTTTCTATAAGTAATTGTAATAACTGTCTTGCTCAGCAGTAAAAGCGAACAGAAATACTTAATATCGTAAATAATTTATGACATAGCATGCGTCAAATAAGTTGGACCTAAATGGCCGTCGTTATTACGGTTACGCGTATACGTCCGCTTCGATTGAGATACGAAGTACGATCGCTATTTAGGTTCAACTTATAAGCCAGGTGTTTGTAACTTCTTTTAATAATAAGGCAGTTTATTTTAATAACAGTTCACTAGTTTTGCTCGCGGTTTCGCTTGTCTATCGGTTAGATATGGATACATGACATTATTAACTTACGACTTGTAGATCGCGGGTTCAGACCCAGTCAGGCGCATTACTTTGTGTAATTTATTTCATCACCACTACTCTCAAAACGGTGAAGAAAAACATCGTGAGGAAACCGGCATGTCCTAGAACCAAAAATTCGAAGACATGTGACATCCACTAACCTGCACCGGACCAGCGTGGTGGATTACGCCCCATTCCTCCTTCTAGTGACAAGGCCTGTGTCCCAACAGTGGGAACATTAAAAAGGCTGATGGCGGGATTCGTAATTCGAGGGTTTTTAATCATCATCATCATCATCAGCCCTTTTAATGTTCCCACTGCAGGGACACAGGCCTCCTCTCTCTATGAGAGGGAATGGGCCATAATCCACCACGCGGGCCCAGTGCGGATTGGTGGATGTCACATGTCTTCGAATTTTTGGTTCAAGGACATGCCGGTTTCCTCACGATGTTTTCCTTCACCGTTTTGAGAGCAGTGGTGATGAAATAAATTTAGGGTTTTTAATACCTACCATAAAAAAAATCTTACATTCCTTCTTACCTTCATTCATAAGGGGTTGTAGGAGGATCGTTTTCTTGACGTCACAAAATTGGACGAAGATAATGGAATTTGACGTAATTTATGGACAACCTCATATTACAGTCAGAATGTCAACTCGTAGCCACCTAATGAAACGAAGCCGCAAGCAAAAACTAGTTAAAATTTAAAACAAGTATTGCATTGATCTGGCAACTAAACAGCAACAATTGCGCAACTGTGGCGCAACAATCGTACAACTGTGGTGCAACAATCGCACAACTGTGGCGCAACAATTGCGAAACTGTGGCGCCACAATCATGCAATTGTGGCGGAACATTCGTATAAATCATTTTGAAGCGCATTACGTTAGCCCTACTGTCCACGGACGCGTAGCTTCATAGACGCGTATTTGTCATTATACGCTTGGTGTACGCCTGTGTGTAGCGACCGTATTAAATTGGCAATTTTTTTTTTCAGAATATAGACTCGCGTTTGACCACAATCTCACCTGATGGCAAGCGATGATGTGGTCGACGATGGAGCACGCTTGCCTAGAAGTAACTTATTCACTCGAGACTTAAGAACACGGAACATAGAAAGAACTAGAAATAGTAAGTAGGCGTGGCACTGTTGCCGTTAGTTAGTACTGCAGTACGTACTTGCTGTTCAAACCTTCTCATATAATATTCAAAATTTGATACGACAGATGCATGGAGTAGAGCAATATTCCTTGCAGTTGAACAAACGTAAAAGTAGTTCATCGGCACTCCGTGGCAACTGCGTGACAATTGCGGGGCAACCGCGTGTCAACTGCGGGCGACTATTTTATAAAATTTTCTTGCATTTTTCGCATAATACAAACCCCATACAAATGTGTATTGTATTGCATTTACGTAGTGGCTACGTAATAGCGCTACGTAAATATTTCATAGGTTAGTTTGGTCGCTTCACGCCGGTGTACACCAAGCGTATAATGACGAAAACGCGTTTATGAAGCTACGCGTCTACAGACAGTAGGCCTGTGTCACTAATTGCATTGACTTTCGTTTTCATTTTTTTTTTACATAAATTTGTGAAATGATGCCTGTAATTGGTTAAAAATGAAATAATACTTTGTATATAGGTTTTTTTTGTGTAATCACATAAAAAATGAAGATATCCGCAGGCGGATCAAGGTTACCGACATAGCTCGAAGAATCCACTGGCCAGTTGGACAAATGGTTACTGACTTTGACTGCTATACCCAGAGGCCGTGGATTCGATTCCCACCCAGAATATACAATCGGTCGAGCATTTCTTCTATCACATTTTTCAGTTGCCGCGAGCGAAGCCGCGGGCAAAAGCTAGTCTTATATAAAAAGTATTTTTTCACTTTTCCAAACAATTTGAGACATCAATTTTATTTCATTAAACATTCCACTAGCAAACTCACTTTACAACAGAATTGTGAAAAACAATCACACTAGTTGAATTTCGGACATTTCATTTTGCAAAACAAAATTCGTATTAACTCTATAGGAGTAGAGCATTTTTCCATGCAGTTGAACAAATGTAAAAGTAGTTCATCGGCACTCCGTGGCAACTGCGTGACAACTGCGGAGCAACAGCGTTTCAACTGCGGGGCAACGGCGTGTCAACTGCGGGGCAACTGCGTGTCAACTGCGGGCGACTTTTTCATAAAATTTTCTTGCATTTTCTCGCATAATACAAACCCCATACAAATTGTGTATTGTATTGCATTTACGTCGTGGCTACTGTTACAGGTTTTCGTGTAGGAAGTGTATAAGCGTTGCTTCGTAATGCTTCGCTGCGTGCATCGCGCGGAGCGAGTGTCTCTCGCCGGGGTACACCTGCAAAAACAATAATAAATATAATATTCTACAACTATCACACAACGCCGTCTAGTCTCAAGCTAAGCAGCGCTTTTGTTATGAGTACTAGACAACTGATAAACATACATATATATTTTAATCTATTATAAATACATATATAATATTATAGATAAATTACACCCAGAGACAGAACAAATCATCATGCTCATCACACAAACATTTGTCCTGGCTGGGAATCGAACCCACAACCTCCAGCATAGCAGTCAGGGTCACTAACTACTAGACTGACAGGCCTGTCGCTACCCAAACAGTTAAACAATGTTTCATTGTTTTTTCTAAAACTTTTTATATTATGTTTAGCGCGTAACCATAGCAACGGGTTCAAATAATTTGCCGCGTACCTGTACTCGATGTGGTTTCCCGAGCCTCACCAGCTCGGCCGTGAGCGCCGCCGTGTGGCAGAAGTGCACGTTCTCGTCCGCCAGCCCGTGGATGATCAGCAGTCTACCTTCCCTGCAACATTATTGATGTTGGTACTTGCGGAAACATTGTCCTAGGTAAGAACCTCACGTGTGAAGCTGGAGCCGAGGGTTGGCGCGAAAGTGTTACCGCGGCTCTGGGAATAAGGCAAGGAAGGAATGGGGTAGGTTTTTTAGTCAGTAAGAGTCTGACACTGTCTCCCGCTACGCCCAAGAACGGGTTTCGTCATTGGATGAGTTTCACCTACCATAAAAAAAAAACGTGTGAAGCTGGTCCCTTCTCAACCAGTATGATGAGCCATTTAAGCGAAATGATTCTCGTTCTCCCCTTTTTTATGGTGGGTAAAATGATCCAATGACGAATCCTGCCCTTGAGCGGAGTGGGAAACAGTGTCAGACTCTTACTGACTAAACGACCCACCCCATTCCTTCTTAGCCTTCATACCGGGATCGAAACTTTCTTTCAGAAACCGGACCGGGGCCCCAGCAGGCTTCGGCTCTGCAGTTGGGCCTCTACATTTGCTGATAACTCCTTGAGGCGCGCGGGAACAGTGCACGCCGTCGACGACTGGGCTTGGTCTAAACGACTACCAGGCGAGTTACCCATTGCTCACCATCTGCAAGCCCGCGTGCGTAAAGCGTCGCGTGTCGACGCACATGAGTAATTTGCGGCGGTCCTCGTAGCGGAAATCGGGCTATTACCTGCACAGTATCGTTAGTTCAACTTTATGAAGTGTGCATGTAGTCATATCGATGACGATGTTTTATTACGTAGCGGCAAGCACGAGTCACGGCTGCTTGCAATGGGTTCCTGCGCACTGCAGTATGGGACTACGTAGGCTACCATTTTAAGCTGTGAGTAGTGGCATAATGATGGTAACTTACTGGTCAGGGAAGAAAGGCGCGTGCGCGAGCACGCTGGCGCGCGTGTAGGCGTGCGGCGCTCTCGCCGGCGCGCCCATGTAGCGCTCCGTGTAGGCGGTGTCGTACAGGCGCCAGCACGTCACGGGCGCGCCCGCCACGCACAGCCGGAACACCGCCGGCCGCGTCGCCAGCGCCAGCAGCGACAGGTACCCGCCTGAGGACGCGCAAACACTTCAACTGAACAATTGAACTTCATCGACTTAGGCTCTAGACAGACGGACCGCAATTCAACTGCAATCCAACTGCAAATTGCAGTTCGAATGCAGTTTGAATGCAGTTGACACGACCGCAATAGAACTGCAAACCAATCGAGCAGTTCGATTGCAGTTGGTGTGTAGTTTACACGATTGCACTCAAACTCAAAATCATTTATTTCAAATAGACCATTTACAGGCACTTTTGAAATGTCAAAATTGAAGCTAATTTGCACTGAACCGCCTACTGCAATTGAATTGCAATCAGACTGCACGTTTAGTTTGTAGTCGTGTCAACTGCATTCAAACTGCATCCGAACTGCAATTTGCAGTTGGATTGCAATAGGCAAGCACGTTCATAGAAACTATTTGTCAAAATACTGAAGAGTTAATACTAAAGTCCGCTGCAGCGCTTCATTGGCATTATGTCGTCTAACAAAACTTTTAAAACTGACAGCGCTCACACTGCGTGAACGTCAAAACTGCACTAATGTCATCAATGTAAAGGTATGGCATGCAGATCACTGAGTCAAGTGATTGTACGGTACGCCTCATCTAGTAGATAAACGCTCAGTTACGTTATATTACATATGCTATAAAAACTTTGCTCTGAAACCGAGAGGGTGTCCCATTCATCTATTCTAGTGTTTTTCTTTACAATATGACATTTTATTTGTATACTAGCTTTTACCCGCGGCTTCGCTCACGTCTAATACTGATACTTTATTCTACTCTACTCCACTCTACCCTATTTTTATTTCATAAGAACCTTCTCCTGGCAATAACAAACACAACAAAAAAATAATAATTGTAAAATTGATTCAGGCGTTGTTGAGTTATGCGCTTACCAACACATTTTGCGATTCATTTTTATATTATAGATTCGTTTTCCTTGAAAGAAATTCATTTACACGTACTCGCTTACAACACCAAATAAATAGGTACAAAAGCTAGGTAGTGGAAGGTTACAAAAATGGTAAGTAATAATAATTGACTCACAAGTATATTGACTCGGCTAGCGAGATTGTCGACATGTGGGATGATTTTTTTTATGGTAGGTAAAAATCATCTAATGATGAATCCCGCCTCTTGGGCAGGAAACAGTGTCAGACTCTTACATGTGGGATGTGGATTCGGCAATAATTCTACCGATAGTCGTGTCGTGTCAGCCAATGGCTTAATAGCCAAGAGCCTCGACCACCACCTTAGAAGGCTCAAGGGCTTGATTCAGAAAGCGGTACTACTGGACACGACTCGTATTGTTAGTAGGTTCCTTTCTCTGGAGCCCTGACCGGCGGTAGCTTGGACCCTGTTCCCGATACCGGTGGGACACTACTTTTTATACTTTTATTTTTGAAATATTTAAAAATATAATTTATATGTTTAACTTTTACGAATAAACAGAATAATTGACTGACGTCGTCAAGCCGATTTCGGACACGCTAAGAAGAAGAAGTGCCTGTCTCTCAGGTCACAGGGAAAATTTCACAACTCTGATGAATTCTGAACAGTTTTGAAATGTAGAATCTATAAACCACGATTCCGTTTTCCTTGTTGGAGTTCAGAATAAAAAATACACTAAATAATCATTATATTAACGAATGTCTACTCACCGTAACTCCAGCCATGTATGGCCACTCGTTCCATGTCTATGCAGCCGGTCTCCTTCGCCAGCCATTGTAATACTTCAACCTGTTGATCAAACATCTTAATTAAACCTGCGTTCCTGTCAGTTATTTTTGCAATCCTGTGCCACGATAACTCTTATAAAATAAGGGTTTCTTGTAAACTACGGAATCCTAAAAACCTGTCACCAGCGGCTATCAGCCCTGCTAGACCCCGAACGATTCACAATCACTCCACAACGACAAACCTTGCAAATATTAGTCAGCGCTATTCTATTCATACGTCAAGCTTAACACACACGCGCACACTGGCGAAAAACCTAACAAATGTGAAGAATGCGAATGGCATGGTAGTGCAGAAGGGTCGAAGTCAATCAGGGCCACGGGTTTGCGTCTGAAAAAGAAGGCTCTGACCCTGGTATGTATGGCGATGTAGGAACGGGGAAGGTTGTTTAGTCAGTAAGAGTCTGACACTTGTTTTCCGTTCCGCCCAAGAGCGGGACTCGTCATTGGATGATTTTTACCTACCATAAAAACATGGCGTGGTAGTGAAAACCCATAAATCACTTTCGTGACCTTTTTACCTTACCCAAAAATAATAAAAAACCCTTCAGAACCCCCAAAAACCCACCTGCCAACCAGAAACTCTCATCGGAATGCTGACACATCACTCCTCCACTCCTCACACACTCATCTTACTCATCCAATCAGATGACTCACTCTTCTTCCCGTGTTGCACTCGTGATAATTTTAAAATTAAAAAATAAAGTATATCAGTTCTTACAGCAGTTTCCTTACCGTTACCTGTAACCTTATTTTTTTTAAAAAAAAAAAGAGAAATCTTGGGCGATTTTTAACAAAGCGCACACGGGCGAAAAACATTATAAATATCAAGAATGTAAATAGCATGATGGTGTAAAACCATACAAGTGAGATATTTTGAGAAAATGGTCTATATACTAGGTCGCCTAGCTCGATCTGGCCCTACCATGCTTGGAGCTTCGCGAATTCACAGCCACCACATTGAACCCTAACGCAGCTAGCAGTGTTAGTCCACAGTTGGGCCACTTACTTGGTCGTCCAGCTCGATCTGGCCCAGCTTGCCCTTGATGGCCGCCTCCCACGCGCGGCCCCTGTGCTTGGAGCCTCGCGAGGCCACAGCTGTTAGTCCACTGTTGGGCCACTTGGTCGTCCAGCTCGATCTGGCCCAGCTTGCCTTTGATGGCCGCCTCCCACGCGCGGCCCCTGTGCTTGGAGCCTCGCGAGTCCACAGCTGCTAGTCCACAGTTGGGCCACTTACTTGGTCGTCCAGCTCGATCTGGCCCAGCTTGCCTTTGATGGCCGCCTCCCACGCGCGGCCCCTGTGCTTGGAGCCTCACGAGGCCACAGCTGTTAGTCCACTGTTGGGCCACTTACTTGGTCGTCCAGCTCGATCTGGCCCAGCTTGCCCTTGATGGCCGCCTCCCACGCGCGGCCTCTGTGCTTGGAGCCTCGCGAGTCCACAGCCACCACGTTGAACCCTCGCGCAGCTAGCATGTGCATGCGGAGTTGGCGGATACCCTACGAAAACAGAGATTTTTATTTATAAATGTAGTACCTTAACAGAAAACTTCATCACCATTTCAGCCAAAAGACATTCACTGTTAGACACCAGGTTTACCACAAGTGTCGACATGGCAATGGGTTTTCTAAGACGGTTAGCCTTTTACACGTCTGCTGTATGGACTTTTAAAAGAGACTTTGACCCCTGAGTTTGTTTCGGTGTTTCTTCTCAGGGTAGCTAGGAAACACCGGACTCATCTAGTTTAAACTGACGAAAAAAATACGTGTAAAAGTGTTATGGAAAACCTATTTGCAAAAATAAATATCATTTATCATTAATTATCCAAAAAATCACGAAAACAAGCTCGCTGCTCCATAGATTTCTATTCACATAACTCGACAAAACGTATAGAGCAGCCGATTTTTTTTTCGTGATTTTCGGTTTAGTCTCATAGTAAAGCCGCGTTTCCACTAGACTACATTTGACGCGCGACACGTGACGCTCAACATGTACGGCAATGCTGCACAACAGCGCACGACGTTGCCAGCTGGCACGCAACATGTTGCGCGCGACATAAAGTAGTAGATGCGTTGACAGACAGCGTAGTTCAACAAAAGTTCCGCGCTGACTTTCGTCTTTGCGCGTCAATTGTTGCCTAGTGGAAACGTGGCTTAAGTTGTTCATATTGGTGTGTATCAAATTACCTTATAACTATTAGTGACAGTCTGTACTTCAGGTCCCCCATACACGTGTAACACCGTAGGACTCCGCCCGGGGCGGCCGCAGCGCCACAGCGTGCAGTAGGCCGTCGCCCCGCAAGACAAGCGCGTCTCGTAGATCTGGGGGGGCGGGATGTCTGATATGCTGAGTGATCGCTCTGGAATGAGGAATTGGTAGTCTTAATATTGTTTTGCCATCTATAAGGTGACTGGTAATTAGTAATCGATACTTAAACACGTCATTGTAAACCCGGTCCCTTTTTTATTTCTTTTTTTTAATTCTAGATGGGCTCGCGTTTGACCACAATCTCACCTGATGGTAAGCGATGATGTGGTCGACGATGGAGCACATTTGCCTAGAAGTAACCTATTCACTCTTGACTTAAAGACCCCTAGGACGCGAAGCAGCGAAACCTTTTATTACATGTCTCACTCCCACGTGAATATAAAATACTAGCTTTTGCCAGCGGCTTCGCCCGCGTGCATAAAATATAGCCTATGTCACTCAGGAGTAAAGCAGCTTTCTATTGTTGCTAATATTTTTCCAATCGGATCAGTAGTTCCAGAGATTACCTCTTACAAACAAAAAAACAAAGAAACAAAAAAACAGTATTATAAGTGTAGATAATGCGTCTCGCCCGCACAGATGCTATGGCAGATGTCGTCAGATTGTAAACTCTTTACTGTAAGTAATTTTTTATTGCTATAGCACAGGTCCGATCGTGTGTGGAGTACTGCAGCCACATATGGGCTGGTGCTGCAAAATGTCACCTAGCGGCTTTGGATTCGGTGGAAAGGCGTGCAAAGAGGCTAATTGGTGATCCAGATTTGGTTGAGTCCAATCTTCAAAGCCTCGAGCACAGGCGCAGAGTAGCCAGCCTTGCTGTTTTCTACAGGATGCATTTTGGAGAGTGTGCGCAGGAATTGCACGATTTGATTCCGCCATCCCAATTTCACCATCGGACATCCCGGCGTACGGCAGATATCCACCCTTACGTTGTTGAGACACCTGCGGCCCGGACTAAGCGTTTTGCCTCGTCGTTTATACACAGGTTTTAGTACATCGAGGGACTGGAACCGTTTGCCGACTGCAGTCTTTCCGTCCGATTATAATTTAGGTGTCTTCAAGGCTAGAGTGAATAGGCTCTTAATAAACTAGTGCGCCTCACCATCAACGATTGCATCACTGCTTACCATCAGGTGGGATCGCAGTCAAGCACTAGTTTATAGCAATTAAAAATATATTTGAGGTTTGTTTTCTTTGGTTAGCCTTGAGTCACTATAAAAATTCTTGATGCAATTCAAAATTTTAAAATAATGAATAACTTTACATCTTGGGATAAACTTGCTATAATTCCGCGTAGTCTCTCACTTAAGATTGAGACCCGAAAATCGAATATGTGTGGATTTTTGTACATAAGATTGTGACCTCTAAAAGAGATGTCCCTTTTTGTATCATGTATTACCGTATCAACTTGAGTCAAATCAAATAAATGATTTTGGAAATGACAATGTTATTTTTGGCGGAAGTAGGAATTGTTAACTATATAACCTTTCGAATACCGTAATTATTATAATAGAAAAATGTGATCGTATAAAAGTCAAATCACAAAATATTTATATTAATCCACATGGGCACTTATAAAACGTCAGAACCTAGTGTATATTTTTTGATGTGGTTTAAAAAAAAAATACGATCGAATTGAGAACCTCCTCCTTTTTTTGAAGTCGGTTAAAAAATCAATAATATGGTCTGGGGTATGGGCATTCTCTCTTGTTTGAGCCTTTCTTCTAAGAGTAACCAGATAAGAAATAAAAAAATACTAGTCTACATGGTCTTGCACATACACACTACTAAATGAACATACCTCTGATTAAAGACCCCGTTTCGCTATCAGTGTCGTCCCCATCACCGGACCGACTGTCCCAAGAACCGTTGAAGCTTCTTACTTCCAAAGATTCTGTCAAAGAACATGATATCTATCAAAATCCCAATTTCTACTAAATGGTAGTTTTTAATTTAACTGCAAATTTTAACTAATTTAATGGAAATTTTAAAACTATTAGCTTCGTCATGCTTCTCTAACACAATTTTAATTTTCTACCATTTTCTACCAAATGGTAGTTTTTCAAAACTGATGCCTAATCAACACAGAAACCAATCGCAAGTCCAAAAATATTAAAATTTCTTCTGTATCATGCTGCAGTAAGTCCTCAAAACTCACCTGAAGGCGGTCTGTCGGTGATAGTTCCCTGCACTATTAGTCGTGGTGGTGATGTGGTGATCCTGAATACCCTCGTGACTGGCGCGCAGCATATGTTTGAAGATGTAATTACTGCCATTGTGCAGTCCTACGGACATATAAACATGTTGTTATTAAAAAATTTACAAAAATAGTAAAAAGGAATCCGTTCATATAGTTTTCATTGCCTTAGAGGGTTCTCTTGGAGCATTCTGCATGGCAGGTTGGGAAGGGTTTCCCAACCTGCCATGCAGAATGCTCCAAGAAAACAGCCTTGAACGCAGCGCTGGCCGCAGCAACAAATCAAAATAGAAATTAATTTTTAACCCAATTTACATACAAGGTGTCATTGACATGTTAACGCAAACGAATACCATGGATCCAGTACATGATTCTGCACCCCCCAGCGGTGGAATTTTTCGTCGGTTTTTTTTTTCAAATTTTCGAAAAAAAAGTTGTTTTTTTATTTTTAACCTGTATTAAATCGTTATTCTGACCAATCCCAATGATATTTTTAGAAAAAAAAATTTTTTTTGTAATAAAAATATCATCGAGGCAAATAAAGTCGTTAAAATAAGAAATAAAAAGAAAAATAAGAAAAAACCGACAAAAAATTCCATCATTGAGGGGTCTAGAATCATGTACTGGATCTATGGTATTCGTTTGCGTTAACATGTCAATGACACCCTGTATACATAGGATTGTTAATTCAATGTTTTTGAACATGGATTTATGCATTGGATACAATAATTATTTTATTTATTTACACACTTTTGAACCAAAACAGTTTAATCAGAATCCAGTTCTTTGATGTTACTCAATCTGAGTTCTTAAATTTTGCTAAAATTTCTTCGCTTTGACAGTACAGTTGACGTGACATCCTATTCTCATTTTGAACGCAAAGTATGTACAGTACGGTTGTCGGATCTTTGCGCGTCTGAAGTTTGGCTCTGAATTAAAAAAAAAAACAAATAGTTTAAACAAATAAATGCAATTTGCAGTTGTTATTACTGTTAAAAACTGTTATTGGCATCTTTTTTTTTAAGCTTTATTTTTGTACGAGTTTTAAAGCGCCAAAATTCGCGAAGCCTAAGAGACTCGCCTTGATCCGATGGACGTACTGTACCTGGGGTTATGACACCTACCTCATCAATATCAACAGCACACGAGTGTCCCACAGTGGTCAACAGTTGCACAGCGTGAGGCCGAGGAGGTGACAGCGGTGCCACGTACAAGTGGCGCTCCAGTGGCGTCTCGCGGAGTCCTACGAAGTACACCAGCTGGCGGGCTGTGTCTACCTGTGGAAAACAGTTACACTATTGACGTTTTCTTTTTTTTGTGATATAAACTAGGGCCAGACTGCGATCCCACCTGATAGTAAGCAGTGATGCTATCGTTGATGGCGAATCGTGTAAGTTTATTAAAGGCTTATTCACTGGACTGGCCTGTCAGTCTAGTAGTTAGTGACCCTGACTGCTATGCGGGAGGTCGTGGGATCGATTCCATCCCAGGACAAATGTTTGTGTGATGAGCAGGATCATTTGTTCTGTGTCTGGGTGTAATTTATCTATAATATGTATGTATTTAGAATTATATAAGTATGTTTATCAGTTGTCTAGTACCCATAACACAAGCTCTGCTTAGCTTGAGGCTAGACGACGTTGTGTGATAGTTGTCGAATATATTATATTTCGCTGCCACTACTCTGGAAGAAGTAACCTGTACACCATAATCTAATGCTTGACTACGATCCCAACTAACGGTGAACAGTGAAGCAATTGTTGATGGTGGAGCGCACTAGTTTATTTTTCACAGCTTCAAGGAACCGCAGATTTGATATTTTTATAGATGAAGTTCAAATTTCTGAGATAAAGGGTCTTGACAGACAGATGGAGAATAAAGTGATACTTTCATCATCATCATCAGCCTTTTTAATGTTCCCATTGCTGGGACACAGGCCACCTCTCTAGGAGAGGTAAAGGGCCATAATCCACCACGCAGGCCCAGTGCGTGTTGGTAGATGTCACATGTCTTCGAATTTTTGGTTCTAGGACATGCCGGTTTCCTCACGATGTTTTTTTTTCCTTCACCGTTTTCAGAGCAGTGGTGATGAAATATAAATTACACAAAGTAATGCGCTGGGTTTGAAACCGCGATTTACAACTCGTAAGTCGGGGCCGTTACCACTCGGCCACCAGTGCTCATCAGTGATCTTTTAATCTTTCATTAGAGACACAATTTAAAAGCTATTTTGTCTCGCGTAGATCTATCTGCGCATCGGCATACGAGTTAAGGTTAAGGATTTTCTTTTTCCCTTTTTTCAGATTTGAAAAAAATACTCACCCAAATTTTCCTAGCCATGACTTCCCATTCTCCAGCGGTGATTGGTTCTTTACTAGTCATGTTGGGTCCTACGGCGTTGCTCTCATCTTCTGTTATCATTTCTATTACCGCTGTAGACAAATAGACAAAAATATGATTAAAAATCTTCACTTATGTAAATTTTTAGTAATGCAATTTTTGCATTTTCTACCAAATGGTAGAAATTCAAAATATTGTAACTTTCAACAAATAATCAGCTTAGTGATACTAGTTTTACTCATTACAATCAAAATTCTACTTAAAAAAAAATCTACCAAAATGATAATTTTTAAACTATTAACAAAATAATAATAATAATATCATTTATTTGCTTGAAATATGGTTGCAAGTACAGGTCTTAAAATACAAAAGTTTCTTCATATTTCGCCTCATATTCAGCATGCAAATTTAACATGAATAGGTTTGATTCTCAATTATTTATATTAAAAAACAAAAACACTATATAATGTTGAAAAATTAAAACCCTCGAATTAATAATGGCAACGAATTAAATTATTTAAATTTCAATATATTATATTACAGATGTCTCGAAAAAAAAAAACAAAATGTCAAAAACTTAGATAAAAATGGTCAAAAACTTTCACATGCAAAAGGTCAAACTAAAAATTACAAAATGTCAAAAACTAACACAAACAAAATGTTAAAACTAAAAATATACAAAATGTCACAACCACAAATAAAAAATAATTAAAAAACAATATGTCAAAACAATAATAAATTAATTTTAATTACAAATTATTCCCTGCTCCTTTTTTAATCGTATTATAATTTAGAAAATCATTTATTGTATAGAAACATTTGTCTATGAGCCACGTTTTTAGCTCTTTTTGGAAGGAATTTGTTGGCAATTCTCTAATTTGCTTTGGGATCCTATTAAATATTTTAATTGCCATACGACTTGCGTTTTTGTGACAAAATGCTGTCCCACGCCTAGGCATTGCTAATTTAGTTGGATCCCTAGACTGTTTGCCTATCTTATAAACATTTTCGCTATCTGCTTTACTAAACAGAGCAGGATGTTTTTTTACAAATACGCCCATATCAAGTATGTATAAGCATGCAAGTATCAGCAATTTATTTTCTTTAAAAATGGGTCTGCACGATTCTAATGGACCAATACCGAAGACAGCTCTTAAGCATTTTTTTTGGACAATAAAGGCCCTGTCCTTATCCGTAGAATTGCCCCATATTATTAAACCGTACCTTAACAGAGATGCGACATATCCATGATAAGCCAATAAGGCAGCATTTCTTCCTACGGTTTTTCTTAAATTTCTCAGCGCAAATGCAAAGCTGTTTAGCCTTTTACACACATTCTCAATATGTCTCTTCCAATTGCAGTTTTTGTCAATTACTATACCTAAAAATTTTGTATTGTCAACTTCGTCAATTTCATTATTACGTCCAAATATTTTCATTGCGTTATTATTCATTTTGTAATTGCAAAAATTTATATAGTTTGTTTTGGAAATGTTTACACACAAATTATTTTGTTCAAACCATTCTAGTATGGTTGCTACAGCAGTATTTCAATCAATCAATCAATCAATCAATCAATCAATCTTTATTTGTGAACACAGGTATTACAATAAAGGTCTTATGAGTACATTTCAGTCGTGCTCTATGTCCTACCAATGCAATTGGTGTACAAATATATTAGTTTTTTAGTATGTCTGCAGTAAATACCAAAAATTAATGATTAGTTAATAACAATAATGAATTAAACTTCAAGAATAATGAATATCATAATAAGAATTTTAAAATGTCAATAATTATCAATGTAATAATAAGAATCAATAAAATGTCAATAATAAACAATTTAATAATAAGAATCAATAAAATGTCAATAATAAACAATGTCATAATAATAATTAGTCAACAATAATCAATGTCATCATAATATGTCGACAATTATTAATGTCACAATAATACTTAATAAAATATCAACAATAATTTACGTCAAATCAATAAGTAATTTACACATTATAATCTGCTTCAATTGTCAATGATAATATTAAAGGGCTGCCAATGTCATAACTTTTCATTTAAAAATTCTTCAATAGCATAATAAGTCTTATCTACTAAAAACGAAAACAATTTACTTTTGAATTTGCAGATATTATCTTCATTCCTTATACATTTTGGCAATTTATTATAAACCCTTGGAGCCATTACAAAAATACTGTTTCTATGTAGTGCAGTACTAGATCCCACTGTTTGCAACTGATCACAACGGCGCTGACTAATCACTCGTGGAAACTTATGTGAATTTATTTTAACGAACATACATGTTTCATATATATACAAGGAAGGCATAGTTAATATTTTCGTATTTTTAAAAAACGGTTTGCAGCTGTCCGTTGACTGTAAATTATATATAGCTCTTATGCACCTTTTTTGGCATTTAAATACCATATCTTTACCCGTAGCATTTCCCCAAAATATGATTCCATATCTCAATGTTGAGGCTACTAAACCATGATACGCCGTTAAGACTGTTGCTCGATTGGCTGTTTTACTTAGCATGTACAAGGCATAAGAATGTTGGTTTAGCTTACTGCATACATGGTCAATATGTGAATTCCATTTTAAATTATTTTCAATGTTTAGTCCAAGAAACTTAGTCACATTTGTCTCATTAATAATTTTGTCATTGTAATTAATATTTAAGTCCATATTTTGATTTACTCTTTGTCGAAATTTCATTAGCACTGTTTTGTCAAGATTTATAACTAAATTATTATTTTTCAACCAATTTACTACTGACTGTAAGGTAGAATTAATTTCTGCTTCTAATGAGCTTGTCTCGTCAATATTAAAAAGTATAGTGCTGTCATCTGCAAACATTGTCATGGGATACGATGATGCTGTCGGAAAGTCATTAATATAAACAACAAATAGCGGCGGCCCGAGTACACTGCCTTGTGGTACTCCATAATTTACCGTTCTTTTGCTAGATGTATATGTAATTACGTTTTTGTTTGAAATTTTACTAATTGTCGTTATTTGCTGCCTATCAGAAAGATAAGATTCTATTAACTTAGATACATTTCCTCTAATCCCATATGCATTAAGCTTACCAATCAATCTTTTATGATCTACGCGATCAAAAGCTTTTGACATGTCCATATAAAGCGCCAGAGTTGGTAGTCTCTTATCCAGTCTTCCGCTAACCATATATGCAAGAAATTGTAGATGGCTATGTCAATTGATCTATTTTTTCTGAAACCATGCTGACTATCAACGAATAGATTATTTTTCTCAAAGTACGAAGTAAGCTGAGAAGAGATTGCTTTTTCGAATATTTTTGAAAAAATCGGCACTAGTGCTATTGGTCTGTAACAGGATATATCTTCTCTGTCATCTTTCTTAAAGAGAGGCTTTATTATTGTTATTTTTAATTCATCTGGAAAGTAACCATGGAAAATACACATATTGATTAGATGACTTAACACAGGAGCAATTATTGTGGATACCCGTTTAACAATTTTTGTACTTATATCGTCATACCCAGTGCTAGATGTATTCTTTAACGACATAATAATTTGATGAATTTCTTGTGGTATTGTGGGTGCCATAAACATAGAAGTAGATTTATTACTGATTTTATATTTACTTTCGGTAATGTCTAAATTAGCAACTGGTTTTACTTGATCTACAAAGTAATCATTAAAAGCTTGTGCTATTTCAAGAGGCTTATTTAAGGTTTTGCCATTTGATTTAATTTTTGTTATGGTTTCATCTGGCAAATTATATTTATTCTTTTTTTTTATTTATAACTTTCCATGTTGCTTTACACAGATTTTGTGCTGAATTTATAAACCTATTATTATGAGCTTTCTGTGTGAGATTTATAACTTTCTTTAGTCGATTTGAAAGCTTTTTAAAGTTTGATTTATTTTGCTTGTTTGGTAGTGACCGGTACTTCCACAGCAATTCTCTTTTTCTTTTACTGCAGACTCTAATGCCACGACTAATCCATTTTGCTTTTTCTTTGGTCGATATCCGTATTTTTATATTTGGAAAGCATAAGTCATATAGCAATTTAAATAGTTCATAGAATGATTTGAATGCCTTAGCGGGATCCGCTTCATCGTATACGTCAGCAAATGTTACAGAGTTTATACTTTCTATGAATTTCTGAACATTTTCTTTTGAGTAATCACGTTTAGTTGAGAACCAGTAGTTTAATATGCATTTTCGCTGAACTGGACATCGCAAAAGTTGCGCCGAATGATCAGATACCGCCAGTTCCAAAACTTCCCCTTTTGATCCTCGTATATTGTGAATTATGTTATCTATGCAAGTCCCGCTGCCTAATCTTGTTGGAACTTTTATTTCGAATTTGAGATTGTAACCTGTAATAAGATATTTGAACTGCTCTAAACAAGAAGTATTTTTTAAAAGATCAATATTGAAATCACCGCATAAAATTAGTTTTTTGTTAGCTTGTAACGCAAAAGATTTTAAGAGAATATTCAAGTTATGAAAAAATATCTCAAGTTTACTTTTTATGTCCTTACTATGTGGGCTTCTATAGACACACATCACAACAATGTTTTGGTCAGTAAGTTCCACTGCGCAACATTCAATTATATTAGAAACACAATATTTTCCAACCGACTCCAAAGGTCTATACTTAATTCCATTTCGTATCATTATACATGTACCACCATGTCGGGATTTCCGAGTGAAATGTGCAGCAAGTGTAAAATTAGGAATATCCAACAAATCAACATCAGACAATATCATATTGTGCTCCGAGAAACACAGCACATCTACTATTTTTTCTGCATTAAAAAGTTCATTAAGTGCGACAGTAAACATATGAGATTTGTTCAAAAGACCATTTATATTTTGATGCAGAATATTAATATTTTTACACACGAAAAAAGTTATCATTTTCACAAGTTTTTTCATCTACAGAAAATTCATATTGCGTCGCCGATATCTCTGTTATCATTAACAATAAATTTTGAGAGATGTTACACATACCATAGTCATTAATTTTTCTGTTGAATTTAGAGAACATTGTGAAGTCATAAAAAAGATTTAAATTTGAATCAAATGCAAAGGCATAGTTATATGTTTGCAAGTCAAGATGAAGTAAATTATTAAACGTCTCTATACGCCAATTAAACATACTGGAGTAATTACTCAATTTAAAAGTAGGGGCACATATAATAATATTCGTATTTTGTATTGTCATTAATGTCTCCCTTAGTCTTATAATGATATTAACATAATTTTTAGTTTGTAAAAAGTCTTCTTCTCCAATTAAAATAACACAATAGTCATTCATCGAATAATCGCTTAATTTTTTATCCAAGTCTTTAATAAGTCGAAGTGTACCGCAGTTAGGCGTAACGTAATGACATACTTGAAAGTTTTTAAATGTTTCTTGAGCTGTTAACAAAACCTTGTTATTTTTGTTCGCGCTAATGATGCATAGTTTTCTTTTTATATGAATTGAACATTGGTTATCACATTCTTTCTTCTGTGTTTTTGTATTGCCTAATTCTATTATGGAGGCGTTAAACTTGTCATGATTTTTCGAAAATTGTTGTAACTTCTTTGTTTTCTTTTGTAACTTTGTTTGAGAATGTAGGCGTGGAGTAGATGTAAGTGAGGTTTTATTTGGAGTCCCCATTTCACTCGTTAGTTTTTTTGTAGCATTTTTTAGTAATTCATTTTTGCTTGTTAATTCACTAACAGATTTCTTAAGCAAAGTATTTTCTATATTTAAGTTCTGTATCTCTTCGTGTGCCGAATTAAGTTGTGACGTAAGTTGCACAATTTGATTTTGTAGTTCCTGTATTTGTACATTGTTTTCGTCACTTGACATATTTGGTAAGCTACTAGTGCTGCCATCTAGCTTCGAACTACATAGGCTATTTTCTTCGGAAATTTCTAAGGAACGTGTCTTTGTTTTTCTAAACGTAATGTTGTCAAAGAAGTTCATTTTTTATCTAATGATAACTTATTAATGAATATTAATAATTATCAACTTCTAACAAAATGATAAAAGACTACGTTGATTCTGAGTCTTTAACTTGTGCTTTGACGCGTAAATATTTCAACCAAAGCGCAGTAACCACTAAGTTCCGTCATTTTATATTTTGATATTGGCGGTGGATGAAAAAAATAAATTTATTGTAGTCGTATAAAGTTTTCTAGTCTATTTGTAAAAGTTTTTTATTGTGACTCACTGTTTTAGGTTCATCGCTTGACTTTAGAATAGTTTGTTTATGGGTCACCAGCGTATTTATTGTCACTTCAACGATATCACTTCAAACGATAGTTCACTCAGAATGATCTTCTAACTGTCCAGTGTCAGATTTTGGTCGTAAATAACTTGATTGTCTGTCAATATTTTCACTTGATAACAATGTCGATTGAGTATTGTACTCCACTTTCACTAATTAATCACTTTAGAACACTTAAAATGTGGATAAACTATTTTTAATTATCATATAATACGGAGCTGTTGTTAACGAAGTGACAGTGGCGCCACCAATTATCTATTTATTTTGTTCTCGTGCTGTTCATTTTTATTTTCGTTATTTATTACTAGAGAAATGTCATCTGCAAATAAAACGCACTTATTCTGAGTTACTGTAGGCAAATCGTTTATATACAGTAGAAAGAGCAATGGTCCCAAAATGCTACCCTGAGGCACTCCATAGGTATTGGCCCTGAACTGAGATTTATAATTTACCACCTCTCTGTCTTTATTTACTCCTATAACTTCAACGCGTTGTTTTCTATTACTTAGGTAGTCTTTCAGCCAGTTTAAAGCTTTACCTCTTATTCCGTAATTTTCACATTTTTTCAATAGTACGTCATGTTTTACAGAATCAAAAGCTTTGCTCATATCAAAAAATACAGCAGTGACTGGTACTTTTTTATCTATATTCTCGGTTATTAATTTAATAAGTTGAAAGCAAGCTAGTGTAGTCGACTTTCCTTTCTGAAAACCATTTTGTTCCTTATTTATTATATTGTGCTTATTTATAAATGATATAATCCTATTGTACATTGCTTTTTCATATATCTTTGAAATTATAGGAATTAAGGTTACTGGCCGGTAATTATTTACGTCATGTTTATCATTTTTTTTATATAAAGGCTTTATTACTGAAAACTTTAATTTGTCAGGATACTTTTCGTCAAAGAAACTTAAATTAATCAAATGAGTCAAATTAGGTGAAAGTATAGCAGCACACGATTTTATAATTTGTGTCGAAATTTCATCATATCCCACAGCGTTGGTGTCATTTAAAGATGAAATTATTTTGCTTATTTCATTTGGCGTGCAGGGTTCTATATATATACTATTACATTCATTATGCATGGGTCTATTTTTACTGTTATTAGTTATATCAACATTAGTAGAGTCAATAAAATGATTATTAAAAACCTCCGCTATCTGCTCAGGATCGTCTATTAAAGTACCGTTTAATTTAATTGCTTCTATATATTGCGAGTCTCTAAGTGCTGGTTTATTTTTTATTAATTTCCAAGTAGCGCTACATTTGTTTTTTGCTTTCAAAATAAAGTTATCAGATGTTTGTTTCCTGGACACATTAATGCATTTTTTTAACAGTTTAGCATACTTATTGTACTTTAACTTATTTTTTAATGATTTATTTTTGTGATAATTGAATTTGAGGTATCTTTTAGAGAGACATGATTTTTTATGCCCTTAGTTATCCATTTTAAGGGAGGTGTCTGATAGTTTACTTTTATTTTTTGTAAAGGAAAATTTAACCTATAAAATAGACTAAATATTTCATGAAAAAGATTAAAAGCTATGTTTGGATCCGTTTCATCATAAACCTCTTGAAACGTTAGGCTTGAGAGACACTCTTTAAATTTTTCTATATATTCTTGACTATAATTCCTCCTATATATAAAACAATGCGATGGGGCAGGTTTATTTGATGACATTTTTAATGGGAATGTTAAAATCTGGGCAGTATTGTGGTCCGAAAGATGCAGTTCACAAGTCTCACCAGATGATTCTGGTATATTGGTAATAATGTGATCTATACAAGAGGTTTGCCGGGTAGGAGTATTTATTTTTAAAGTTAAGTTGTAGTTTCCAATAATATCAGTCAATATGGTGGCATTTTTATTCGTGGTGAGAGTATTTATATTTAGATCTCCGACCAATATAATTTTATTGTTTTTCTTTTCAGTCAGTTTCAGCAATAGAAACTCCAGTTTATTAAAAAATCTTGCTATATTAGAGTTAGGTGTTCTATAAACACATACAATGGTACAATTATAAAGTGGTATTTCTATACCACAGCATTCGAAAACTTTCTCTACCGCAATATCCTTGCATATTTGTAGTATTTTATAATCTAAAAAATGTTTTACTAAAATACAAACCCCACCCCTATTTTCTTTATGTCGAGAGCATGTAGTCGCAAGTGTAAAGTCATTAATGCAAACATTTACTTCGTTGTCAGCTCTTACAAATGTTTCTGAAAAACACAGTATATGGATATCTTTATACCTATCATTAAACTCCGATAAACATATTTCTACAGCAGGAAGTTTATTCAATAAACCTGCAATATTTTGGTGCATTAGACGTATGTTACGAGTTTCAACTTTAGTATTCCATTTGCTCTTATTATCTACTTTAGCAACGAAAAAACTGTTCCTTTTTTAAAGCTGTACAGCTGCTGTCTGAATTCTGTATCTCACCATTTTTGAGCCAATTTTTATTATAATAAATGTCAAGATAGCACATAAGATTGTCAAAAATATTCCTCATACCATAATTATTGAGTACTCCACTGCGTTTATAAAACATTGCTTCATTATATGTTAGATTTAAATTGGAGTCAAATATTCTCGCATAATTATGAGTATAGATGTCATGGTAAAGTAAATGGCTAAATGTTTCTATTCGGGAGTTAAATACATTAGAGTATCCATCAAATCTGTATGTCGGTAAACAAAGCAAAATGTTAGTGTGTCTAATTGATCTTAATACATTCCTTATACTAATAACTAAATTGAAATAATTAACAGTCTTTCTAAAGTCTTGCTCGCCTATAAAAATAAAACAATAATCTTGTTTTGTGTAATTTAACAATTTTTGGTCTAGTTTATCGAGTAGCTGTTTAATACCACAATTTGTGGAGATGTAATGACACATATTATATTCCGGGAATGTACTTCGCGCTATAGATATTACCTTATTTGTTTTGTTGCTACTTATTAAACAAATCCTTTGTTGTTGTTTTGCTTGAGGTCGTTCCAACAATGTACTAGTAATGCCATCTAGTAATTGGTTGTCACTTTCAGTGTACTTGTGAGCAGCAGTTACCTCGCCAATTTTTTCTGATAGTTTGGGTTGTGCTGTTTGTGAGCCAGTGGTGCCATCTGTTGTCACTTCGCTACTTTCATTGATTCCAAGATCTACGTAACTATTATTAAATTGTTCATTCACAGCAAGACCAAAGTTTCTTGAAATCCTTTTCTTTCTTTTGCTCTTGCTGTTCATTATATTTATTCCTTTACTCTTAGTGTCTGAACATATCTTTTGTAAATTTTTTGAAACGATTTTTTCTTTATTTAAAGCAAATTTCAGCGTCATATTTTCTTCGTTCAGTTTTTCTATCTCCATGTGTGCACTTTCTAACTCCATTTTCAGCTTATTTAACTCTTCTTTTATGTCTTCCATGTCACTATCGTATGCGGTCGACAAGTCCGGCAAACTACATCTTCTAACTTCTGTTGTCGTTGACTCAAATGAAAGGTCTAATGAGTCATTTCCATTCGTTTTTTGTCGACGAAATGTTACATTATCTTCTTCCATTATTAATTAAATTATTTAAAAAAGTGGTGTATTGTTATGATTATAATCAAATTATTTAAATGTCATGTAATTAGTATAATTAGTATAATACGTCGCCATCTGTCAGTATCATGTGGAATCACTTTGGTTAATCTTTATCTTCAATGACTTGCTACTAGAGGGCGTTACTGTCATTCAGTATTTGTCTCTGAATATTGAATGTCCGTGAGAGGTGCTGGTCGTAACGTCGTTCCATAAACTTTGTATGATCCTCTGTTCCGTGGCTAATCACGCCCCGTAAGTTATATAGGAGGATAATCCCAGCACTGTATGATGAATTTTGATATTGGATGTTTATTGCTTTTGTAGCGCAGATACCGCCATCTGTTCGTAAAAGAAGTAACTACTTCAAAGATCGATAGCTCTTTATGGTTTTGCTACTCGATGTAAGATGTCGCTCTTCGCTGTCAAATGCATATATGTAATTTCAAATCTTGATAGAAAAAACCGTCACAGATTTTTATTTTTAGCAATTAATTATAGTCAGCTCACCAATTCGCAGTCTTAATACCGAGTTTTGAGTGTTTGAGCACATAATCTGTATGAAGGTCCGTTTAGTTATTAGTATATTATTCAAAACTGTTTATATTGTCACTGTCACTGGGTTATAATGTTTTTACTAATTTTACATCACTCTACTCTTTGTTTTGATAACACTTGATGACTAAATTCAGCTAGTTTGGTTCACTTTCACACACACTTATTACATATTACTTCGATGTTTTATTTTTAAAAACATTTTTAAAATGTTCGATCAGAGCTCAGTGTTACATTCAACATTTTTTGTCCTAATTACTGCTTGGTTAAATAACACCAAGTTTAACCAAACCAAACCAAATAAACCAAACCAAACCAATAACCAAATTCTACCATTTTCTACCATATAATTTTTTTTTTACTCACATCGATTTTGCACGCTACTCTTCTGTATGAGCGCACAGCTAACTAGATACAGGTGTAAATGTCCGCTCTCCTCGCTCGCCCAGATGAAGTTCATCTCCGTACTACTGGATGGTAGAAAGTAGAGTATATCGTGAACGTTGATCCATGCGTCAGGGGCTGTTTCGGAGACTAGAATTTGTATGTCTTGGATTGGCTGAAATAAAATGGAATAAATAACAAGTTAAACAGGACAGAAACCTTCCAAAACAGTAACAGTATGTTGACTAATAACCTAATAATCCTGGGTACAGCGTAGTTTCCATGAATTTTAATCACTAAAAAATCCTACCATTTTCTACCAAATGGTAGTTTTTGAAAAAATTATATTTTTGACTTCATAACGAGTTTTCTACTAACGTCATTCGATTTTAAATCGCATTCTACTAAAACTACCATTTTCTACCAAATGGTAGTTTTCTCATTCTATCGGGGCCTAAACAGTGATGCTCACCTGTTCAGTCCTCGCAGAGCAGTGATCATGTCTGCCACACATGGCGTCGTCCGCCTGGTCATAATACGTGGGGGTCGCGAACTGCGCCAGGGGGATGAGGACCAGCTCTAGACGCTGTTGCTTGCGATCCAGGAGTTGGACCCATACGCTGGGGACAAAAGAGAATTTGAGATTACGATTCATATGAAATGACTAGGGGAATCATTACATAGTATAAAATAAAGTCGCTTTTCGCTGTCTGTCCCTATGTATGCTTAGATCTTTAAAACTATAACGAATACGAAATATTGCAAAATATAACATTAACTATCAGTTTTTTTAATAAAAATGCATTGTCCGAAAAATGGTCTTCATAAAACACTGTGCGTCTCACATCCATCTCATTCTTCGACTCTCACCAGGTCGTCAGTCCACCTTTTGGGAGGCCTACCAACGCTATGTCTTCCGGTACACGAAATCGGGATCGGAATCCCGGCGGCGTATGGAGCGTGAGCGCCTTTGCCTGATGCGATCACTTGGAGGCGACCGCCTGCCACTCCTCCTCGCTACGGACCATGGCCTGAACAAAGGCCCGTCGTGAGTTATGCCCACATTAGAAAGATGGTTGGACATTAGATGGCATACGTATTCTCAAGAGATGAACATATATTTACTATTGTCCGCAAGGTGTCCAGCCCACCCTGGCGAGGTACTCGAACCACGGGAAGCTGTCCTTCAGGGGCTGCCGGAGCTCGTACCACCGGATGTCTGTCACCTCCATGCAGCCATTCGTGGAGTCACAAGCTGGGGATGAAAACAAACAAGTTTTCCAATGAAAATATTTTTTTTTCATAACAATCTTTTATAGCGGTGGTCTATACTTATATAATTAAAACTCGTCAAGACGATTCTCACGAGCCCAAACTCAACGTGGTTGTGTCGTTTAATTACAGAGTTCCTATGGCTACCTCGCGATTCCATCATCAGATCAGCTCCGTGTCATCATAATATTGCATTGTCATGCGATTTACACCTGCATGCAAAATTGCAGCTCAATCGGTTGAAGATATCTGCTTCAAAATTGAGTTGCAAGATTTGAACCGAACATACTACATTGTAAGCTAATAAAAAGCTTGTAAAAATACAATATTATATTACACATAATAAAATCGTTGTTGAGACATCACGGTCCTGACTAAGCGTTTTGCCTCGTCGTTTATACCGCGTACATCGAGAGACTGGAACAGTTTGCCAGCTTCAGTCTTTCCGTCCGATTATAATTTAGGTGTCTTCAAGGCTATAGTGAATAGGCTCTTAATAAACTAGTTCGCCTTACCATCAACGATTGCATCACTGCTTACCATCAGGTGGGATCGCAGTCAAGCACTAGTTTAAAGCAATAAAAAAAAATACTACACAGTTTTGAAACACAAACAGGTACTTACAATGTTCAGCGGCACCCTCTTGGTAGTAATCTAAGACTGTGGTGGGCGCAGCCTTCTGCAGTCTGAACGTCACCATTTTTAACGAAGACTTGGCGTTTGGAGTGCCGGCGCGAGGGAATCTGGGAAGAGAAGGATATTGATAATAACTTTACATATCATTACATAGTATAAAAAATACGCGCTTTAGTCGTGGGGTTGCGGACACCAGCCCGATATACCATACCATACATAGTATCAAACAAAGTTGCTTCATCCCTATGTATGGTTAGATCTTTAAAAGTACGCCACGGATTTTGATGCGGTTTGTTGTAATAGGTAAAGTGATTCAAGAGGAAGGTTTATGTGTATAATACATGCATAATATATTCAATATCAGTACCCGTGCGAAGCTGGGGCTGGTCGCTAGTTAAAAAATAAAAAGCTGTCATTTTTGAGACTCCTGGGAACAATGGAAAGGGCTATGCTCGGAGTATCCTTGCGTGATCGAATCAGAAATGAAGATATCCACAAGAGAACCAAGGTTAAATGAAAAAGAATCGCCAAACTTAAGTGGCAATGGGCAGGGCACATTGCGCGCAGAACAGATGGCCGTTGAGGCTGAAAGGTTCTGGAGTGGCGACCGCATACCCGAAGACGCAGCGTTGGAAGGCCTCCCACAAGGTGCCCCGATAACCTGGTTAGGGTTGCTGGAATCCGATGGATGCAAGACGCACAGGACCGGTCTTTGTGGTGGCGCATGGGTGAGGCCTATGTCCAGCAGTGGACATCTTTCGGCTGAAATGATGATGATGATGAACCAACTGACCTGAACTCCTCAACTTCTCCGCTGGTACTCTGAGATGATGGGAAGCTGAAGATCTTCACTTCGCTCTCGTCAACTTCCTCGTACACTATCCTGAACACGTCGTCTGTAATAATCAGAAAGTACCATGATTAAAAGGAACCAGGCAAGTGCTTGGACCCGCATGGGTCCGCAGTGGACCCGCGCGGTGGCGGAGGGTTACGTCCAAACTTACCTATGCAAACAGTTAAAAGGCTGAATTTAGAAAACAAAAATTTTTTTGTGACGGAACTACAAATTTAGCCATATTTTTTTTACTTTTTTCTTTTTTAATCTATTGAAAAATAATGCGTTAAATTGTACAGTTTTCAACCTTTCGATACTTCAGTCTCGCGAGACAGATTATATTTTAACGATATTTACATTTTTACGGCGGCCAAAATGTTAAAATCTTCATCATCATCCTACCCTTATCCCAAATTACTGACTCTACACTAACTCCCTTTTCTTTCTTCTCACACGATCCATCATGTCTTCTTCGATATCCCTCTTCCTCTCCATCCATCTACGTGTAAGCTCAGAACTCTTTCTGTAACATGCGTTTAATCTCTCCTCTTCAAATGACAATACTAAAATGTTAAAATAGTCTAATTTTTAATTACATCGTAGTTAGCAGAAGAGCTTACCATCAGCTTGTGGCTGCCACCAGAACCCGGTGTACCTTGAGAATTCTTCCTGCGTCACGTAACACGGCACGCCGGCTTGGCGCGGATCGTCTGCTAACCTAAGGAGGAACAGGAGTGAGGAGTTACTACACAATCATCATCACCATCAGCCTTTTTTAATATTCCCACTGCTGAGACACAGGCCTCTAGGAGAGAGAATGAGCCGTAATCCATCACGCGAGCCCAGTGAAGGTTGGTGGATGGCGAGAGATGTGAGACTTACACCCGTATTCACAAACAATACTTTCCTCAGAGAAGTAGCAACGCTATGCGAAGTCAGGCATTTCTCACTGCGTGACATGTGGCAAGCCTTTCAATTCATAAACAATACTCAAACGACCCTTGACTAAGCAAACGCACAGCGTTGAATAGAGCTCTGTGATTGGTTCGTTTGTGTTGCGTAGTTCACGTCGCTGCTTGACGTTCATTTAATTTGTCATAAAATAACCTCAAAACATAAAGGTGACAGGTGTTCAAGAACAATTTTTTTTTTAATAAGAGCCCCTTTTCACAATTATTGATACTGTTGGTTGTCTCACATATGTAAGATCTCCAGTAATCATCTATAAAATTTTAACGATAATAAAAGAGAAGCTAACAAATTCATCCGTACAATCAAAAGAAAAAATTAAAGAATAAAAAATAATTAAAAGGGTTTAGGAAATCCCGTATTACTTTTCTGGTAGTATTTATTGTGCTTCTTTGATTGTATATCAATGTATATCAATGATTAAATTCTTCTTCCTATTTATAATCCATTGTAAAAGGACGTTAAAATCAAGAACAGTAAAATCGAAGCTTTTTTCTCAGAACCTCGTGACATGTGGTCTATTGTCCACAGAGACTGACAATAGCTATGCGTTGCTTAAAATAGCTCGCAGGCTACCTTAGCTGTGCGTTTATTTTAAGGGACGCATAGTGCTAGCCGCCACTGAAGTATTGTTTATGAATTAGTTTTAGGGGCCCTGTGCGCTCGCGAGCACTGTGAGACCGCATAGTAACGTTTGTGAATACGAGTGTTAAAATCGTCTCAACTTGAGTTCGGTCTTAGTCAAGATTGTCATATTTTAAGTTCTCTTAACTATACTGATTTGATATTTATCATAGTATTTATTAGTTTATAATATTAGCTTAAATACTTATTTTAATATTACATTCTTGGCTGGTAGAGAATGCCTTGTTGCATAAAGTCCGTTTATGTACCACAACTGCACATGAAGATTAAATAAATAAATACTTAAAAAAGAAACTCACCGATCAGGTTCATGTCCCTTACAGGCGTACGTCAATCGCGTAGGCCGCCGCAACTGTCCACCCGCCAGCCAGATGTCGCCTCTAGCGGCATGGGCCACCAGCTCTGGAGCCCGGGGACACATCGCCGGGGTTAGGGGTGCTCCGCCCCCCGTGTTTAGTGAACGGGGCACGAGGGGGGGAGACTGGAAGAGAGAAAAGACGTTTTGTTATTTACATTTATGTTTTGTCGATGGAGCCAAAAAGTTCTAGAGTAGACAGGGCATCAGAAATTGAAGCGTTGGAAAGCCTCCCACAAGGTGGACAGATGACCTGGTGAGAGTCGTGGGTAAGAGACCCACAGGCTCGTTCCTGGTGGCGACACTGTGGAAAACCTATAATGCACCACTTCTTAACATCTAGTGGAATCGCAGTCAAGTATTAGTTTATGGCAAAAAAAAATGCTGTCTCGACCGACACCATCTTTTTTTATGGGATTTTTGTGCACTATTGTGACTCAATCCCATCGTACCTGCTATCATGTTACCAACAATCAAAAACTAAACTTATTTTCTAAAGCTGAGATAAGAATATACAAGTTTTGCTGCATTACAATGAGGCTTGAGTAATATGCCATTAAAACCTACCCCACCAGGTTCCAACCTACTGCCTCTACCAAAGCAGCCGTTCTTCTTACTGCATCTAAACTGACTGCCGGTGCTCTGGTAGAGCTCATAAGAGGCGATGCCCCAGGCTGCAACCCGTAGCCACTCCTAAAGCTGATATTTTTCATATTGCTCCTTACCTTACTGAGACCCTCAGCAACCTCGAACAAGCAGAAAACGCACGGTAACATGGAGCTCTGCTGCAGCCCATAAGAGACGTTTGCCCAGGTTCCATCTTATTGTCTCTACTAAAGCAGGTTTTCTTCATACTCCTTTTGCATATGCACCATAGTAATTTGAAGTGTCCTAATGTATCAAGTTGTGTTTATGGTGTAGGTACCTACAATAAAGAGTATATCTATTTATCTGCTTCTTACCTGACTGATTCCCTCATCAGCCACGAAGAGCGAGGAGGCGCAGGGGAACATGATGCGGCCGGTGGTCTTATGCAGTTCGTACGAGACGATGCCCCAGGCCGCATCTCACAGTCTATCCAAAATCTGATGCCTCTCATATTGCCTCTTACCTCACTGAGACCCTCATCAGCAACCAACAGACAGGAAACGCACAATAACATGAAACTGGAGCTTTGCTGCATACGTAGCCCCAGGTCCCAACCACCTCTACCAAAGCAGCCGTTCTTCTTACTGTCTCTAACCTGACTGCCAATGCTCTGGTAGACCTCGTAAGAATCGATGCCTCAGGCTGCAACCCGTAGCTGATGTTTTTATAATGCCTTGGTAACCACGTACTGTCCTTCCAATAGCAGCTGTTCTTCAGCCTCTTACCTGACTGATTCCCTCATCAGCCACGAAAAGCGAGGAGGCGCAGGGGAACATGATGCGGCCGGTGGTCTGGTGCAGCTCGTAGGAGGCGATGCCCCAGGCCGCCACCCTCTGCCGCTCCCACAGGAGCTGTTCCTCCCGCGACCACTTGCCTGAGGTCACTCCTAGAGCGACGTTCGACTCTATGAGAGGTTTCCAGTCTAATCTGTAACAAGAGCGTAGGGTTTTAATATCTGAAACTGGCGGCAAAAGAGAATTTCAGATTAGGATTGATATGACAACAAGTCCGTGAGAAGACCCAACATTCTGATCCATACAGTAGGACATTACTGTATGGATCAGAATGTTGGGCTGTGAAAAAGATGGATGAAAAAAGACTGCATGTGGAGGAGATGAGAATGTTAAGATGGATGTGTGGTGTGACGAGAATGGATAAAGTGAGAAATGAGTATATTAGAGGAAGTCTGAAAGTGGCGCCAGTGACTGGAAAGTTGAAAGGAAATCGTTTGTGTTGGTATGGTCATGTGAAGAGGAGATATGAAGCGCATGTTACAAAAAGAGTTCTGAGTTTACACGTAGATGGATGGAGAGGAAGAGGGAGGCCGAAAAAGAGATGGATGGGTTGTGTGAGGAGTGTTATGAAAGAAAAGGGAGTTAGTGATAGTGTGACGGGTACCGAACTTGACTGATTTTTTTCGCGATTTCAGTTTTGGTCCTATAGTAAAAGTTGTTTGTTATCCTGACTACAAACACGTGTTTAAATATCGATCACCAATTACCAGTCACCCTATATACATATTATATACCTACTAGATTATAAACAACAAAAAACTCCTAATCTCAAACATATTAAATTCAATAATCATACAATTTATCTGTATGTTTACTAACTTTCTCTGTTTCAATACCAAGTTTTATCACATAGGTATTTCTGTTAATTAACTATTTTAATAATTTATCTAGTATTATTTTGCACTAGTGTTGGTAAACAAATATCATACATAATAATAATTATTGAGTCAGACTGAGAAACAGATTTTAATTATGTATTAATATGTAAGAATGACATTATTGATCCCTATGAGATTATAATTTGATGTAATAGTTCTCGTGGTTAACAAACAATAGGTACGCGGCTTATAAGTTGACCTAAAATGGCCGACGTGTCTATGATTACGCGCAGCTCCTGCCCCGCGTTCAAATTTGAGGTTGGAGTTAACTCTAATGACGTCACAGGGTAGATACCCTACACTCACATTTTTGAACGCAAACATCAAGTTCTATTGTCAATGGCTTACTCCAACCTACCCTGCTCGAAGTTGGAGTCACTTTTTTTTTTTTTTCGTGTTGGAAATCCTCATGGATGTCCTCCACCCTGGGGTAGGTGGAGGGGTCTGTCAGACTCTTACTGACTAAAACCACCCCGGTGTTCCCTCGTACACTTTTGTCGGAGGCTACGGGTGCAGTTTGACTTCCGCTGCCCCAGACTAGTGCTGACCCAAACCACATGGTTCTCCTCACAAATTGGAGAGAGCTCTCCTATACGGCTCAGAGAGGCGCGCGTGGAACACTACGCGCCACCATCTCGGGTCCAGATTGATAGGCCAACGGATGTCCCCTAATCCGTCGACCTTGGACCTTTTTTAAGGGGGTTGTGTTAACTCTAGGGTACTCGAGTCATAAATGAACGACTTTGGGTTATAAGTCAACACTACTCTGGTCATTTTTTAACACAGCCCTGCCTGTGACCTCAAGGAGGTTAAACTGTTCTGGCCCAGTAGGTGGCAACAGTAGGTACGGTCGACGGATCTTGGTGAGTCTGAAGTTAGGGTAAGCGAATTTGCGCTTGAAAACTCGTACAAAAATAAAGGTTTTAAAAAAATTAATGTCAATAGCAGTTTTTAACAGCAATAACAACTGCAAAATGCATTTATTTGTTTAAACCATCTTTCTGGGGCTAAGGATTGATGCGAAACCAGAACACCGGTGCCCTGGAACTAAGGCAAGAAGGAACGATGGGTTGTTTAGTCAGGGCTGTGTTCAAAAATGACCAGAGTAAGGTAGAGTTGTACCTCATAGTCGTTCATTTATGAATTGAGTAGCTATCCTAGATTTAACCCAAATGACTCCAACTTCGAGCAAGGTAGGTTGGAGTAAGCCATTGACAATAGAACTTGACGTTTGCGTTCAAAAATGCGAGTGTAGGGTATCCCCTGTGACGTCATTAGAGTTAACTCCAACCTCAGAACGCAAGCCAGTAGAAGTCGGATACTGTCTCCCGCTCCGCCTATGACGGGATTCGTCATTCGATGATTTTTCCCATCATAAAAAAACGTGTAATGTGAATTTGTATAATATAAACTTTCACTTTTATATTTAGTTTATTACATGACTGATATTTTAACATAATTAAAGTGAAATACTCTCACGCCTCAAATAAAGGTTAGTGGCTCATTCAGTAAAATGTCAAAGGAATTATTACATAACTGTTTCTTATATAAATTAAAAACACACATCTTAGAGCAGTGGTGGCCTAGTGATAACGGCCCCTTACAAGTTAGAGGTCCCTGGTTCAAACCCAGCCAGGTGCATTACCCTGTGTAATTCATTTCATCACCACTGCTCTCAAAATGGTGCAGGAAAACATCGTGAGGAAACCGACATGTCCTAGAACCAAAAATTCAAAGACACGTGACATTTACCAATACGCACTGGGCCTGAGTGGTGGATTACGATCCGTTCCTTCTCCTCGAAAGGTGGCCTGAGTCCCAACAGTGGGAACATTATAAGACTTATGCTATGTTATGATGAAATTTGGCATGAGGCAAGGCCTTATAGCAAAAATAAAGAAATAAAACTAAAAACCTGAACTTAGGTCCTTAAAAAAAAATTGGAGTCTTGATTAAGAAATTGGATTTTTTTGTTTTACTAGCCATTAATGTCCTACTGCTGGGCAAAGGCCTCCCCAAGTAGGGTTGCCAACCGTACTCTAAAATAATATAATAATAATATGTCCACAACCATCACACAACGCCATCTAGTCCTAAGCTAAGCAGAGCTTGTGTTATGGGTACTAGACAACTGATAAACATACTTATATATTTCTAAATACATACATATTATAGATAAATTACACCCAGACACAGAACAAATGAACATGCTCATCACACAAACATTTGTCCTGGGTGGGAATCGAACCCACGACCTCCCGCATAGCAGTCAGGGTCACTAACTACTAGACTGACAGGCCAGTCAAAATAGACTATTGGCCTCTATATCATAGAGGTGTACTCTATAATCTAAACTAAAGGTGGAAATGATTTACATTTTGTTTGGGGTTGTCAGATTTTAACTGTATGCTCGCCGGACCTTGGTACAGACCATAGGCTGAATATTGCGACAGATGCAATATTTCTAATATCTGGTTTCGGATTTCTTAACGTCCTCTAGAATCTTGACTTAAACATTAACATAATATTAGCAATACTAGAATACTTAAAATTGCTGTCCCATAAACATATGCATACTTTATTCAAGTTAAGATAAGACATTTAAAGAACTGTCTATTTAACCGATTTTAAATTCTATTCCAGAAGTATTTTTTTTTTATGGTGACAAAAATCATTGAATGACGAATCCCACTCGTAGGCGGAGCAGGAAACAATGTCAGACTCTTACTGAGTAAACACCCCACCCCGTTCCTTTATTGCCTTTCGCACTGGGGCCAAGCCTTCGTTTCAGTAATTGACCCAGTAGGCTTCGACCCTTTTGAGTCCCTAAAGTTTTTCTAACAACTCCTTGTGGACGGCGAGCAACCCGTTGCTCACCGTCCACAAGACCGCGCCTTCGGTTGACGGAAATCGGCTAATTTATTTCATCACCACTGCTCTCAAAACGGTGAATGAAATTATCGTGAGGAACCAATGTCCTTGAACCAAAAATTCGAAGACACTGAGTTCTCAAAATGTTGCCAAAAAAATAACATTTTTTGACACTTAGATTTAAATTTAAGACTGGGCTAAACAAAGTACATAAAACCTATTATAGCTATGCTAATAAGTTCTTTTCACAAACCATACTTTTTGAATAACATTTGACAGATAGAGGCAGAGGCAGGGGCGTAGCTAGTCCCACAGGGGCCCCGTATCAAAAGTCCTTCGGGGGCCCCGTATAAAAAAAAAACGTATTTTTATTACAGCTGCTATGAGACGGTTGTGGATAATATGTTGCGAATTTTTGTCTAAATCGGGGCCCCTGTATCGCGGGGGCCCAGTATAATTGATACGGCAGATACGGCGGTAGCTACGCCCCTGGATAGAGGTCATTGGCTTTTCTATTCTTTTGAAATGCATTGTACCCAGTTTATGTGCCTAAGCCTAAGTTACATACATACATAACAACGCTTGAATGGTTAAAAATATCAAAGAGACATTGAATAAAGTTTACAGAAGAGTGATTTAAGATCGTAGTAGTATGTGTGTAATATTGACTGTCCTGTCAATCTAGTAGTTAGTGACCCTGACTGCTACGCCGGAGGTCGTGGGTTCGATTCCCACTCAGGATAAAAGTTTGTGTGATGAGCACGATCATTTGTTCTGTGTCTGGGTGTAATTATCGAAAATATTTATGTATTAGAAATATATAAGTGTTTATCAGTTGTCTAGGACTCATAACACAAGCTCTGCTTAGCTTGAGACTAGATGGTGATGTGTGATAATATAAAAATTAAAAAAAAAAGTGTTATTTAAAAAAAGGCCTGTTTATACCCATCAGTCCCAAGCGAGTGCTGGCATCGACATACTTATTATCTTTCTATTATTTATTTAATTTCAAAAGAATTAAATATGCAGGTAAGGTCACCTTAAAGTGTACCTTAATTTAATGACATTTCAGTCAGAAGTTTCGCTCATGTAAGTCAAAGTCAAAACATTTATTGCAAACTTTTTTTTACTTTTCTAAAATATTGCGAACTAAGTGTTCAATGTTGTCCTGTGTAAATGATAAATGATTTTATTTTGTAAATAGGTTTTTACAAACTCTTTTACACGTCTTTTTTTTTTTTGTTTTTCGTTTTTTTTTATATTAGATGAGGCCAGTGTTTCCTAGCTGACTACCCTGAGAAGAAACACCGAAACAAACTCAGGGGTCAAAGTCTGTTTTAAAGTCCATACACAAACATGTAATGGTCAAATCATATGAGAACCATGCAGATTGGAGTCTGAGATGGTCTTTTGAAGAAAGAACCACACAGTTCTGAGTGGACCTGTCCAGTCAGTGCAAGCATTTGTCAGTTCTCGTGTAGCTCAACTCAGGACCACCAAGGAGCTCAACGATTTGACGAACAATACCAAAGAAAGGACATTTGGGTAGGCCGCAAAAAGTACTCATAACTGCCAGACATTATAAGTTAATTAAAAGTTAAAATTAAGGAAAAACGAAAAGTAATCCACATAGTCCCCACATTCACAATAATAAAAATTTACAAAAATGTAATTTTACCCATTAATATTGCAATGTTGTGGATTTAATGTTTTAACAATTATAATATTTATGTATTTCTATTTTTATGTCTACCTTGGGAATTGGAACGATATGGCGAGCGACCGAGATAAATGGAAGGAATGGAGGGAGGCCTTTGCCCAGCAGTGGGACAGCACAGGCTACCAATAATAATCATAATAAATATTTTTCTGTTTGTTTCAGTCCACTACTAACCCATCAAGTGTCAACATATCACTCAAAGAATCTTAAGTCTTCAGCTACTGACCCTTTTCATCGTTCATGTTGACAATCTTACTAATATTATAAGTGCGAAAGTTACGATATTTGGATGTTTGTTACTCAATCACGCCAAAACGGCTGGACGGATCTGGATGAAATTTGGCACAGGCATAGGATACACTCCGGAATAGGACATAGGCTACTTTTTATCCCGGAAACCCCAACCCCAATACCACGCGGGCAAAGCCACGGGCAAAAGCTACTTTTATTTATATTTACTGTGCACACCTACTACTGTTGTCTTGTTTAACCCACAGGTTGTCTGGTAGAGAATGCCTTGTAGTATTTAAGTCTGCCTATGTACCACTACTGTACACGCAGTTTAAATAATAAAGTACTGACTTGGAATATTAATTAGCCGCATATTTGCCTATTTATATACTTCTTTTTAAAATGACTTAGGTGTTTTACAGTAAACAAGGTCCCAGTGAATAAATTTACTGTATTTTAACTATAATAAATTAATTCAAACACAAAAGAATTTAAAAAAGTAGAACAAAGACAAATTAACTTTCTTAATTGATTCCAATTTGATTTTTTTTTTTCTAAGAATCAACCCATGGTCATTATAGATACATAGATTTACTCTTTGCTTTATTGTTAACTATAAAAAAAAAATAGAATAGTGTTTTTTTTTTATCAAGGTAACTAAAATCTATCATGGTCATGAGATGACAAAAATAATACATACCTGGAGTTATTTGGTTGCTGTGTTGGTGAGACATCTGTGTAAAGCAGTGTGATCTCCCATCCATTCTGTGGGTTCCTCAGAAAATATATCCTTGTCTTCCCATTGCCCAATTTACGAAAACTTATAGCGATTGGAACCATAGTTGAGAGACATGATAATTCCTTTCGTAAATCGTGAACAGCTTGTCGAACCTCGGCCCAGGAGTATCGTTGCGAAGGCGGACGTATGTACTCCACCGCTGCAGCCCCATCTCCAGCTCCTCTCACCTCCATAATATCAATTTCCATTAATTTCTACACTACCGAAAATCAATTCTCTTTCCTCGATAAATTTTTATTCATGATGTAACAAAGAACAATAGACGTGTGTACTTAGACAATTCAGTCGACTAGTTAAATGAATAATTAAATGGCGATCTCATTATAATATTGAAATTACGTTGATTTGATTTTTGTTTCACTAAAAATAGGGCCAACACACTCGTTTTTGACTTTTAGTTGTCTTGCCAAATGGTCGCTGACCGATCGCGGTTCTACCATTGGTTTGTATTACGTCTTGCCAAACTCGTTTCATTTTCACTTCATTTGTTAGTCATTTTGTCCATAGTTTCCTAATAATTAATTTTGAAATTAATCTAAATTTCTTCTCAGTCGAGCTATCATTATTTAGAATAATAAAATAAGAGAATTACTATTAATTTTTGGGATTAAATTAAAAATAAAGAAAATAATTATTACTGATGATACATTAGTGAGATTAGAGAGAGTTCTAAAACGCGAACCGTTCGGATATTGGGATTTGCACATAACCAAGTTAATTGCTTCTAATTTTTTATAGTTTTCAGTTTAACACTAGCATCAAATTCATTAATTATAGTGTGGTTTACATTTGTATTATTCTTATATTTTTGACTTTTATTATTGACTTTCTTAAGTTCTTATTGGACAACCTGTTTCTCTGAAGATTTTGGTTTGTTTTAGTGGTGTATCCAAACTTAGCCAACATCACAAAAGTTTGACAGCCGCGTTCGAAAACTGCAGTAAATTGAATACGTTCGGAACATGAAAACTCATAGCAAAGAACGTGTGAAAAATCTTCGAAAATAAATCTGTAGTTTTCAATTGTTATACAGAAAAATAATAGGATTGATGTAGTTTATTTTAATTTTCATTACCATAACTATTTCCGTATAAATCAATAAAAAATAGAAACAGGATATGACAACACTTTTCTCAAATTACTGCAGTTCCGGCAACAATTTGCCCGCCGAACTGTCAAACGAAAACATGTCGGAGTAGCGGTCGACGCGATCTCTTGTTTTCTTTACAATTTTGCACTCGCGAAAATGGCGCAAGTTCTGAATGTAGTGCGGACTTGTGGTTTATTGCTGTGCTTATTTTTTTACGTGACTGCCAATGAAAATAATTCGTCAGAACCACGGATAATATCGTTAAAACTGGACAGTAAAAAGTGTGATAATGTAAATTGTAAATATTTACTGAATATTAAGGGTGGTGAGTTTCTCGGGCATTATTCGTGGAGATTAACCCCAGTGGAAGGTTCAGGGGGTGGTGAATGTGACGTCATTTTGCCTAATTACGAGTTGAAAGAGGTTTTTACGTCGCAGTGGTTGACAAAACTAGAAATAGTGCTACCAATTTCGAACACGAATGTATACTTTTGTGTTTACAAAAATAATGTGAAGAACAGTCCATTTGGAGGTAAATGGGTGCATCAGGGCTCTGAACACTACTTGGACGTGGAAAACGAGGATCTGTGAGTAATTTCAATCATCATTAAATCGATTATCAAAATATCGAAGTCAACCTTTGCGAATTTATGCAATTCACAGCTGATACAAAAATGCGTTTGTAGTTTGGTGTTGATTTTGAATGAATATCTTTACGAAAGTAGATCAATTATGTCATAAGTCTTAGTATATTTAATTACTAGACTTCCACTATACTAATCTTACCTGCATTCTTAGGTCTTCTAATAGTTCAAGCCCCTAAGAGGTCAAACACCTTTCCTACATTTTTTTATTAATTCTTGTTATTTATGTCTTGGTATGACTAGAATGTGGCTGCAGTAAAAATTCTAATAGGTAGGAAATTACTAAAAACAACTATTTTAGCTTTGTTCTGAGAAGTCACAAATTACAAGTTCAGTTAGATAGATAGATATACTCTTTATTGTAGGTACACCATAAATACAATTTGGTACATTAGGAGTTTAAAATTACTAAGGTGTTACAATAGGCGGTCTTATCGCTAAAAGTGATTTTTGAAAGACAATATTTAATCTCTCGACATTGATAATCACAGACACAATTAAAGAAAAATTTAGGTAGGTGTGCGAACACCGGCTCAAAAGTTAAAGTTATTCATTTATTAACAACTAGTGACCCGCCCAGCTTCGCACGGGTACTGAAATTAAATATATTATGCATGTATTATACACATAAACCTTCCTCTTGCATCACTCTATCTATTAATAAAAAACTGCATCATAATCCTTTGCATACTTTTAAGGATCTAAGCATACATAGGGACAAGCAACTTTGTTTTATACTGTGTAATGATAAGTACTATTGTGTAAAAGAATAAATATAAGGGAAAAAGAAAAAAATATATAAATTATGAAAAAATACAATAAAATTTTATTAAGTAATTAACAATTTTGTTTTTTATTTATGTTAGTTTATTTAGTAAGTAATGATTTTATTTTAATTTTGATATTTTGTGCCCATATAAATAAGTTAAGACCTTCATACAAAAACCTGTTTTACAAATAAAATTCTGATTCTGAAGAAAGTAAAAGATGTTGAATAAATAATATATAAAATTTCTTTTGTCTCAAAAAACGTCAATAATTTATATTTAATAATATACAGCACAGCTGTCGGATCTTGGCGAGTCCGAAGTTAGGCTCTGCGAATTTTAGCGCTTGAAAACACCACTGCCTGCCATTTCTCAGTGCTCCAGAACATGGTCTGTATCAGAGCTCAGAACCCTGCTGGGTTCCTGTTTGTTTTGCTGACAATCTCCTTAGGTTCTATAAACACCACTTTTTTTAAACGCGTGAGTTGCGTTTGTAGTGATTGACGATTTTAGCGCGTTTCTAAAAGGCGCATCACGGGCGCGTTTAAAAATCTGTTGTGTAAAAACCCATAGACGCGCGTGGAATGATACGCGCCGTCGACGAGTAGGGCAAAGGTCTCTGTGTTCCTTCAATAGCCCTTTACATTCAAGGGACATAGGAAGTCGTTCGAATATTTCTGCATCTCACCTAAACCTGGAGAGCAGTGGTGGCCGAGTGGTAAAGGCCCCGACTTACGAGTTATAGGTCGCGGGTTCAATCCCAGGCAGGCGCATTACTTTGTGTAATTTATTTCATCACCACTGCTCTCCAAACGGTGAAGGAAAACATCTTGAGGAAACCGGCATGTCCTAGAACCAAAAATTCGAAGATATGTGACATCTACCTATTTGCACTGGGCCCGCGGGCTGGATTATGGCCCATTCCCTCCCCTAGAGAGGAGGTCTGTGTCCCAGCAGTAGGAACATTAATAAGGGTGATGATGACCTAATACCTCCTACTAATCCCTCGAATGAGCCTATCTAGCAGACACTAAGTTACCGACGCGGCGACGTCGCTTAGCAACGAATGTGCGAAATTTGACACGACATCGTTAAATCATCAGTGCTAAGCAGCTTCAATCTTTAATACTCTCCGAAAATCTTTGAGGAGTGGCTGGAAAGACCTCATGGCGTCCTCACCTTCCGCATGACGCACACACAGGAAATGGCAAGTTCGGGAGGTTCTTGCACCAGATTCGTCTTCCGCACGAATAAAAGAAAAGACGCCCGGGTGTCGCCACTGTGTGGACCACCCGGACACGGTAGAGGCATGCCCCGGTTGAGCAGAGCCGTGTCTTTGTGGGGGCGATAACATACCAAAAAAAAACCCTGAAAAAAGTGGTCGCGAATCTAATGGCTTCACTTGCCCTCCTTTTTTTTATAAATATTATAAATACTATCAAGACTTGGCCGAAAAGTCGATAAACTACCCAGACCGACACGAACATTAAGTAATATTATATTCGACATCCCACTCCGATCCATTAACATAGTTTTTATGACAACCGTCAACCGGGCGTCTACGGGGTGGCGAACTACCACCCTCGGACCCCCATGCCCCTTGAACTACACATAAACGTGACCTAGATAATGAAGCTTTGCTAAAAAGGTCGCATTTACAGGCCTTGACTGGGGAAGTTGCGTAACGGCCGAACCTAGGCAGGGCGATATAGGGGTATTTTCATGTAAAATAGAACTATCCAGTAATATAGAAATACTGCCACGCTACGACTCACGGGAACGGAGCAGTAATCAACGATGCGGTTTTTATTTATGGTGGGCTAAAATCATCTAATCCCGCTCTTGAGCGAAGCGGGAAACAGTGTCAGACTCTTTTTTTTTTTTATTGGTTATAGGTTTGCGCTTGACCGCTATCTCACCTGATGGAAAGCGACGATGCGGTCGACGAACATGAACGGGGAACTGAAAAAGAACGGGATGGGGCCTCGTTCTTTTTTTGCCTTTCGCACTGGAACCAAGCATTTCTTTCAAGTCGTCGACGGCGCTCTCTGTTCCAACTGCAGGGCCGAAGCCAACTAGGGCCCCGGTCCGGTTTCTGAAAGAAAGGTCCGACCTCGGTATGAGGGCTAAGAAGGAATGGGGTAGGTCGTTTAACCAGTAAGACTCTGACACTGTTTTCCGCTCCTCCCAAGGGCGGGATTCGTCATTATTTATGATTTTTTCCACCATAAAAAAAAACCGTCAGGTGCGAGTTCTACTTGCACGTGCCCACTTTTGTTTTAAAAGCTCCTTGAAAGGCATTATTTACCGAGCAGTAGGAAATTTCCAAGGTATATTGTTATTGTAGGCAAATACAAAAACAATCCGTAGGCAACTGATATAATGGTCTGATTTATTTTCCTGTTCCTTTATTTTTGTGGCTTCCAAGGCCGTAAACAAAGTGTTATAGGGGTTGAAACACGTGGAGGGTTGTTCGAGTAGTGAAGACTGGGTTAGGTTTTTTATTTTAAATGGCACTGTTTTGTTTTATTTTACACTAGCCTTCTGCCAGCGGCTTCGCCCGCGTAAAAGTAGGGTTCTCCATACAAACTTTTTTTTTTTTCGACGACCATCACGCAACGCCGTCTAGTCTCAAGCTAAGCAGAGCTTGTGTTATGAGTACTAGACAACTGATAAACATACTTATATATTTCTATATACATACATATTATACATAAATTACACCCAGACACAGAACAAATGATCGTGCTCATCACACAAACATTTTTCCTGGGTGGGAATCGAACCCACGACCTCCGATATAGCAGTCAGGGTCACTAACTACTATGCTGACAGGCCAGTCAAACTTTAGAACCCCATTACATCCCTTTAGGAGTTGAATTTTGAAAAACCCTTTCTTAGTGTTCGTCTACGTCATAAAAGGAAGCCTTGTGCAAAATTTCACGCTCCTAGGGCCAGTAGTTTTGGCTGTGCGTTGATATGTCAGTCAGTTTCTCCTTTTAGGTATATAGATTGGACATGTGTATACTTCCCATTCTGACCTATGGTGGAAGTGGGCGATCGCATAGCGCAAGGGTAGAGGTGTGCCCCGTTTCGGCAGAGCTTCGTCTTATCCTCGTGGGGGGTGATCGGGGGCGGCAATCTCTCGTGCCTTGGTACAGGCCATAGTCCGGAGTGAGTACTGGCAGACGGTCGCCTCCATCTGCGAAGCAGTAATGCTAGAAAAGGAAGAGACCGATCGCGAAAGGCAACGGTGCTCACACCCCAGATGTTGCCGGAATTCCGATCCCGATCCCGATTTCTGGCAACCATAGGCACGAGCTTGACTTCTGGACTGAATCCAAGTCAATGGAGCGTATTTCTCTCGCGCCTCAAGGAGTTGTTAGCAAACCGGACCAAACACCCAGCAGGGCCAAGGGTCTGCTTCTGAAAGGAAGGCTGGGTCCTGGTATGAAAGGCAACGAAACATTCAGGTAGGTATTTTAGTCCGTAAAAGTCTGACACTGTGTCCCGGATCCGCTTAAGAGTGGAGAACCGAAGAAAAAACCCGTTTAGGTTTTTTTTTTCATTATATACAAAGTTGACACGAAAGATGGGCTTTCCTTAAAAACCGCAAGTGCGAGTCGTACTTACCTATGAAAATAGTTTAATTCCCTAATCGAAAAAAAAACATGTTCTACTTTACGGTTTTCAGATTTTTTCTTAATATATTTGGTCTATGAGACCTTGCTTCTCGCCAAATTTCAGGATTCTAAGTCCACGGGAACTCCCCATGAATTTTGATTCTTTTGAGACTGTCCAAACGTACGTTTTTTGCTACATAAACGGCTGTATCTTTTTCCGTTAACTTGAATTTTGAGTTTTTCCCACTTTAGAAGGATCACAGAACTCGTTATAAGGTTTCATTTTCAACTCGTTACGTCTATTCGTTCCCGAGATAGTGAGACTCGTGTCTTGACAGACAGACAGACCTACAGACTGATGGACAATAAAGTGATCCTTTAAGGCTTCCATTTTTCCTTTTGAGGTACCCTAAAACCCGTCAGTTTCTAATGCAATGTTTGTTTTTATGTTAGTTTTGAATTTTAATTTTTACTTTCAAAAATTGATTTTGGTTTTATTTTTATTATAATTTTGATTTTATTTTTCAAGCGGTTCTTTATTTAACACATTTTTCTGTTGCCGGGAGCGAAGCTGCGGGCAAAAGCTAACTCTTGATAAATACGCTTTATTAAATACTAGCGACCCACCCCAGCTTCGCACGGGAGCAATGTTCATTTTATGCATATATTATACATACAAACCTTCCTTCAAAATCCGTTGCGTACTTTTTTTTTTTTTTTTTTTTTTTGTTGCGTACTTTTAATCTAAGTATACATAGGGAAAGCAAACTTTATTTTATACTATGAAGTAGGTAATAAGTGCAAGATTCTTCATTCTTCATCTTATGAGCGTGTTGATGGCAATCTAGATTGCCTCAACCCAGAAATGTTATCCTGAATTGAGGATATTCTATTCTTGTAGGTCCTTGAAAAGTTATTACTGTTTCCTGCTTGTGTATGGTATCCCTTTGTTGACTTTAATTCTTCTTTATCCATCTAATCAGTAATGCGTACCGCGTACATCGAGGGACTGGAACAGTTTGTCGACTGCAGTCTTTCCGTCCGATTATAATTTAGGTGTCTTCAAGGCTAGAGTGAACAGGCTCTTAATAAACTAGTGCGCCTCGTGTATGAAGGCTAAGAAGGAATGGGATGGGTCGTTTAGTCAGTAAGAGTCTGACACTCTTTTGTGCCCCGCCTAAGAGCGGGATTAGTCATTAGATGTTTTTTCCCACTATAAAAAAAATTACCTATGCTCTAAAGGTCTCTGCACACAGCCGGCGTGGCGTGGCGGCATCGGTCACACTGCGGGCGCGATCACGTCCCGTCACGACCCGCCGGCAGTGTGACTACTACATACGTAAACTGAACAACACAAAGCGACGGCGTCCTGAGAGCGCTGCGCTCGCGTCCCGCCGCTTCTAACTTGTATACCCGCTCGGCGCGGCGGCGGCGCGGCGCATCGGTTACCGTCGCGTCGAGCGGGACGGCTCTGTGTGGCGTCGTCCGTACTATCTAGTACATTACAACTGCTCAGTGTCGCGTCGCCGTCCCGTCCCGCCGCGCCGCACTTGCTGTGTGCAGAGACCTTAACAAAATTTTAACGATATAGGTACTCTCATTAGGTGTCATAATGATGGCAGGTCGCCAATGTCATGTGTAGGGACGATAAACTGGCACGTGTTCGACGCACGTGTTGATAGACAGCACATGTGTTTTGTGTATTTCTGGAGAGCACTGTGTATGCACATGACGAGATAGGCCCTTCAATGCTGCGCAAGCTTTTCTTTTTTAAAATTGATATCAACTTGACTTTATAATTTTATATCGTAGCGATAGACAAGCTCGGTCATAGAAACATTTGTCAAAATACTGAAAAGTTAATACAAAAGTCCGTGGCAGCGCTTCATTGGCATTATGTCGTCTAACGAAACTTTTAAAACGGACAGCGCTGTCACACTGCGTGAACGTTAAAACTGCACTAATGTCATCAATGTAAAGGTGTATGGCTTGCAGATCAGCTGTAAAGTGACTGTACGCCTAGTTCGTCCCATTGGACCACTAGACATACAGCGTTACGTCACCTGTACATGGTGGACATTCCCTCTATACGCACAAAACCATTTTATGAACACTTTAATTGTGCGTACAGCTAAGGACTGGAATTCCCTGCCGGACTCTGTGTTTCCTGATGATAGCTACAACCTAGGGGTCTTTAAGTCAAGAGTGAAGAGATTACTTCTATGCAAGCGTACTTATCTAAACCTGCACCGTTCCGGTGTCTTATGTCGACATCGCCACCGGCCCACGCTGAAAACCAGCTCTGTGGCCCATCGCAATGTTTGTGAAGCCACAATTATATAGGTACAGATGTCAATCTACGTACAAAGCGCGCTCGAGCAACGCACACCTAGACACCGTTCACCGACGCGAATACCGGGCTCAACGAGGATCATTACGACCGCGAGGGTGTCACGTTTGAGACGCACGTCTGTAAAATTTAGCAACTAGCACGATAATTTGTTGTGCATAATCCAGTTGACATCCCTAGCGCGCGATCGCCGTGCGTAGGTATGAAAAGTGAAGTACATACATGAGATTGACTTCTGTACCTTTTTATTTTGTGCTTATGCTGAACGTTCGGTCGATTTGCGCGGATGTGGCACATATCTTCCTTATGTAATTGGTTATGTTTGTTAACTAGTTTTAATTTGGCGTCATTACGCGTATATAAACTGTTTTTCTTTCTTTCTCCATAATAAACCACATCATCGCTTACCATCAGATGGGATAGTGGTCAAAAGTGAGCCTCAATCATCCATACTTCCATACTAATCTTATAAATGCGAAAGTAACTCTGTCTGTCTGTCTGTCTGTTACGTTTTCCCGCTTAAACCTCTCGAAACGATTTTGATGAAATTTGGCACAGACAATCTTTAGACCCTGAGAAAGGACATAGGCCACCTTTTATTGGGAAAAATGAACGCAGACGAAGTCGCGGGTACCAGCTAGTCAATAATAAAAATAAAAATGTTTTCAGTGAACTATCAAATGTGGTATTTACGATTATTGATCACTGAAGGTCTTCAGATTGCGTCAATCATATCATCATGAAAATAAAACTGTAAAATAAAAATACTTATCTAGTGCAGTTTTTATAGTTTCACTTGTAATAACAGTGACCTTGTAATACAAATTTATTTCAAACTAGTTTTAGAGTGTTTTTGAATATCGTGCGGATTTCATCACGCATGCGGATTTAGTTAAATTTTCAGCGTGCGGCGCTGAAAATTTTAATAGGCAAAAAATAACAGAAAAAAATAATAATAAATAACATCCCCCGTGCAATACAGTAAATACTTCTTTTATTTTATTAGGGACAACAAACAGCAGTAAATTAAATATTACAGATGATTGAAGTACTAAAATAATAACATTTACAAATATACTACTCACGACGCTATCCACAGTTTACCATATAAAATACATAGCCTAGGTACCGTAAATAATAAAAATAACGGCAAACTTAAAGGTATTCAATGCAAAGTTGAAATTATTACTCGGTTTGTTATTAAAAATATATCTTGGAAAACATAAAATAAAGTGGAAAAAATGGTTACGTTTGCGTATCCGCACACAAAAAAAAACAAAATAAACCTTGCCTGGGTTCGAACACGTGGGTTGTTCTCAAAAGTCCATGAAGAATCATGGACTTTTGGGAAGAACAGAAGTTGTTCTTCATTTCCCACTGTGTCCATGAAAAAAAAAATGTTACAATGTTCCCACACCAATTCCCAACGGGTCCACGAGATTTGTCCAAAGTACAGTCAGTAAATAATTTAAGAAATAGTGACTAACTACGACTATTTTTATTTACTTTGATGATTTTGTAACCTATAATTTTTAAGTCTGTTTTAACGTAAGAATAAAGTTATTTTCTGTAAGTAGGTAAGTAATTATCTATTAACTAGCTTATGCCCGCGGCTTCGCTCCCGTACTCTACCCTACTCTACCCAACTATAACCTATTTTTTTTTTCATAAGAACCTTCTCCTGACTGTAATAAACACAACAAAAAAAGAATTAGCGAAATCGGTTCAGCCATTCTCGAGTTTTGCGCTTACCAACACATTTTGAGATTCATTTTTATATATATAAGAAAAAACATTTTCTTTTTTTCATGTTTATTACTATTCACCTTTTTAAAGAGAAATGTAGAGTATTTTTTACTGTTTCATAAGTACTGTATGAATAAAAAATATTCTTTGTTTTCTGCATCATACAAATGGAAATAATAAACATTTCTTACTTATCAAAGCTTTTACTGCTGACTGTACCAAGCATTCTTCTGGACTCGCAGGGAACGAAAATCTTACTTATTATTATAAATGCGAAAGTTACGATGTTTGGATGTTTGTTACTCAATCATGGCAAAACGGCTGGACGGATCTGGATGAAATTTTGCACAGGCATAGGATACACTCCGGAATAGGACATAGGCTACTTTTTATCCCGGAAACCCCAACCCCAATACCACGCGAGCGAAGCCGCGGACAAAAGCTAGTATTAAATACTAGCTTTTAGTAGCCTATGTCCTATTCCGGAGTGTATCCTATGCCTGTTCCAAATTTCATCCAGATCCGTCCAGCCGTTTTGGCGTGATTGAGTAACAAACATCCAAACATCGTAACTTTCGCACTTATAATATTAGTAAGATTTTTTTTTTGTTATTTTAATAAACTAGTGCTTGACTGCGATCCCACCTGATGGTAAGCAGTGATGCAATCGTTGATGGTAAAGCGAACTAGTTTATTAAGAGTCTATTCACTCTAGCCTTGAAGACACCTAAATTATAATCGAACGAAAAGACTGCAGCCGGCAAACTGTTCCAGTCCCTCGATGTACGCGGTATAAACGACGAGGCAAAACGCTTAGTCCGGGCCGCAGGTGTCTCAACAACGCAAGGGTGGATATTTGCCGAACGCCGGGATGTCCGAAGGGATTTATTTATTCTTCATGCAACACAAGGTACAAATTAATGACTTAATGCTATAGGCATTCTCTACCAATCAACCTAGGGTGGTGAAGAGACAATATGGTAGGTGCATAAAAAAGAAAATGTTATTTAGCAAATAAAAATACAAAAGTACTTATATACACGTAGGGACCCTGCAGAAGGGTCGAAGCCAATTAGGGCCAAGGGTTTGCGTCTGAAAATTAAGGCTCTGGCCCTGGTATGTATGGCGATGTAGGAACGGGGTAGGTTGTTTAGTCAGTAAGAGTCTGACACTTGTTTTCCGCTCCGCCCAAGAGCGGGACTCGTCATTGGATGATTTTTACCTACCATAAAACTTTATTTACTTATACATGTATTTCATGTTCTAATAAAAATACATATTATATGGATTCGTGTACCTTTTGGGAACAACCCCAACCCACACAGTTCCAGTGGCGTGCCTAGGGCTTCAATATAAGGCAAGCCCAAAAATTTTAACCAATTTCAAAAAAAGAAAGTTTTGGACTGAGTATGTAAGTACCTACGTATGGATCATTGCAATTTTCTCATAAACTACTGGTTAGATACAATAAATTAAAAGTGAATTCATCAATCTTCTTTCATATTTTTTATTCAATTTCACTCACTGAAGGCATGCTAGTACTAGATTGAATATAATAAACATATCAGCAATTGCATACCTCCGGTGGCTTTGAAAAAAGCCATTTGATTTGGTTCATTGCTTGAGGAAACAAAGTTATGGTAAGTAGTTGATTGCTTCCTAACAGGACTAACAGGTTACAGACAAAAAAAAAACAAAAATACCTTCATAGAATATAAAAAGGTATTTAAATTAATTATTTATATTCTAATAGGAATTGTCTATCTTTCTGAAATGATTAAATTACATTACAGCCGGAATAGTTAAAACAAGATACACTAATTTTAACAATTCAGGAAAGGCATCTTTTCGAGGTTATTCTCATGAATGAAATCAATTAATTCCAAAACATTACGATCTTTTAGATCAGGACTAGAATACAGGCAAATCAATTAACTTTTTATTGTTTTTTTGTGGAAATAGTTTGCATAAATGTCAAATAATGAATCTAATCCCTCTGTAGGAAAATATGAGTGATTTATATAGGTATACACTGATCTATTAAATTTCCGTTTATGCGATTTACTAGACTGAGAAATACACAGATTAGGCGTCGGTTTTAATGAAGAAATTAACTGTTTTTTCTGAGCAAAGTTTAAAGATTTTACCTTATCTTCGCCAATCAAAACTCGAACGCATTTTAAATCCTCAAAAGGTACAATTAGCTCCATTGTTGTAGGTAAGTCACCAAAACAGTTACATATAACACTGGGAAAACTAAGAAAACACATAAAAAACTTACTAACTAAGAAAACAAATAAAACTGAAGTTAGTTGCACTCGAGTGTCAAAAACTATTTACGCAAAGTTGTAGTGTTGTCATTTAGGCAAAAAAAGTCGCCAGATATATGAAAAATCTGGCTAAATGTCGCATTTTTTTTACTTTTAAGTTAATGCTTGAATATTTAATTTAGTTATTTTAAAAAGTCGCTAGTTTTTACTGTTGCTAAATCTTAAAAAAAGTCTCCAAACTCGTTAAAAATCTCCAAGATCTCACAACGTTGCTAAAACGGCAACACTAAAGTGTGACAAACTGACAAGGTCACGCATGCGCGGTCAACTTCATGCGCAATCCCGGCTTAAATCTTCTATACTGATCGATTTTTAGACGCAAAACGTCCTAAGTACTTATACGGCACGTCGCTATGAGTGCGAAAGAGACATTGAAAGCCCGGTAAAAGCCGGTAAGTGAAAGCGAGATAGCTATATATAGTGCCGAGAATAAGCGAAGCGCGCGAACAATCGCGATGTCTAATGCAGCGGGCGGGCCTAAGTAGATACTTTGTGTTATTTTGATAAGAATTAAGCGCGCGAACTTTTAAATTGTTCGGGTTTGATATTGATTCTTATCGTGCATTTTATTAAGGCATGCCGGGCTTTTGGGCTTGTATGAAGGGACCGCCACTGCACAGTTCTACTTAATTAAGTGTACAGTGAGCTCACGCTTATTTTTTTTCCGTGTTGTTGAAGTCATTTTATTTTTTACTAGCTTTTGTCAGCGGCTTTGCCCGCGTACATAAAATATAGCCTACTAGCTTTTACCCGCGGCTTCGCCCGCGTGGTATTGGGGTTGCCCTATACAATTTTACACTTGATCAAATGAAATGTGAAATCCCACAGGAACCTTAAGTTTTTCCGGGATAAAAAGTAGCCTATGTCCTATTCCGGAGTGTATCCTATGCCTGGGCCAAATTTCATCCAGATCCGTCCAGCCGTTTTGGCGTGATTGAGTAAAAACATCCAAACATCGTAACTTTCGCATTTATAATATTAGTAAGATGTCACTCAGGAGTAAAGCAGCTTTCTATTATTGGCAATTTTTTTTCCAATCGGACCAGTAGTTCCAGAGATTACCTCCTACAAACAAAAAAACAAACTTTACCTCTTTATTATATTAGTGTAGATTTTAACTATAAATTAGTGTTTAAGATTGCGTCATTTCCCACAAATAAAAAGTTTTTTTCTTTCTATCTAAACTGTACAACTTTACATTCAGACAATGCATTATTAAAACGGGAAATTATTGTTATCTTGTAGTGATTATTATGACAAGAAAAATAGAACCTTTAGCGCAGTCATTGTCAACAGGCGATACGCTTGTTAGCATAATTTATCCTTATTTTTAATATCATATGCTTAACCTGAGAGCAGTGGTGGCCGAGTGGTATCGGCCCCGGCTTACGAGTTGTAGGTTGCGGATTCAAACACAGCCAGACGCATTACTTTGTGTAATTTATTTCATGACCACTGCTCTCAAAACGGTGAAGGAAAACATCGTGAGGAAACCGGCATGTCCTAGAACCAAAAATTCGAAGACATGTGACATCCACCAATCTGCACTGGGCCCGCGTGGTGGATTATGGCCCATTCCCTCTCCTAGAGAGGAGGCCTGTATCCCAGCAGTGGGAACATTGAAAGGCTGATGATGATAATGATGAATGATGCTTAACCTAAGTATACACCGTAAAATTTTGGTCGTTTTAATCCCGTGGAGGGTCGATCCGGTAAAAAAAGTAAAAAAGTACGTTATTTTTTAATTTTATCTTAACAAATCGATTGTGTTTCATGTACCGTATCGAACCTCAACGGGATTAAAATAAACAAAATTTAATGGTGTAGTTTCTTCAAAATTAGTACTGCATCTATTCCAATTATTTTTTTTACACCTTAGGTACTTATTATATTTTTTACCAAACATTTTTAGTGAGGCTTACGGTCAGCTAATCGGTCAGCGGACCGGGGCCCCAGTAGGCTTCGGCCCTGCAGTTGGGCCTCTCCATGTGCCCAGAAGGCTGGCAGCATTGCCACGTTGAATGGCAATGCCAATTCTCTTGAGTGAAAAAGTTCCAGCCCTCTGATGACGCAGTGTCTATTAGTCGACGTCGCAAAATGTCGTTAATTTTTGTATGAAAAAAATATGATAAATTTTTAAAAGTCATAGAACAAAAGTTGTTATTTATGATATTAGTATTAGTACCACAGTCCTGAGGGGTTGGCGGTGTTTTACAAATAACCCTGTATAAGAAGAAAATAAATACATTACCACTACTGTACATGAAGATTAAATAAATAAGTTAGTCTGCCAGTAGTCTTCTTCTTCTTCTTCTTTGCTAGGAGCACGTCAAGCTTCAACAAACTACCCCTTGAGTTGAACATTGACCTTTTTTGCACATCCGCTAGAACGACAAGGCAAACACTGGCTAAACAATTTTTTCAACAATAATTTTCGATTTATCTAACTTCCGTTTTATATTAACTATTAGTATTGTCCCAACTGTAGTGATATTATTAAAAATACATACGTAAATATAGTTCAGAAATGCAATAAGTCCTACGACAATAATGCTTATAATATTATACTATATGTGGAGGCTTGTTGTTAGCAATGTTCGAAATAATTTTTGTTTACTCACATTATAATTAGTCTGTAAGCCTTCTTTAAAATTAATAAAAAAAAAAATGGTAGCTGGGCTTAACAGGGCTGATTACTCAGGGTGCGTCCCACGCAATATGAATAATTCGTCACTCGTGGAGGCTTCAAGCAGATTAATTATACTCTAGGTATTCTCGGAATATGTGATTACGCGTATTTGTCATAATTTTATATGTAAATGTAGTCATACAAAACAGATTGTTAAATTCTTGGAAAATCAGGATTAACAAATACACATACAAATAAAACTGTAATTTTTAATAATTAATTTTTAAATTAAACAAATGTGCTTGTCCTTATGTTAAGAGCGGCCAACCCTAGGTACATTTTCATACAACCGCTCTTACGTGATTATGATGTTACTAGCCTTCTGCCAGCGGCTTCGCCCGCGTGAAAATAGGGTTCTCCATACAAACTTTAGACCCCCATTACCTCCCCTTGGGAGCTGAATTATGAAAAACCCTTTCTTAGTGTTCGCCTACGTCATAAAAGGAAGCCTTGTGCAAAATTTCACGGTCTTAGGCCCAGTAGTTTCGGCTGTGCGTTGATATGTCAGTCAGTCAGTTTCTCCTTTTATATAGATTACCTACACATCTTTCCCCAGATACTCGTATTTTGGATACTAAGATACCTTGTGGATATTGTCTAGACTTCTATAGAAATCAAAACATAAATTATTTTGTGTAAGAGTAATCCACTAAAGACCTCTGAAAAACTGCTGTTTTGCGTAAACTTTGACTATCCATAACGTACTCTTTAAAGAAGTACTAGTAAGTATCTAGTATTTTTTTCAGATATTCTTAATAAGGGTTTAATAAAAATATGTATTTCCTGAAACAAGTTTTGTGAAATGAAGTAAATTGTACAATTACCAAATGCCATCAGAGTTTTCAGGTATTATCTCTCTTTTTTCGCATATATACTAATGCATCGAACATCACTTTGGATTGCGTTAAATAGCTTTTAAACCATGCGCGACGTTGACGATATGCGAGTGAGGAAGGTCCACCTTAAATAAATAAATTGTATAACATTAAAATTTATTAAGTTCTATTAGTAAAAAGTTTCTTAATCCCAACCAAAATATTTCTACAATTCACTTTGAGAGTGAAATCGCTTTAGCTTGGCCATTCTAGCGTACCTAACGCGATGTTTCATAATAACTAGAAGGAATTTTCTTCAAGCTAATGGTACGAATGCATGAAAATGTTTTCACTTTAGTGGTCAGCCGGCCGGCAAGTATTTATTGAATGTATGAACGAATGTTCAGACATTCAGTGACGTCAGTACTAGTGAGATCAGTTAGCAAGCACAAGGCTTACGTAGAAAAATAAATTAAATAGAATCTAGGTTTTTTTAAGGTAGTTAATCTGCCGCTGGTCAAAAAGGTTGTTGCTAGCCTGTCGGTTTTCTACCGGTTGCATTTCGGGCAGTGTGCGTCGGAATTATATAACATAATTCCATCTAGCCCGTTCCATTATCGGACCACCAGACGTACGGCAATGCGCCACCGGTACATGGTAGACATCCCACATATACGTACAAAACGTTTTGGCAACACTTTCATTGTGCGTACAGCCAAGGAGTGGAATTCCTTGCCGGAGTCTGTGTTTCCTGTTGGCTACAATCCTGGAATCTTTAAGTCAAGAGTGAATAGGTTACTTCTAGGTAAGCGCGTTTCATCGTCGACCGCATCGTCGCTTTCCATCAGGTGAGATAGCGGTCAAGCGCAAACCTATTTATTACCAATAAAAAAAATAAAAAAAAGGTCCGCTGCATCGACTACACCTATCGATTACTGTCGATGAAGCGTACCATCGATTTGGGGGTATAAACGATCTTTACTTTGCAAGTAGGGTTAAAAAAACAATTTTACACGTCATATTTTTTATCAATGCTAGATGAATGTGGTGTTTCCTAGCTGACTACCCTGAGAAGAAACACCGAAACAAACTCAGGGGTCAAAGTCTCTTTTAAAGTCCATACAGTAAATATGTATTGGTCAAATCACATAAGGACCATGCAGATTTGTCTGAGATGTTTTTTTTTTGAAGAAATAACCATACAAACACATACTCATTAGCCCGTCGATGGAACATTTTCGATACAGCGAATTTTCTATCAGACTTTATCACTTCATTTAGAATCTAGATGGTCTCGATAAAGTGGTAAAGTCAGATCAGATAGGAAAAAAGTATGGGAAAAAAGTATAGGAGTAAAGTAGATTGGAGTCTATCAACTAGACTCCAATCGAATTGCGTGCCGGGGCGAAGATCCGCTGCCCGAACATGTCGAGGCGTGGCGGAAGGAGCTCCGGCGAGATCTCATGGTGAAGTGGAAACAGCGACTGTCGCAACCCAGCGCTGGGCACACCGTAATCTCAGCGGTAGTGCCCCTCTTTGAGGCGTGGCTGGATAGACCTCACGGCGTCCTCACTTTCCGCATGACGCAGGTTCTCACCGGACATGGGAAGTTCGGGAGATTCCTGCACCGGATTCGTGCGGAAGAGACGTCCGGGTGTCGCCACTGTGAGGCGAGCCCGGAGGACACGGTGGAGCACACGGTGGAGGTGTGCCCTGCTTGGGAAGAGCATCGCCGTGTCCTCGTGGGGGTGATCGGCGGCGGCGACCTCTCGCGCCGGGCCCTGGTCCAGGCCATGGTCCGCAGCGAAGAGGAATGGCAGGCGGTCGCCTCCTTCTGCGAAGCAGTAATGCTCGTAAAGGAGGAGGCCGACCGCATAAGGCAAAGGCAACGGCGTACTCGCCGTAGCCGTCGCCGCCGCGATCCTGCCGATATCCGGCCACCGTAGACACTGGCTCGCGGACGGTGAGCAATGGGTAGCTCGCCGTCCGATCGTCTGGTAAGACGATAAGGCGTAAGGGTAAGGCGCGCACCGTTCCCGCGCGCCTCAAGGAGTTGTCAGCAAACTGCAGGGGCCCTTCAGGGTCGAAGCCTCCTGGAGCCTAGAGGGTAAGTGAAAACTGTAACCTCGACTCCAGAAATAAGGCAAGGAAGGTACGGGGTAGGTTTTTTAGTCAGTAAGAGTCTGACACTGGTCTCCCGCTCCGCCCAAGAGCGGGTTTCGTCATTGGATGATTTTCACCTACCATAAAAAAAAAAAAAAAAAAATCGAATTGCGTGACTACACATAACCATAACAAATGGATCAACTTGTTTGCCGTGTTCTATAATGAATTGCATTCTGTTAGACCAGTGATTCCCAAAGTGGTCCAGGTGGACCCCCAGGGGTCCACGGGAGACTTGCTGGGGGTCTACGTAGGCGTGAATAAAAAATGGGGGTCCACGAAAATTTATCTGCTTTTGATAGTAAAGAGCAAAAATGTAAGCATAGTTTTTATAATGGTTTGTTATAATGTTGTTCAAAATGGTGGTAGAAGGGATGTAAATGTTCACAGATACACCCTGTATAGGGACAGAACTCAAAAGCGACACAATTTTTATTTTTTGGGACTTTAAGAACGTGGTAGAAATGTAGCAGCAGGGGGTCCATCGAAACCAGTAAAATTTTAAAAGTGGTCCACGAGAAAAATAAGTTTGGGAACTACTGTGTTAGACTGTTACAACTAACCTAGATTGCCAACTGATTGTTTATTTACTATGCTACAAAAATAGACTGAGCACAAATATAGCGCGGCCCTACGTCATGCGATAGACTTGACACGCCATCCAATGAATGAGATGCTATTTTAAAATCCATTAGGCGAATGAAAACTTGCCTCTAATGCCCCTCAAGTTGCAGGGTGAAATCTGCGTATGGACTATCTCTATCACTATACACGACGCCACACAGAGCCGTCCCGCTCGACGCGACGGTAACCTCGGCTCTGTGTGGCGTCGTCCGTAATATCTAGTACATTACAACTGCTCAGCGTCGCGTCGCCGTCCCGTACCGCCGCGCCGCGCCCGCTTATCACTAGAAGGATTGTCACCGGAGAACAGTGTTCCAGGTCCAGTGATTGTAGGCACGCCATAATTATGACGGTACTGTAAGAGCCACGATGCAAGGAAAACCGAAAACAAAAAAATATACCCTCTGAAATGAGCTGAGGCAACAGATTCTACTCTACTCCACTCTACTCTATTTTTTTTTTCATACACACCTCCTGACAATAACAAAACCAACAAAAATAGATGTAGCGAAATCGGTTCAGCTGTTCTCGAGTTTTGCGCTTACCAACACATTTTGCGATTCATCTACACTAATATAATAAAGAGGTAAAGTTTGTTTTTTTTGGTTGTAGGGGGTAATCTCTGGAACTCATGGTTCGATTGGAAAAATTGAAGCTGTAATAGAAAGCTGCTTTATTCCTGAGTGACATCGGCTATAAATTATTTATATAACGTGGATATTAACCGAGCTGTCACAACTTTTGTCTAACAAATTTTCCGCGGACGAAGTCGCGGGCAGAAGCTAGTTTTTAATATATCTTTATTTTATACGTTATATATAAGAAAATTAAAAAACAATGCCACTTTTCGTTGTGATTTTATAACTCAAGAACGGGCTCACCTGTCCAAACCAAATGTTTAGGCTTTGTTCGGACTATTTAATTTTATGTGAAGTTTGCACAAAATCGGTCGAGCGGTTCTTCATTTATCACATTTTTCGTTGCCGGGAGCGAAGCCGCGGGCAAAAGCTAGTAAGATATAAAATTGTGTTTACGCTACAAACACAAATAATTTTTTCATATGAATTGTGCTGTTTTACGAGTCTGGTGCGAGTAAAGTCACGGGCATTAACTAGTGCTTCATGATATGACTGCCAATGGTCTTTCACCGCAAAGGAGGCCATTACCCCGCACAGTCCGTAACTAGATAAAGTACTAATAAACAAGAATTAAGCTCAAAAACATTTATTTGGCAACCTCCCAAGTTCTCAACTTACTGACGAACGATTCATTCGCATAGATTCCTCTACTAATACTTGATTCCTATTGCTATATGAGAGCAGGGCCGGACCGAGAATGGATGGGAAGATTTATTCTGCGAAGCCATCGACTTATATGATATATCCTAGCTATTTTTTCAAAATACCTAAAATCCAATAAAAAAAATCCGATCCTTCATTGGCATTGTCATCCATCAAAACTTTTAAGACTCACAGCGCTGATACGTCAAACCTGCACTAATGTCATCAATGTAAAAGTGCAAAACCTTGCGGCATGCCTAACCTAGTGCATAGTACATATATATATATCGATGATTTGGCTATCTCCAAAGTTCCCAACTTACTTAAGAGCAATTCATTCGCATACATATATTATATGAGAGCAGGGCCAGAGCGAGAGTGGATGGGAAGCAGTCGCCTCCATCTGCGAAGCAGTAATGTTGTTAGATGTAAATATGAACAGCTAATGGGCAACGTTTCACGTCAGTAATGTCACTCCAGAACGCAATGGCAAGACTAAATGATTTTCTAAATAAAAAGGAAACTATGAAACAAGCTATCCTTAGGTATTGTTACGCCGTGAAAATGGAACACGCCGTTTCTTCGACAAAGTTAGGAGTACCTATCACCGAATAATTAAAACGCATTGCTAATCGAAACCTCCAGAATAGAAGTACGTACCAGGGCCTAGCAAATTCTAGAAGTCTTCCACTTAAGAGTAGGTACTAAATAATTCTGAGAACTTTTGTAGGTACTTAAGTAATCTGGTAAAGGAATTTGTACCTTCTGTCTTTTACTATAGAGTCGAAGTTCGTATGAGTCGTGGGGTAGGTACCTACCTACCTACCGGTAATAAAAATGATTTATTGCTTCGCGGAAACGGTTTCTTTTGTTCTGGTGTGGCCTCGAACCTTCGGTATCTAGAATTTTCTTGCCTCTGAGTATAAATACGTGTTCGCTAGCCGGACGGGAGTCAGTTTTATTTCGACAGCGATCAAGAGCGAACTACCCAAGTCAAGTGAAGATTGTTTCAACCATACGACGACCTAAGCGATATTTCTACGGATCTCTAGAGTGCATTACGAGGTGGTTTATTGGCGATTGGACTAAATTGGTGTTTTTGTTTGTGGAAAAATAAATCTCTCTTAGTAAACCGGCATTTGATTACTCACGTTCGTAACAGTATGTTAGATTTTATAACGCCACTGTCCCCATTACATCAATGTACAGTAAGACCTTTTTGGCGAGTCTGAAGTTAGGCTTAGCGAATCTAATTTTTTAACAGCAATAACAACTGCAAATTGCATTTATTTGTTTAAACCATTTATTTTTGTACGAGTTTTCAAACGCTAAAATTCGCAGAGCATATCTTCAGACTCGCCAAGATTCAACGGCCGTACTGTACATGATTGCTTTTTAGCCAAAAACTGCCTTCAGTTTAGCCGGCCCTAGTTTTTGCCGCTTTAGGCATTTACCCTAGATTCTTATGGATGGAGACTAGACTTGTAGGCGCTGATGTTAAATAAATAGGGCGCCGCCTGGCGGTGACTAGACAGAGTTCATTGTCTGTGTCATTATTCAGAGCGAACTTTAGGAAAAAATGTCTTCGTGGTCTGAAAGCCAAGTTATGTCATGATACGTTGAACTTTGAGACTAGGATTTCGAATTGAAGGTCGATCTCTAAGGGAGCTTGTAGCTAAGGGTTTCTTTATTTTTTTTTTCCGGTGGGTAAAAATCATCGAATGACAACTCGACTCGAGTTTCTTTCTTTGTTTTTTATTTTTAATTTTCTTAAAGTTGCACCAACCGTGTTTGTTTCTGCACCACCACAAGGTCGACTGGTAGAAAATGCCTAAGGCATTAAGTCCGCCTTTGTACGTATTATGTGCATAAAGTTTTTATAAATAAATAAATAAAGTCGCCTTTGGATGGATCAGGAAATAGTATAAGACCCTTACTGGCTGAACACCCTACCCCTTTCCTACGTTCCCTTTCTACCAGGGCCGAACCTTCCTTTCAGAAGTGAACCCTTGTGGGGTAAGCTTCAAGCCTCCTGCATGGTTCCTACAATTTGCTAGCAACTCATTGAGGTGCGCGGCAATGCTCTGCCCAGGCAGGGCACACCTCTACCGTGTGCTCCGCCGCGACCTAAGGGTGCTATTCTACAGAAGCAATACAAATAGCGTACGCTTTTATAACAAGCTGCCAAAGGAGGTGATTGAACTTGGCGAAGGAAAGTTCAAAAGTCACATTAAGCGTGTCTTACTAACCAGAAAAGCATATTATAAGGTTAGAGACTATATCGAAGACACGCTTGTTTGGCAATATCTGCTTCTGCACATGTAACAAGCCATTTTTTTCATGGCCGACTGGTAAATAAATATTGTAACTAACCATTTTTTTAAAAAGAGTAACCATGGAGTTTCTTGCCGGTTCTTCTCTATAGCAAAACGACCAATTTGGAACCGTGCACTAGCTTCTGACGTTTTACAAGTGCCTATGTAGGCCTATGTGAAACAAAAACCATTTTCATTTATTCATTGAAGACTTACAATTTTCATTCAAATTGCTTATCGTCAAACCCAATTATATAGTAACATAAAAAATTACAATTAGACACGCAATACTAATGAAGGTGTTATATTTACAACTGAGTACAAAGTACTGTTTATAATTTGCAAATTGTCCGAAAACATGATATTTTGTGGTATATGGATGACGTAATGAGGTAGCGTGGGAGTTTTTCCTTAGTGTAATGGGTCTAAGGGCTAACGCTGCGTTACGCGGACGCCCTGCTCAGTAACATATATATTAGTTGCGGGTGCCACCCTGCCGTTTTACTGACTAAACTTTTTTTTTATTGCTATAAACTAGTGCTTCACTGCGATCACATCATGGTAAGCAGTGAAGCAATCGTTGATGGTGAGGCGCACTGGTTTATTAAGAGCCTTACACTTTAATGTATACAATAGTTAATAATTATAATTTATTTATTTGCAACCATGGATATTCATACGTAATAATAAAAAAGTTAAAATAAATAATAATAAAGTTTTCCATCGATATGACTATATATACACCGTTAAAGTTGAACTGGCGACACACTGCGTACCATGGTAATAATCCGGTTTCGTCTACGGGGACAGCCGCAATCGAAACGTGCGCTTCGTTACGCGACGGATTTAAACGCTGGCGCCCGCTTAACGTAGCGTTGGCCCTTGATGTAGCAACGACAGTTTGAATAGTTCACGAATACGATGCTATAGAAAAGGGTAAAAAGGGAGGAAGGAGGGGGAGGAGGACTCTGCTCTACCTGTAATCATGTGTATCTCAAAGAGTATTGAACTCTTGGTTTATGAAGCGAAAACTGAGCTGATGATACAATGTTTTTTATTATTTGTATGAAAAGGGAGTTTTATCCAAAACATAAAATTAAAAATAAACTTAGTATTAAGTCCTTACGTTGTTGAAATCTCCAACTTTTCGCGTACATCGGAGGACTGAAACAGTTTGCCTGCTCTGGTCTGCCCGTCCGATTATAATTTGGGTGTCTTCAAGGCTAGAGTGAACAGGTCCTTAATAAACTAGTGAGCTCCACTATCAATGATTGCATCACTGTTTACGCGATCACCTATCAATAATAATTACCATTTTATGGACCCTGTTCCCAATAGCCGGTGGGTCACTATTTTTTTGTATTTTTAAAATGGTTTTTATGTGTTTATTACTAGCGATCCGCACCAGCTTCGCAGGTGTACTGATATTAAATATATTATGCACACAAACCCTCCTCTTGAGTCACTCTATCTATTTTAAAAATCGCATTAAAATCCGTTGCGTACTTTTAGAGATCTAAGCATACATAATGAGCAACTTTGTTTTATAATATGTAAATATTACAAAGTAGACGATAGAGCATGCTTGTCTAGAAGTAACCTATTCACTCTTGACTTAATTACCCCTGCGTTGTAGATAACAGGGACCTCATTTTATCTAAGCGGTTTTATTACAATCAGAATAAAAATGTATTTTATACACATAAACCATATATTTATACCCATACTTGTATATTGTACAAATATTCCATTCATATAAGTTTCTGTGAAATTGTTACTTTTTTGGTGTACAATAAAGTATTATTTATATCTTCTTCAGCTTCAAAACTCTAACATCTCACTTTTCTTTTCAGACATCAAGACAACAAAAACCCGTCTCCCACAGCAGAAGATCAACAAACCAACTTAGAATGGAACCTCACCCACGACACAGACGTAAACCATTTAGAAAAGACTCCAGAACTCACAAGAGAAGAAAGAGAAGATATAGAAGTACTATTCAATGACAAATATGTGCCTTTGACTGAAATACTACATACTAAAACTATTACTGACGAATTGCAAAAAGAAGCCAAGGAAACGGTAGATGATAATTCTATAGAAAGATTTAAAAGAGATATCTCCAATAAACTTACATCAGATCATCCTCTAGAACATGCTAGAACAGTGACTAGTATCTTCGATGGCATTTCTGAAGGTATCAGCCAAGATTCTGGTGGTAGAAAGGCAAGGGATGTGACAGTCCCTGAACAGGAGTTCTTCAGTGTCAGGGCTGCAACTTTTGTGGTCAATATTGAGGGTTTGAGGATAGAGAACTCAGATAAGGAGCCGAGGATTATTGAAGAGAGTATTCCTAGTGTGTTGGCTGATTCTAGAGTTACTTTGAGGTAAGTTTTTTATTATTATTATTATATTGACTAACTAACCAGTGGCTTCGTCCATGTCCCAAACTTTGGACGCGCGTTTCTACTTCCTTCCTACCTTCCTAGGCCCAGTAGTTTCGTTTTTTTTTGGTTTTTTCCATTGTTATGTGTCAGTCAGTTAGTTTCTCCTTTTATATACATAGACTAGCCTTCTGCCAGCGGCTTTACACGAGTTCGCCACACAAACTTTAGACCTCCATTACATCTCTTTAGGGGGTGAATTTTGGAAAATCCTTTCTTATTGTTCGCCTACGTCATAAAAAGAAGCCTTGTGCAAAATTTTGCGCTCCTAGTCCCAGTAGTTTCGGCTGTGCGTTGATATGTCAGTCAGTCAGTTTCTCCTTTTATTATACACCCGCGGCAGAATGACTTGCCATAAGGAGTACTTTTGAAGCATACAGTAAAAATAAAAAAATAAAAAGTTTTTTTTTATAAATAATTATTAAAAATATTCATCAACTCAAAAAAGCTAAAACAATAGTAACATTAGACGTAATTTGTAGATACTACTAGAGTCGCATGAGCAGCACGCCGTCAAAGGAATCGGTTCATTAAATATTTAAACCAAAATAAGCTCTCGCACGTTGTGATACGTCATAATTAGATTGCACTCTACAGGTCCATCTTTTGTTTTTAATATTTTATTTTTATATCAAATGTTTGTATTACCAAGACACAACCATTTCGCTGAGGGAAAACAACCATTAAAACACGGTGTATATAGATAGATAGGCTCGCGTTTGACTACTATCTCAGCACGTCTGCCTAGAAATAACCTATATGATAATTAAAAAAAAAAAGCTTTTATTGTCTGCTAACTGTCGTATTGTTCACATAGGTGTACGAAATTCATTCTCCAGAAAATTTTAGTTTGTTTTATTTGTTCCTGTAAAAAATGTAGAAAATTTTAGATATAAAATCTAGATTTCCTCTGCGTGCGAGGGATTCTTTTATATACCGCTCAGCTAATCTGACGTTTGGCAGATATGAGGCAAAAATATATTTAGTCCTGTTTTAGAAAAATATAATATTTAGTCTCTAGTTTCCTGAGCTAAAAGAATTGAAAGGGTTTTAGCGCAAATTTTTGTTATTGATTCGATTAAAATAACAAATTTTAATCGAATCAATAACAAAAATTTGCGCGAACGAATATTAACGAATTCAAAACTTATAGCAGGGTCTGAAAAGTGTTTAATTCAAACATATTTAATTTAGAAAGCAGCTCACAGAATCAAATCATATTTTTATTAACATAGACCAAGGGTGGCCAACCGGTCGATCGCGATCGACTAGTCGATCTCAGCAGTTAATCCAGTCGATCTTAACCAGCAATAATATATTTACTTTTGGGCTAGCAGGACTATATCGTGGGGCATTACATATGTATTACCTTATCAACTCGTTATTTTTCTTTTTCAAAAAAAAAGTCTGTTGATATTTTTGGGTTTGCTTCTATATTTTTTCTTCGTTTACCTGATTTTTCGCATAATTTGACAGTTTTTTTTTTACCGAAGCTTTGTGTAAAAATATTTGAACTCGCTGTCCATGTCATTTGTATTGTTAAATTTATCTAAACTTTGTGTCTAGTTGTGGTACGTAAATAATAATAAATTGATTTTGTAATTGGTAGATCTTGCAGAGTCTAGTTAGTAAACAGTAGACCGTGTGTCCAATTAAGTTGGCCACCCCTGACATAGACACACCCAGGACCACCGTAGGCGCGAAGGCAGGAAGGAACGGTGGGTCGTTTAGTCAGTAGAACTCTGACACTGTCCTCCTCTCCACCCAAGGGTGAGTTTTGTCATTCGATGACTTTTCCCATAATAAAAAAAAAACTTTTTACAAAAAAAAAACCGCCTTCAAAAAAAGCCAAACGATAAAAGTTCCTACTCTAAAAAGTTGAAAATAAAAATTTGAATTGCTGTAAAGAAACTTAATTTATAGGTAAACTTATTTGACATTAATATTTTGCAAATATTCAAAATTTATTACTTCTTTTTGTAGACGGTGCCATTTTCATTAAAAAAAAAATACAATCGAATTGAGAACCTCCTCCTTTTTTTGAAGTCGGTTAAAAAAAAATGACCCATCCAGTAACGGTCCATTTTATAGCAATACTAGCTTTTGTCAGCGGCTTCGCCCGCGTACATACAATATAGCCTATGTCACTCAGGAATAAAGCAAAAAATGCTGCTATGCTAAAATTTCTCCAATCGGACCAGTAGATATTACCTTCTACAAACCAAAAAATAAAAAAACAATCTTTACCTCTTTATTATATTAGTGTATGTAGATGTAGACTACGCCCGCGGCTTCGCCCGCGTGGAAATCGGTTATATCGCGCTTTTTATATTTTCCCGTGGGAATGAGAAGTTCTACCACGGCAAAACATTGCTTATCCAGGACTCAAACTACCTCCATGCCAAATGTTATCAAAATCCGTCAAAGTCAAAGTCAAAACATTTATTGCGAACTAAGTGTACAATGTTGTTGTCATAATCATGTCAGTACTTTTGACTTAGCGGCCTTTTACAAGCATTGCAATTTTTATTTATCCTAATTAACATGCATAAACATTTTATTACTTTACTAGCTGTGCCCGCGACTTCGTCCGCGTGGAATAGTTATTTTGGGCATCATATTTATTTTTGTAAACAACCTCAGCTCTATAAATTATAGCTGTTACCCACGACTTTGCCCGTATCAATTTCTGTTATTAATTTAGACAATTTAGTTTTTAAAAGAACATAATTATCTAAAAGTACTTCAAAGAGCTACACCCTCCACTTGGGCACGCCAAAATCTCGGCGGTAAGTGCCCTCTTTGAGGCGTGGTTAGATAGACATCACACAGGACATGACGCAGGTTCTCACCGGACATGGGAAGTTCAGGAGATTCCTGTGCCGGATTCGTGCGGAAGAGTCGCCCGGGTGTCGCCACTGTGTGGCCAGCACGGAGGACACGGTGGAGGTGTGCCCCGCTTGAGAAGAGAATCGCCGTGTCCTCGTGGGGGTGATCGGCGGCGGTGGCCTCTCACGCCGGGCCTTGGTTCAGGCCATGGTTCGCAGCGAAGAAGAATGGCAAGCGGTCGCCTCCTTCTGCGAAGCAGTAATGCTCGTAAAGGAGGAGGCCAACCGCATAAGGCAAGGGCAAAAGCGCCCTCGCCGTAGCTGTCGCCGCCGCGATCCCGCCGATATCCGGCCACCGTAGACGCTGGCTCGCGAACGGTGAGCAATAGGTAGCTCGCCGTCCGGTTGTCTGGTAACAGTCCAGACCGAGACCAAGTCGTCGACGGCCTGCACTGCTCCCGCGCGCCTCAAGGTGTTGTCAGCAAACTGTGGGGCTCTTCAGGGTCGAAGCCTCCTGCAGCCGAGGGTTGGTGCGAAAGTGTTATACCGGGGCTCTGGGAATAAGGCAAGGGAGGAACGGGGTAGGTTGTTTAGTCAGTAAGAGTCTGACACTGTTTCCCGCTCCGCCTAAGAGCGGGATTCGTCATTGGATGATTTTTAACTACCATAAAAAAACCCTTCCGCGCCGCCCGCAAGCAACCCCTCTCCTCGCCCGCCGGCCAGGCGCAGCGTCATATTTTGCACATCATGCGGCGCGTGTGAATTTTATATCGGAGTATTTTAAAACTGTAATATCTTCTAAGATGTTCATTAAAAATAAGTGATTACAAAGACAATTTTGTTCACAATTACATACTTTTAATCAACAACACACTCATTTGGATAAAGTTTAATATTACTATGTTGATACAACTCTAACAAATAATTTGTAATAATGCATTATTTTGGGCCAAATTTTATTCCCATAAAAACGGTTCTAGTGAGTTAATCTTAAAAGATAGACATATACTGTCGCGGACATTTTTTTAGATCATTTTAAGAGGAATAATTCTTTGGTACATATTTTTTGGTATCTTCTACCGTTTTCGCAGCGCACGCAACGGAAGCCCTCAAAGATGAATATTTTTCCCCGTTTTTTCCACATTTTCCATTGTTTCTTCGCTCCTATAAGTCACAGCGTGATGTTATATAGCCTAAAGCCTTCCTCGATAAATGATCTATTCAACACAAAAAGAATTTTTCAATTCGAACCAGTAGTTCCTGAGATTAGCGCGTTCAAACAAACAAACAAACAAACAAACAAACAAACTCTTCAGCTTTATAATATTAAGTATAGATTTGTCGTATCTTGTTAGTCTTCAGTCTCGAAATAGATGGAATTGGTCAAGGCATTCCAGCTATTGTTCATAGATTCCTCAATTCTACCTACGTCGTACCGCTACAATTTGTACTCCCGTTATAGACGATGCTATTATGAGAACTATAGGACCTAATCGCGGGTTTTAATGCGCAAAAATGTTCCTCTTACACTTTAGGGCAGTTTTTTTTTTTATGGTAGGTAAAAATCATCCAATGACGAAACCCGCTCGTGGGCGGAGCAGGAAACAGTGTCAGACTCTTACTGAATAAACAATCTACCCTGTTTCTCCGTTGCCTTATTCCCTGAGCCCCGGTATAACGCTTTCCCACCAACCCTCGGCTCCAGGAGGCACACTAGAGCAGTTGTGGTTGAGTAAAGGCCTTGACTTAGGATTTGTAGGCCGCGGGTTCATTACTTTGTATAATTTACTAGCTTTTCTCCGCAACTTCGCTCCCGGCAACAGAAAAATGTGATAAATGAAGAACTGCTCGACCGATTTTGTGCAAATTTCACATAAACCATCTGCTAAATAGTCCGAACAAAGCCTGAACATTTGATGACTGTACTTGAGTTATAAAATAACAACAAAAAGTGGCATTGATTTTTATACATGTAGATTTTATCACCACTTCTCTCAAAAGCTGAAGAAAAACCTCGTGAGGAAACAGGTTTTGTCCTAGAACCTTACATTCGAAGTGAAATCCACCAATCCGCACTGCACCCGCGGTGTGGATTATGGCCCATTCCCTCTTCTAGAAAAGAGGCCTCAGTCTCGGAAATGGGAACATTATAAAGCTCTCTATTCTCTCTGTTACCTCTGTCCCTATCCAAACCATGGAGCTTCTTGCCGGTTCTTCTCCATAGGAAACGACCAATTTGGAACCCTGCACTAGCTTCTGACGTTTTACAAGTGCCCATGTAGGCCTATCTACATATATAAAAGGAGAAACTGACTGACTGACATTTCAACGCACAGCCGAAACTACTGGGACTAGGAGCGTGAAATTTTGCACAAAGCTCCCTTTTATGGCTTGGCGGACACTTAGAAACGATTTTTCAAAATTCACAAGGGATGAAATGGGGGTCAAAAGTTTGTATGGAGAAAACTTAAACACGCGGGTGTAACCACTGGCAGAAAACTAGTGTGAAATAAAATATTTTGACTTTTAATTATGTTTTTAGGTTATTTGGCGAAGGTATAACCTCGAGGACCGTGATTGCCTTCACACACGAAGTCCAGCAGTATGGGCAGCCTTGCAAGTTTCTACTCAAAGGAGAATACATGGTAAGTGCATATTTGCTATCTTAATATTACTTTTTTGCCTGGTCATGTGAAGAGAAGAGATGAGACGCATGTTACAAAAAGAGTTCTGAGTTTACACGTAGATGGATGGAGAGGAAGAGGGAGGCCGAAGAAGAGATGGATTGTGTGAGCAGTGATATGAAACATAAGGTGATAGTGGTTATGCGTAGACAACTTCAGATACCTGGAACATAGCAAAAAATTAATGTAGTTACTCCTATATTCCTTCTTTTCCCACTGATTTTAGTCAGCTAAAGATACAGAGAGAGATATTGAAAAAAAAAAGTTAATCATACATAATTTAATAGTGATGTCGATATAATATAAACATAAAATACGCGACATAATTTAATTTTTATACACAGACTTTATAATGATCATATACATAACTAGCTTTTGTCAGCGGCTTCGCCCGCGTACATAAAATATAGCCTATGTCACTCAGGAGTAAAGCAGCTTTCTATTGTTGCTAAAATTTTTGCAATCGGACCAGTAGTTCCAGAGATTACCTCCTACAAACAAAAAAACATAAAAACAAAAAAACAAACTTTACCTCTTTATTATATTAGTATAGATTACCATTTTCGTACCCAATTGAACTCATTACACACAATTGAATTCCTAAAATATATAGCCTAAGTAGCTATATAGCCGGCTTTCTCTCTCCTAATAATTGCTGTGCCCGACAGGATCCATATTGGTCTGTGACAATTTTCAACAACATCCTTGTGCACAATATATGGATTGCAATAAAATATTGCTATAAACTAGTGCTTGACTGCGATCCCACCTGATGGTAAGCAGTGATGCAATCGTTGATGGTGAGGCGCACTAGTTTATTAAGAGCCTATTGACTCTAGCCTTGAAGACATCTAAATTATAATCGGACGGAATCACTGCAGTCGGCAAACAGTTCCAGTCCCTCGATGTACGCTGTATAAACGACGAGGCAAAACACTTAGTCCGGACCGTAGATATCTCAACAACGTAAGGGTGGATATTTGCCGTACGCGGGGATGTCCAATGGTAAAATTGAGATTAAAATTGAGTACTTAAGCTGACGTCATTGGATGTTTTCCCACCTAAAAAAACCCATTGCTCGTCGTCCGATTAGCCCGTGCCTATTGCGCCGTGTCTCCACCGAGGAAAGCTTCAAGTTTATTTTACGGTAGTCCTGAAGTCCCAATCTATTTTCATTGGCGACCCACGCGTAGGGCGACATAGCAAGTTACGTGGTCGCCATTTATAGATAGCTTCCACATTTGTGTTACCGAAAGGTCATGTTGACATTAAGAACTACTACGAAGAGTATTGGGAGAGTTGATTAAGTGGAAACCGACCTCAGTATTTGGGAAAGGCTAAAATAAGGCATGATTTTTACAAGCATTTTATTAGCTTGCAATGTAACTATGTATGTTCGGCTCAAATCTTGCAACTCAATTTTGAAGCAGATATCTTCAACCGATTGAGCTGCAATTTTGCATGCAGGTGTAAATCGCATGACAATGCAATATTATGATGACATGGAGCTGATCTGATGACGGAGTCGCGAGGTATAGGAACTCTGTAATTAAACGGCACAACCACATCGAGTTTGGGCTCGTGTGAATCGTCTTGACGAGTTTTAATTATGTAAGTTTCGACCACCGCTAAAAGCTTCTTATGAAAAAAATATTTTCTTTGAAAACTTGTTCATTAGCAACCCACGCGTAAGTGGCCACCGTGGTCGCCATTTATAGATGCTTCCACATTTATGTTAATTCAGAACTACTATGAAGAGTATTGGGAGAGATAAGTGGAAACCGACCCCAATAGAATAGATTAATACTTTATTGTACACCAAAAGTAACAATTTCACAGAAACTTATATGAATGGGTACAAATACGGTCTTATCGCTGACAGCGATATCTACCAGGCAACCTTAGGATGGAGTACCCCAGTATTTGAAATATGGCATGATTTTTATTATTTGACATTTTATTGTACTTTTTTGAAGTTCCGTTGCTAAATGGCAAAAATGGAACCCTTATAAATGGCAAAAATGGAACTCTTATAATCGTCACGTCTATCTGTCTGTCCGTTCGTATGTCACAGCCACTTTTTTTCGAAACTATAAGAACTATACTGTTGAAATTTGGTAAGTCGTTGTATTCTGTGAACCTCTTTAAGATTTGCACACAATAAATGTTGAGGTATCCCGTATAATGAACGGGAACTCATTTTTTAAATCGATGGGTAGGTCTTGAAAAATGATATTAAGGTTTCTAATATGTTTTTTTTTTCTAAATTGAATAGTTATCGCAAGAGACACTTCAAAAGTGGTAAAATGACCCCCCCCACCCCAATACGAACAATAAAAAAAGAAAATATCAGAAAACAAATAAATCATAGCCCAATCACAAATTAAGATTAAAATCATCTGATCAGATATCATCAAATTTAATTGCATCTTTTTTTTTTTAGCCCTTACTGTCCCACTGCTGGGCAAAGGCCTCCCCCAAGTCCTTCCAGGTCTTCTTTTCCTGTGCCATCTCGAACCAGTCCACTCAGTACGCGTCTAGGTCATCCCGCCACTTTACATCTTAAATTCGTCAAAAGAATAAAAAGCTTGCTCGATAAGTAATGTTTTCAAATGACCTTTGGAACTGCCTATAGTCGGGACACCAGAAATAGCTACAAGCAGCTGATAACAAACTGTCGGCCCCATAACATTTGTCAGGCAGAGTTGGCAAGCGTTTTCGAGACCGTCGATAACTGACCCCTGCTGCATTCTTTGGTATTAATTATTTTTACTTACTTTTTTTTCTTTCTTGTTTTCTTTCATTTTTTTCTTTCTTTCTGTCTTTTTTTTACTTTTTTTTTGGTGTTGTTCGTCAAGTCGTTGAACTCCTTGGTAGTCCTGAGTTGCGCTACACGAATATTGACAAATCTTCTAGCAGAAGATAGGAGGATGCACTCAAGCTCACAGCGGGACCTAGCTGGAGAAGAGTAGCATAAGACAGACGACAATGGAAGGAATTAGAGACCTTTCCCAATAGGCACACTGAAGTTAGAGACATTTTATGAAAAAAACAATCTTTTATAAAAAGTACAAGCTTACAGAATAAAAATGAGAAAAGAAAAGACAGTATAAAAAACAAAACAGAAAGAAGAAGTACTTCCAAAAAAAGAAAACATTGTATAATATATATATCATACTATCAGATATGTTCTATATAATGTTGTTGTTGCTGTTTGTTGTTGTTGTTGATATATAATGTTGTTCATTTTAATTGAACCTGCGCCTCTTGGGGGACGACTCGCGCCTACACTATTTTATTAAAGTAATATTGTGGCGGGGGACAGCACGCGCTTCTTCAAATAGTCAATTGCATGCCTGTATACGGTGGGATAAGATCGGGCTTCCGAGTAAGTATATTGAAAAACAAGTTTTCAGTGAAAATAATAATAATATAATAATAATAATTTTTATAACAAGCTTTTATAGCTCGGTATACCTTTATTAATAATACTCTAAGACCTTTCCGAAAACTACAAACACGTTTGGGTTATCTTATTGTATTTCGGAGTTCCTATGGCCACCTTCCAACACCACCATCAGACCCTGACTACCACATAGGATCAAAGTACTCGTCAATACAAATCCAATGAGCCCAAACACGATAAGGTTGTTTTATTGCAGAGCTCTTATGGCTACCTTCCAGCTCCATCATCAGATCAGCTCCATGTTATCATAATATTGCATTGTCATCTGATTTAGATCTACATGCAAAATTGCAGCTCAATCGGGTGAAGAAATCAGCTTCAAAATTGAGTTGCAAGATTTGAGCCGAATATACATAGTTACATTCATCATCATCATCAGCCTTTTTAATGTTCCCACTGCTGGGACACAGGCCTCCTCTCTAGGAGAGGGCATGGGCCATAACCCACCACGCGGGTCCAGTGCGGATTGGTGGATGTCACATGTCTTCGAATTTTTGGTTCTAGGACATGCCGGTTTCCTCACGATGTTTTCCTTCACCGTTTTGAGAGCAGTGGTGATGAAATTAATTACAAAGTAATGCGCCTGACTGGGTTTGAACCCTTGACCTACAATTCGTAAGTTGGGGCCTTTACCACTCGGCCACCACTGCTCTAGTCATAGTTACATTGCAAGCTAATAAAAAGCTTGTAATAAATATCATTTATCTACTAGTAATACAGCACAACACACAACAAAGCGACGTTGAACAAGCACTTACCAGGCAATCAATTAACTTGAATGTTTACGTTTGTCGCTCACTCACCTGGCTGTTGCTACAATTTGCCAAATTAGCTGAGGCGCTATTAGAGAGACAAACATATCCATTTGTTGATTGGGTCCTTGAGCTTGGAAACACACCCGAAATTACTTCCTACTCTTAGTTTTAGGATCGCTCTAAGGGCATAGTTATGGTTTAGTTGGGTGTAAATTTGAAGCTAGCTTCTGACGTTTTACAAGTGCCCATATAGGCCTATCTTCCTAATATTATAAATGCGACAGTAACGATGTTTGGATGTTTGTTACTCCATCACGCCAAAAAGGCTGGACGGATCTGGAAGAAATTCGGCACAGGCATAGGATACACTCCGAAATAGGACATAGGTTACTTTTTATCACGCGGGCGAAGCCGCGGGCAAAAGCTTGTGTAAAATAAAAAGATTTAGACTTTGACTTTTGAGTAGCTCTTGTGTATGGAACCCTCATGAGGCAACATATATATACTTATGCTGGAGAAAGTACAAAAAGCTTTTCTTAAGAATCTGTACAAGCGCTTTTTTGGATATTACCTATGTGTTGGATCATTCGGCTCCCTTCGAGAGTGATATACGTGTCAAATCCGTGAACGGGCGTTGTCAGTTGGGACTGGTCATCTCTTAGCTGCCAGTGGCAATGAGCAGCACACATTTAATATAATATAATATTTGACTTTGACCTTGACCTTTTACCTGTTCTCTCTCTTAGAGAGGAGGCCTGTGTCCCTGCAGTGGGAACATTAAAAAAGGCTGATGATGATGATGATGAAAATTTTACAACTATCACACAACGTCGTCTAGTCCCAAGCTAAGCAGAGCTTGTGTTATGAGTACTATACAACTGATAAACATACTTATATATGTCTAAATACATACATATTATAGATAAATTGCACCCAGACACAGAACAAATGATCGTACTCATCATACAAACATTTGTCCTGAGTGGGAATCGAACTCACGACCTTCGGCATAGCAGTCATGGTCACTAACTACTAGACTAACAGGCCAATCAAATTTGCAAAAAGCCACATTGCACGCAGAACAGATGGTGGTGGCGCTTGTGGAAGGCGTATGTCCAGCAGTGGACGTCTTTCGGCTGAAATGATGAGTGTTTGTCACACTCCGTTAAGTTTTGTGTGTGCTGTGATGGTGACTACATTTGAACTCCTTGTCTACAGGTAAAAGAAGGCTCCCTTCGACCCCGAACAGCACTTTTCGACGTGGTAGCTCCAGCACCCATCACCGACTCCAAACTGTACATCTGTGCCAAGAACCTGAAGCTTGGAGTCGACGACCCGTTTAAAGATGAAGAGAAGTATCTGCATCAAGGTAAGCAGGAGGAGTTTTCTTTATGGAAGGTGAAAATCACCCACCTACCAGGTTTGTAGCCATCAGGCTTCTTTTCACGCTACAACCCTGGAATCTTTAAGTCAAGAGAGAAAAAGTTACTTCTAGGTAAGCGCGCTCCATCTTCGACCGCATCGTATTTCCATCTGGTGAAGCGCGAACCTGTAATCATCATCATCAGCCTTTTCAATGTTCCCACTGCTGGGACACAGGCCTTCTCTCTAGGAAAAGGAATAGGCCATAATCCACCACGCGGGCCCAGTGCGGATCGAAGTTTCAAAACGGTGTACGAAAACATCGTGAGGAAACCGGCATGTCCTAGAACCAAAAATTCGAAGACATGTGACATCTACCAACCAATAATAAAAAAAAAGATTTTTCTAAAAAGATTTTTGTTCTAAAGATTTTTCTAAAAAGATTTTTTTTGTTGTTTTAGGCACAGAAGTGTACAAGATGTTCGCGTCCCACAACAAGCTGCTGCCTCTCTGGGCGACGATGCTTCTCATCATGACGTGCCTGACGTTCTCCGCGCTGTTCTCCGGCCTGAATCTCGGCCTCATGTCGCTGGACAGGACTGAGCTGAAGATCATCTCTAATACAGGTGAGCACTGCTGGTCTTTACTAAGGAGCTGGGATGAATTGAATGATACACTTGTCCTATAATAGCGGCAATAATAATAGGCGACAAACTCAAACTCAAAATAATTTATTTCAAATAGACCATTTACGGGCACTTTTGAAATTTCAAAATTGAAGCTAATTTGCACGTTCCAAGGTGTAGATCCCTATGGAGAAGATGATGATGTGCAATAAACTCCATGGACACTCTTTTAAATTTGACTTTAAAAAAAACCCCAGTGCCCTGGAATAATAATAATTCAATATAGGTGTAGGCATTAGTCAGTAAAAGTGTGACAAATCCTCATGCCCCGCCCTAGAGCGGGAGAAGACATTGAATGATTTCCCGTTTAAAAAAAGGTGGCATGTTAAATTCAGAACAAAACGAAGTTAACTAAGTTTTAATCCCGAGCGCAGTGATGGATTGATATAATTAACTCCCGAGTACAGCGAGGGAAAATTATATAGAAACCTCAACCTTCAAACTAAACTTTTCTTTCTCTTTCAGGCACGGAGCAAGAAAGAAAATACGCCCGAGCAATAATGCCAGTCCGCGACCACGGCAACTATCTCCTCTGCAGCATCCTCCTTGGCAACGTGGCCGTCAACTCCACCTTCACGATACTCCTGGACGAGCTGACCTCTGGGCTGTTCGCTGTGATCTTCTCGACCTTGGCTATCGTGCTGTTGGGAGAGATCACGCCTCAGGCGATCTGCTCGAGACATGGCTTGATGGTTGGGGCCAAAAGTATTATGGTTACTAAGGTATGTTGTTTGTGTTAAATAGTTTTTTCAGGGTTCCGTCAATCTCAAAAGGAAGAAGCGGAAACCTTCTAGGATCACTTTATTGTCAGTTTGTCAAGACTCTGTATCTCGGGAACGCGTGGAACGTGTCAAGATGAAATTTAAACTACATAGTCAGGTCTGCGGTCCTTTAATGATGAGAAAAAATCAAGCTTCTTAATTAACGAGAAAAAAAAAGATTCATGCGTTAATGTTGTCAAAAAACGTTTATTTTGACACTCTCAAAGAAATCAAAATTTATAGAGTACTTCCCGTTCAACCTACAACCCAAAAAAGTAGGGGAAATAAAGGGCATCATTTTAGTATAAATAACTTTTCCAAATATTTTTTAATCCCTACAAAAAAAAATCTCATATAAATCGGAATCTAATAAAGTTCCAACGATTATTTGTATTCTTAAATATGCAGCATAAAAACTCTGTCGATATTTCCTAGGCTATAATTGCTTATCATATTTAGTTTCAGAGATATGACTTTTTTTCTAAATACCCGGTTGAATAAAAGGTGAATTAAGAAAAATAATATCAAAAACTAAACATGCTAGTGGAATGGGGAATCAATGTTTTTAATTAATCTACACTAATATAATAAAGAGGTAAAGTTTGTTTTTTTGTTTTTTTGTTTGTAGGGGGTAATCTCTGGAACTACTGGTCCGATTGGAAAAATTTTAGCAACAATAGAAAGCTGCTTTACTCCTGAGTGACATAGGCTATATTTTATGTACGCGGGCGAAGCTGCGGGCAAAAGCTAGTTAATAATATAATAAAGAGGTAAAGTTTGTTTTTTTGTTTGTAGGAGGTAATCTCTGGAACTACTGATCCGATTGGAAAAAATTTAGCAACAATAGAAAGCTGCTTTACTCCTGAGTGACATAGGCTATATTTTATGTACGCGGGCGAAGCCGCTGACAAAAGCTAGTTTGTCTATAAAACTTTTTATTTACGTTCTTGGATAAATATCAAAATACCCTATAAAAAAAAATGCTCCAATATTGTACATTCTATTTTAAAAAATTTGATAACGGTGCATGGCGCGAAATCATGCCGCGAGCACCGGCGCGTGATTGGGGTTTAATGAATTAAATGATTTTTCTCACCATTGAGATGTTTATGGAGAAGGATGTGTAAAAAACTTCATTAACACTCTTTTAAATCATGTTATGGTATAGTAGTTAGTTACTCAGATTGCTAGGTCTTTTTATGATGCACTTTTAAACGTAATTTTTTTTTTGTCAGTTTAAGCTAGTGTTTTTAATAAAAATCAATGTCCAAATTATGGTCTTCAACACTGAGCATTGATGACATTAGTGCAGTTTTGACGTTCACGCAGTGTGACAGCGCTGTCAGTTTTAAAATAAAAGTTTTGTTAGACGACATAATGCCAATGAAGCGCTGCAGCGGACTTTTGTATTAACTTTACAGTATTTTGACAAATAGTTTCTATAAATGTGCTTGTCTAACGCTAGGATATCAGTCGACATGACTGAACATATTTGATTTTGACATTTTTTTATTTGACATTTTTTTTGATAAAATTTATGACCGGCTAATTATTATAATTTATTGTGTATTGTCTGTACCTACTTTATTATGGCATGAAACTGAAATGAGTCTTTGGTACTTGAAATAAATGAATTATTATTATTTTTATTTTATTACGTAATTCTTCAAAGAGTGTATGTATCTGGATTATTTCTTATATACTCTAGTGGTATACTGGATGGATGGAGAGGAAGAGGGAGGCCGAAGAAGAGATGGATGGATTGTGTTAGAAGTGATATGAAAGAAAAGGGAGTTAGTGATAGTGTGACGGGTGACAGGACAGAGTGGAAGAAAAAAACATGTTGCACCGACCCCAAGTAATATGGGATAAGGGTAGGATGATGATGATGACTCTAGTGGTATACTAAAAATAACAAATGTTGTTACTTTTGTTTTATAGCTTTATTTTATTGTGGACTAGCGACCCGCCCCAGCTTGGCACGGGTGCAATGTGGATATTATGCATGTATTCTGCCGTACAGATACTAAAACGCAGTACAAGTATTGCAAAATGCGCTATTTTACTGCGTGTCTGCACGGCAGTATTATACATACAAACCTTCCTCTCGAATCACTCTATCTAATAAAAAAAAAACCACATCGAAACCCGCTTAGTTTTATAGATCTAAGCATACATAGGGACAGGGCGACTTTGTTTTGTACTATGTAATGGCTAGCTTTTGCTCGCGGCTTCACTCCCGTCAAATGACTACCAATTCGTATTCTTCCCTATGAACCATCAAAGACACTTCAAACCAAGACATTTTTGTCTCGACTGATGCGGTTTAAAAAATTATAGCGTCTGAAGTGTTCCCTGGTACCTGCTTAGACGATGTTAATTTTAATTTATGAATGCAATTCAGTAATTTATTTTGTTAATTAATAATTCATCAATAATTTTATCGATATTTCAATAATTTATATATTCCAATGTATTTAATTTATTATAATGATTATATTATACCATATTATTACACCTTTTTTATGGTAGGTGAAAATCATCGAATGACGAAACCCGCTCATGGGCGAAGCGAGAGACCAGTGTCAGACTCTTACTGACTAAAAAACCTACCCCGTACCTTCCTTGCCTTTTTCCTAGAGTCGAGGTAACAGTTTGCACCACCCTAGCCTCCAGGAGGATTAGACCCTGAAGGGCCCCTACTGTTTGCTGACAACTCCTTGAGGCGCGCGGGAACGGGCGCGCCGTTGACGACTTGGAATGTAAATGATAAATAAATGATCTTTACTTTGCAAGTAGGTTTTTTAAAAACACTTTTACACGTCAATTTGTTTTTTTTTTATGCTAGATGAGTCCGGTGTTTCCTAGCGGACTAACCTGAGAAGAAACACCGAAACAAACTCAGGGGTCAAAGTCTCTTTTAAAGCCCATACAGAAAATATGTATTGGTCAAATAATATGTATTGGTCAAATTGTACCTCCTGGATCCATGGTATTTGTGTGACGATGTCAATGACACCCTGTCAATAATTGTGGAATAATTCTTGAAGTAAACATAGTCGTAAAGTAAATAAATAAGTATAGATTACGTAATTCCATGAATAGTGTATGTCTGGTTCGTTTTTTCCTACTCTAGTGGTATATTGAACATAACAAATAGTTCATTTTGTTTTATGCCTTTGTTTTATTACGGATAATAAAATGCACATCATTACTGGTTTCACTCAGCGACTTTATACGCTTTAAATCAGTACGTTTAATGTCCAATTCCGAATGAAACGAAGGTTGTTAATTTTTATTCCCGAGCGCAGTGAGGGCCTTGTATGTTTAGCTCCCTCTCTGTGCTCGAGTGTTAATTTAGAAATTGAGAGCAAACTAAGATAACTTCATCCCGTGTTAGAAACTATACATATCGCTATTTTAGTTCTTTTTTCTTTGTTTTATTACGGATAATAAAATGCACACCATTACTAGCTTCACTCAGCAACTTTACTTTACTTTACTTTACTTTACTTTACTTTACTTTACTTTACTTTACTTTACTTTACTTTACTATACTTTACTTTACTTTACTTTACTTTACTTTACTTTACTTTACTTTACTTTACTTTACTTTACTTTACTTTACTTTACTTTACTTTACTTTACTTTACTTTACTTTACTTTACTTTACTTTACTTTACTTTACTTTACTTTACTTTACTTTACTTTCAATTAGTACGTTTTAATGTCGGATTCCGAATGAAACGAAGGTTGTAAATTTTTTGTGCTCGAGCGCTGTGAGGGCCTTGTATGTTTAGCTCCCTCGCTGTGCTTGGGTGTTAATTTAGAAATTGAGTGCAGTGAGGTAATTGAGCTTACTAAGATAACTTCATCCTCGTGTTAGATACTCCACATATCCGCTATATTCGTGCGTTAATCGCATTTGCAACGCGATATAGAAGAGATGGCAACGTTCTAGAGACAGCCAATGTGCTATTAACGCGCTACAATGCTACAAAAAAGTTGCCGTGGATGAGAGACCTAATTCCACCTTTGTACAATGTTTCTTACTAATCCATAAAGTTTTTAAAAATTATGTTTTTCTTTTTTTAATATAGTGGTAAAAAATCATCTAATAACAAATCTCGTCTATGGGCGGAGTGAGAAACAGTTTCAGACTGTTACTGAATATACGACCCACCCCATTCCTGTCTTACTTTGATCCCAGGGCCCCGATAATACGCTTTCGCATCTACCCTTGGTCCCAGGAGGCTTCAACCCTGCTGGGCCCCTACAGTTTGCTGACAACTCCTTGAGGCGCGCGGGAACTGTGCGCACCGTCGATGTTCCTTCTTAGCCCTCATACCTGAGTCCGACCTTCCTTTCAGGAACCGGACCGGGACCCCGCCTTTGCAGTTAGGCCTCTACATTTGCTGACAACCCCTTGATAACCATTTCTTTTTGTCCACAGGCAGTAATGGCCTTAACAGCGCCGCTAGCGTTCCCCATAAGCAAGCTCCTCGACTACTTCCTTGGCGAGGAGATCGGCAGCGTTTACAACCGCGAGAGACTCAAGGAACTAGTGAAGGTGAGGGAGACCTTGTCTCTTTTTGCGTTCCGTACCAAAAACGTCAGGAAGGTGAGCAGATATGGTAGTCATTGACAAAACTATAGTGAATGGTAGACACAACCTTTTTTTTTAAGTATTTAGATTTTTTTATTTATACAACGTGACCACAAATTATATAGGTACAGATGTCATGATCTACGTACAAAGCGCGCTCGAGCAACGCACATATAGACAACGTTCACCGACGCGAAAACCGGGCTCAACGAGGATCATTACGACCGCGAGGGTGAAACGCGCGTTTGTGAAATTTTTGTAAAAAAAAAAATGGGTCCACAAAAACAAAAACCCTATAATGACTGTTCAGTGTACGTACGGTTGTTTAAATTCAACATTAAACAGTGAATTGACGTTTTTTAAGTTACTAAAACTGCAAGAAACCTATATAATTGCAACCAGGTAAGGCTAGGGTGGGTAGCTTGTTTGTAATATAACAATAAAATTGAAATGTTTCTTAATGCTATATAGGTTTTTCTATTCCATTCCCAACAATAAATCAATCAACTGAATACGAGTGCAACTACCACGATAATTTGTTGTGCATAATCCAGTTGACAACCCTAGCGCGCGCGACCGCCGTGCGTAGGTATGAAAAGTGAAGTACATACATGAGATTGACTTCTGTGCCTATTTATTTTGTGACGTGACCTTTACCACTTGGCCACCACTGCTTCCAATATACAATAAGCTATTTATGTTTACAACTTTATTTAGTAGCTCAGCATAGCACAGCGCAGCAAAAAAAAACATTCCGAATGCCGACGCTGAATACTGTTTTTTTTATGGTGGGCAAAAATCATCGAATGACAAATCCCGCTCTTGGGCGGAACGGGAAACTGTGTCAGACTCTTACTGACTAAACACCATACCCCGTTCCTTCTTTGCCCTTCGCACTGGGGCCGAGCCTTCCTTTCAGAAAGAGACCCTGGGCCCCAGTAGGCTTCGACCCTTTTGCAGAGTCCCTACGCTGAATACTGGGTTGAAATTATACTTTCAATGAAACACAATAAGTTACTTCTAACATACATTGAGCTATGTATGTATGCATCTTTAATTTTCTCTTGTAAGTATGGCGCGTCTTTTCTTTGCAGCCCCCCTTAACCAAGTTACTTAACGTTTCGTTAACCTCGAACGCTTAGAATAAGCACGCCTTCAATTCATTTGTTCTGACTACGTAAGAGAGCGTTATGATGACGTTAGAACAAAAAAAATTGAGGGCGTGGCCAACTCGAAGCGATCGACGTTAACGAAACAATAGTAACTTGGTTTGGAGGGGCAGGTAGTTATTTTAGCGATACCAATCTGTGCATGTTATTTATATTATTATGATTGCATGCATTGTAGCTTTTATGTCATATACAGGATGTCATTGACATCGTCCCACAAACGAATACAGTACATGATTCTGGACCCCCAGTGGTGAAATATTTCGATGTTTTTTTTATTATTTTAACCTGTATAATATCGTTATTCTAACCAACCCCAATTATATTTAAAAAAAAAAAATACAAAAAAATAATAATAAAAAATCATCGTGGCAAATTAAGTCGATATTCTAATCAAACCCGATTACATTTTTAATTTGGAATGTAATACATTAATTTTTTTCGCAAAAACTGTTATACAGTTTAATTAAAAAAAAAAACTCATGTACTGGATCCATGGTATTCGTTTGTGGTACGGTTTCAATGACAGCCTGTATAACTAAATCCAAGTTAATTTAATTAAAACTATTATAAATACCTAATGATGTTTTTTGCATGTCACACCTAATGTTTTTTCGGCCTATGATGAGTTCCCTGACAGTTTGTTTTTTTCCATGGCACGCATACTACCTTAGACTAAAAAAAAATAAACTGGCAAAATAATTACGAATTGAATGATAATAAAAATACTGCCTTTTGTAAATTAAACAGTAAATTATCGTGATTATAATTTAAGTACGTAAAATTAAATATAAAATATAAAAAAGTATTAATTTAGAAAATGTGTAATGCGTTGAACGGAACTTCTGACTATAGAGATTGACACTACCTAATCGACACTAATCGATAAAAAATAGATGAATCGGAATGGCCATCTTGCAATCGCGACCGCGTCGCGTCAGTACGAGTGCGTCTGCCTTGTATCCTTCCGATATGGATATAAGCTCTAATCAAGAATCAAGTTCTGACAGTGAAGAGTAAATAAATTATTAATATTTTAAACATACTGCGTTTTATTTATCACTAGCGGTCCCCCGCGGTTTCGTCGGTGGTATATCAGGTTTTTGCTCTGCTCCCATGATGTTATGTAGCCTATGCGTAGGTTCAGATGACAAGCGCTCAACGCGCGTTTTGATAACGCGCGTTTACAACTACATACATTTTATTCAGGCCGTACACATGCTAACGCGCGTTTTAGTAACGCGCGCGTTCAACGCTGCGCTAGCGCTCGACTGTTGTCAGCGCGCGTCAACGCCGCTTTGAGATCATTGGTTTTCTATGTTTCCGTTCAGTTGAGCGCGCGCTTTCGACGCGGATAGTCGTATTTTAGAGTTCGTCAAGTTCGTCCGAAAATCGTCCGAAATGGAAACCGAAGCTTTTAATACGGAATTATTAATTGATGAAATAGAGAAACGTCCTGCGATATGGGACATGACAAGTAGCGATTATTCAGATAAGAATTTGAGAAGACGGGCTTGGGAAGAACTCGTCCTTATATTTTGTGAAGGACATCTCCGTCTTCTGTTGTGTCGTTTCTGCCGTCTGTATAAAATCACCGATAAAACTGTTTCTACGTCCATCTTCGACAAATGTAGAACTCAAACTGGCCGCAACAACGCGCGTTTAACGCCTGACAAGCGCGCACCATGTGAACACTATACAAAAATTCAACGCGCGTTCAACGCGCGCTGAGCGCTTGTCATCTGAACTTACCCTATGTGAAAATTAGCAATCCGATTCCACTTTCTTTGCCAACTGATTCGATATTATAAAAAAATCGATTAAATTTCGTTAGGTCGCATCACTTTAATTGTCAGACAAGAACTGTCAAGGAACTCATCATAGGACGAAAACACATTAGTCCATTGTATTTTTAGCATAATAGCATCAGCCTTATTAATGTTCCCACTGCTGGGACATAGGCTTCCTCTCTAGAGATTGGCCATAATCCACCACGCGGGCTCAATGCGGTTTGGTGGATGTCACATATCTTCGAATTTTTGGTTCTAGGACATGCCGGTTTCCTCACGATGTTTACTTTCACCGTTTTGAGAGCAGTGGTGATGAAATAAATTACACAAAGTACAGTACGGCCGTCGGATCTTGGCGAGTCTAAAGTTAGGCTCTGCGAATTGTAGCGCTTGAAAACTCGTAAAAAAAAAATTATTTATTTATTTATTCACACTTACATACATCTACCATTACAGAAGCCCAATGCGATAGATGTAGACAGATATTATAAACTACAATTTCTATAAAATTCTATTAATTCAAATAATTAATTAATTCATTCATCCATTAAAAATAAATCATTCAAATAATAAAATTCAATTACCATAACAAATAACAATACAATTCAAATTAAATAAATATAAAAAAGAAACAATAACGCAAAAAATACACACAATCATTATTATAAAATTCATTTAAGATAGATAGATATTAATTCATTATGATCATTAATTATTATTTTTAATTCTAATAAATGGTTTAAACAAATAAATGCAATTTGCAGTTGTTATTGCCGTTAAAAACTATTATTGGCATGAATTTTTTTTAAAACCTTTATTTTTGTATGAGGTTTCAAGTGCTAAAACTCGCAGAGCTTAACTTCAGACTCGCCAAGATCCAACGGCCATACTGTAATGCGCCTGACCAAGTTTGAACCTGAGACCTATAATAATAGCCAGGCACATTACTTTGTGTAATTTATTTCATCACCACTGCTCTCAAAACGGTGAAGGAAAACATCGTGAGGAAACCGGCATGTCCTAGAACCAAAAATTCCAAGACATGTGACATCTACCACACCGCACTGGGTCCGCGTGGTGGATTATGACCCGTTCCTTCTCCTAGAGTGAAGACCTGAGTTCCATCATTGAGGATATTGTAAAGCTGATACTATGCTATGCATAGGCGGAACCTCTTTTTGGGTAAAGGCCTCGTCCAGCCACAATCAGCCATCTCAACTAAAGACTCCATCCATAAAACATGGGTCCTGGTTTCCCAAGAATCTAACCTGTCCCCCGCTCCTCAGGTAACGACAGATGTCAACGATCTGGACAAAGATGAGGTGAACATCATCAGCGGTGCCCTGGAGCTCCGTAAGAAGACTGTATCGGATGTTATGACCAAGTTGGAAGACGTGTTCATGCTGCCCATCAGCTCCGTGCTGGACTTTGAGACCATGTCTGAGATTATTAAGTCGGGTGAGTTGCATCATCATCTTCAATTCAGCCGAAAGACGTCCACTACTGGACATAGGCCTCCCCCAAAAGTCGCCACAATGACCGGTCCCGTGCGTCTCGCATCCATCGAATTCCAGTAACCCTGACCAGATCGTCGGTCCACCTTGTGGGAGGCCTTCCAACGCTACGTCTTCCGGTACGCGGTCGCCACTCCAGAACCTGATGGCGGCATTTTTTTATGGTAGGTAAAAGTCATCGAATGACTTGGGCGTAGCGGGAAACAGTGTCAGACTCTAACTGACTAAACAACCTACCCCGTTCTGACCTTGCCTTAGTCCCAGAGCCCCGGTGTAACGCTTTCGCATGAACCCTATGAGGCCTCGACCCTATAGGGCCCCTACAGATGACCAAGCTGGAAGACGTGTTCATACTGCCCATCAGCTCCGTGCTGGACTTTGAGACCATGTCTGAGATTATTAAATCGGGTGAGTAGCAGTGTATTACGCACGGTGAGCAACAGGTAGCTTGCCGTCCGGTTGTCTGGTAATAGCCCGGATCACGCCAGTCGTCGATGGCGCGCTCTGTTCCCGCGCGCTTCAAGGAATTGTCAGCAAATGAAGAGGTCCAACTGTAGGGCCGGCTTCTGAAAGGAAGGTCCGACCCCAGTATGAAGGCTAAGAAGGAAAGGGGTGGGTCGTTTAGTCAGTAAGAGTCTGACACTGTTTCCCGCGCTGCCTAAGAGCGGGATTCGTCGTCCTTTTGACTTACCTTAATTACAGACACAATTAAAGCGCGCTTTATTGGGGCTTAATGAATTAACCTTTTCATCATCGAGCGAACGCCGGCGTTCGCAGGTACTAACCGCGAACGCCGGCGTTCGCGGGTATTAACGGAAAGTTATCTACACTAATATAATAAAGAGGTAAAGTTTGTTTTTTTGTTAGTTTATTTTTTTGTTTGTAGGGGGTAATCTCTGGAAGTACTGGTCCGATTGAAAAAATTTTAGCAACAATAGAAAGCTGCTTTACTCCTGAGTGACATAGGCTATATTTTATGTACGCGGGCGAAGCCGCTGACAAAAGCTAGTTTGTCTATAAAACTTTTTATTTACGTTCTTGGATAAATATCAAAATACCCTATAAAAAAAAATGCTCCAATATTGTACATTCTATTTTTAAAATTTTGATAACGGTGCGTGGCGCGAAATCATGCCGCGAGCGCCGGCGCTTGATTGGGGTTTAATGAATTAAATGATTTTTCCCACCATTGCATTGAGATGTTTATGGAAAAGGATGTGTAAAAAACTTCATTAACACTCTTTTAAATCATGTTATGGTATAGTAGTTAGTGACTCAGATTGCTAGGTCTTTTTATGATAAATGATATTTATTTTTGCAAATAAGTTTTTCACAGCACTTTTATACGTAATTTTTTTTTTGTCAGTTTAAGCTATATGAGTCCGGTGTTTCCTAGCCTACCCTGAGAAGAAACACCGAAACAAACTCAGGGGTCAAAGTTTCTTTTAAAGTCCATACAGCAAACATGTAATAGTCCAATCATATGAGAACAATGCAGATTAGTGTCTGAGATGGTCTTTTGAAGAAAGAACCATACAGATTTAGGGTCTAGGGTTCGAGCACGATCATTTGTTCTGTGTCTGGGTGTAATTTATCTATAACTAGCTTTTGTCAGCGGCTTCGCCCACGTACATAAAATATAGCCTATGTCACTCAGGAGTAAAGCAGCTTTCTATTGTTGCTAAAATTTTTCCAATCGGACCAGTAGTTCCAGAGATTACCTCCTACAAACAAAAAAACAAAAAAATAAAAAAACAAACTTTACCTCTTTATTATATTAGTGTAGACTAGCGACCCGCCCCAGCTTCGCACGGGTGCAGAGGTAATATATTATATCTATAAACCTTCCTCTTGAATCACTCTATCTATTAAAAAAAACCGCATCACAATCCGTTGTGTAGTTTTAAAGATCTAAGCATACATAGGGACAGCGGTAAGTAACTTTGTTTTATACTATGTAATGATACGTATTTATTTAGAATTATAGTAATTAGTATGTTTATCAGTTGTCCAGTACTCATAACAAGCTCTGCTTAACTTGAGACTAGACAACGTTGTGTGATAGTTGTGGAATATATTCTATTACGAGTACATCCTTACAAAATACCATAAATAATTTCATAATACTGTGTGCTCAGATTTCTGGACGTTGTCCAAGGAGACGGTTCTTATGGTAAATATAAACAGGACATAAATAGTCCACATGGTTGGTTATGAAATATTGCAGCGTTTTCACGAAATGCGCAGTTTAGACTGTCTGCGATGTCTTCGTAAAACGGATTACGATTTTTAAGTAAGTTATTGATGCATAGTTGATGCAGTGGCTGTGTGATTGGCTGTTGAGCTAACTAGCACGTGTTCGATTTCCGGAACAAATATTGTACCCTATGCTCGCTCCGGCCTCAAGAAATTGTCAGCAAAGCCGTAGAGACTCTGTAAAAGGCTGCTGGGGTCCAGCAGCCTTTAGGTAGTTACTACGCAACGACTAACAATTACCTACAGGTCATTGACTCGCTCAGCTGACGTTTTCTTAAAGAAATTAATTTCGCATATGCGTGAATAAATTCGAGTTTAAAAAAAGGACTTCATTTTTTTTATTTTATCTTTACAAATCGATAATGTCTCAAAATTAGCCGTGTATAAATAAATAAATATTTAAGTAGACTAGCCTCCTATTTTAGTGGATAAATAAAAAATAATACGTTTTTATCGCGACAAAATCTAGCTATACCTTCATTAAACTATGCGTAGGCTCACGTTTGACCTATCTCACGTGATGGTAAGCGATGATGTAGTCAACGATGGAACACGCTTGCAGAAGGTAACCTATTCACTCTTGACTTAAAGACCCTTAGGTTGTAGCTATCAGGAAACAAAAACTCCGGCAGGGAATTCCACTCCGTAACTGTACGCATATTGAATGTATTCCCAAAACGCTAACAACAAAACTAAGTTCTCTATAATATAATAATAATAATCTGAGGAGGCTCTCGTTAGATACCTGGATCAAGGGCCTGATTCAAAAGGCAGTACTCCTGGACACGGCGCGTATTGTCTGGAGGTTCCTCTCTCAGGAGCCCTGACCACCGGTAGCTTGGACCCTGTTCCCGATGCCGGTGGGCTACTATTTTTTATATTTATAAATTTTTTTTTTTATTATAAGAAAATATTTAAAAATGTATTGAATATGTTGTAATTGTACATAAATGGAATAATAATAATCGTTTATTTATAAAAATGGGACATGAATACAGTAAAGTGCAATATAATATTAAAAAGAACACAGTTTCTTATTTGCCTGAACTAGGGTGATCCTGTGTTTCAGACTAGAGAGTGCTTAAATACAAACTAATAAATTAACACCAAATACAACTATTTTAACAACTTAACTAAATTTAAAGATATTATGTATTTGTATATATATATTTATATACGTATATATTATTTTTGTAGTATATGAATTTCATTAGTTATGTATTGTAAATATGTAAATAGTACGCCACGAACTACCCGTGTATCTTTCTCCTCTGTCAAATCCATCCAAAGGTTTTCTTTAAAAAAACGCTTTTAGCGATAAGACCGCCCATTGTAACACCGTCGTAATTTTTATGTGTCCTAATGTACCAAGTTGTGTTTATGGTGTACCTACAATAAAGAGTATATCTATCTATCTATCTATCTAGTGTGTTTTATTTACAAACAGTAAGTAGGTCTTCTGTCTCTACATACGATAATCTTTCCACCAGGCTACTCCCGCATCCCGGTGTACGAGGGTGGTCGCGGCAACATAGTGACGGTGCTCTTCATCAAGGACCTGGCCTTCGTGGACCCCGACGACAACACCCCGCTGCGCACCCTCTGCCAGTACTACCAGAACCCCTGCAACTTCGTGTTCGAAGATGTCACCCTGGACGTCATATTTAAGCAGTTTAAAGAAGGTAAGGGAAATACTCGTAAAATAAAAAGTTTCAGTCATTTGTTCGCTCACTCATTCATTCATGCTTCATAAGGAAGCATGAATGAATGAGTGATGACCTATACTAATTTTATCGATCTTTCACACACTGATGAGTGTCAGTACAGTCATTCACTCATTCTGTCAATTACCGGGTATCATTCTATCAAACAGTGATATATGTCACTCACGTCGTTCTCTTATTTTCTCGATTATTCATACACTTACCTTCATCGTTCACTTATTCACTCATTCTATCGACCTTTCAAACACTTATTTTCATCGTACCCTCATAAATTTTTCTTTCAATAATCCTTCTCTGTCCAGGTCACAAAGGTCACATGGCTTTCGTCCACCGCATCAACAACGAGGGCGAAGGCGACCCGTTCTACGAGACCATGGGGCTCGTCACGCTAGAAGACGTCATCGAGGAGATGATACAGGCCGAGATCGTGGATGAGACCGACGTCTTCTGTGAGTAGACTGTATTGTCCTTTTGTACTACCGTAATTACAGACACAATTAAAGAACAAGTGTGCGAACACCGGCGTTCGTTTTGGGGCTCAAAAGTTTAAAGTAATTTAGTATGTACTAGCTATTTCCTACATCTGACACTTCCTCTACCTACCTAGAGCGGGAGAAGTTTTTTGATGATTTCCTACTCTTAAAAGACCTTTAGAGTTAGAATTCTAATATTTGTAGTTTAAAAATGTCTTGAACTTATCAAAATCGTAAAATAAAGATCGCATTTACTCACAATTTTCAGTAAAATATATTTCGTGATTTTTAATCTATATATATAAAAGGCGAAACTGACTGACATATCAACTCACAGCCGAAACTACTGGGACAAGTGTGAAAGTTTGCACAAGGCTTGCTTTTATGACGTTAGGCGAACACTAAGAAAGGATTTTCAAAAAACACATCGCGTCTAAATTTTGTGTCAAAACCTATTTTCACCCGGGCTAAGCCACTAGCAGAATGCTTACATATAATTCTTAGGTAAGTATTATAAATTAGGACTTTTCAAAATTGAAATTCGATTAAAAATATTTCGAAATATGTGGTTTTCTGTCTTTAGATCATACAAATATTAAACATTGTTAGGTACATGCGAGAATCGATTCCGCGACACACAGCTCTCTTAACCATTGCACTAACGGGGATGAGTAGGATATAATTATGACTCCTACTTAGGTACTTGTCCTATGCCCATCGATATTCGGTCAGAAGAGTTTTTTTTTGCACAACTATCACACAACGTCGTCTAGTCCCAAGCTAAGCAGAGCTTGTGCTATGGATACTAGACAACTGATAAACATATATTTCTAAATACATACATATTATTGATAAATATTACACCCAGACACAGAACAAATGATTGTGCTCATCACACAAACATTTGTTCTGGATGGGAATCGACGACCCGCGACCTCCAGTATAGTTGTCAGGGTCTTTAACCACTGGACTGACAGGCCAGTCAAACTATGTTTATTAGTTGTTAGTAATAGTTTTTATCATTGATGATGATCTTTGCCCAACAGTGGACAACCGCTCCAAGCGCCGCCGCAACCGTCCCACGAACAAGCTGCAGGACTTCGCGGCATTCGCCGAGCGTCACGAGAACCAGCGCATTCACATCTCTCCGCAGCTGACTCTAGCCACCTTCCAGTTCTTGAGCACCAGTGAGTACAGCCCGCGGCGCGTATGTTGAACTATCATGGCGTCGTAACGTTCGCCGAGCGGCACGAGAATCAGAAAACTAAAGCAGTAAAAAAAAATACAGAAAGAGAATTTCGAAATTTATTTCTTTAAGTTAACGTGTAGCTGGGCTAGTTCAATGACCTGTAGGTAGTTAGTACGCAATGACTGACTGTCAAATATATAACTAGCTACGAGGTCATTGACTCGTCTACGTAAAAAAATATTTCTTTTAAATGCGTATATCAATACGAGATTTCGACTATATTTTTATATTTTAACTTTACAAATCGATAGTGTGATATATATCGACGGGATTAAAACGATTAAAATTTAATAGGTTATGTGAAATAAAAAATTTCTTTGTTTTTCTCTGTGAGTGAGTTGACCTTACTAAATTTCCTGCCCGCAGGCGTGGACGCCTTCCGGCCGGACACCGTGTCGGAGACGGTGCTGCGGCGCCTCCTCAAGCAGGACGTCATCCACCACATCAAGCTCAAGGGCAAGAGCAAGAAGGACCCCAGCACTTACGTCTTCCAGCAGGGGAAGCCGGTAAGAGGAGATTTATCTCATATATAAAAATGAATCGCAAAATGTGTTGGTAAGCGCAAAACTCGAGAATGGCTGAACCGATTTCGCTAATTCTTTTTTTGTTGTGTTTGTTATTGTGAGGAGAAGGTTCTTATGAAAAAAAAAAATAGGTTATAGTTGGGTAGAGTAGGGTAGAGTAGAGTAGAATAATCTGTTGCCGGGAGCGAAGCCGCGGGCAAAACTAGTTTATTTATAAAAACTTTATGCACATAATAAGTACAAAGGCGGACCTAATGCCATAGGCATTTTCTACCAGTCGACCTTAGGGTGATGCAGAAACAAAACACGGTAGGTGCAACTTAAACAAAATGAAAAAAATACAATAATAAATAGGTGACGGTGAACGGTGATGGAAAACATCGTGAGGAAACCGGCATGTCCTAGAACCAAAAATTCGAAGACATGTGACATCCACCAACCCGCACTGGGCCCGCGTGGTGGATTATGGCCCATTCCCTCTCCTACAGAGAGGAGTCCTGTGTCTCAGCAGTGGGAACGTTAAAAGGCTGATGATGATGGCTTAAATCTATAAATATAAAAGAAAGTCGGGTTTGTTACAACACTTAACTCGAGATCGGCTGAACTGATTTAGCTGAAAATTGGCAGGGTGGTAGTTTAGAGCCAGGAGAATGACATAGGATTTTTACTTTTTTTTAATTTTTTTTTTAGAGTAGGGTAGAGTAGGGTAGGGTAGAGTAGAATAATCTGTTGCCGGGAGCGAAGCCGCGGGCAAAAGCTAGTACATACATATAAATAAGCAATTTTATCGTGAAAAAAAGAAATATAAATCCAACCAATCAGTGCTGTGGTGATTCAGCCAACTTCTTGCGAATGTACTCACGTGCTTTCACTTTAAAAGAAAATCGGTTAGTCGCCATCCTGACATTCAAAGAGAGCGCATTCCAATTTAAGAATTTGATCTGATAGAAATCAATAAAAAATAATTTATTTGCATTTTTTTAAATATTTTTATTTAGGCTTGGCTCATGGAAATTTATCCATACTAATATTATAAATGCGAAAGTAACTCTGTCTGTCTTTCTGTTACTCTTTCCTGATTATACCTCTCAAACGATTTTGATGAAATTTGGCACAGACAATCTTTAGACCCTGAGAAAGGACATAGGCTACCTTTTATTGCGAAAAAAAGGACGCAGACGATGTCGCGGGTACCAGCTAGTCTACACTAATATAATAATCTACACTAGTCTACACTTATATAATATAATAAAGAGGTAAAGTTTGTTTTTTTATTTTTTTGTTTGTAGGAGGTAATCTCTGGAAGTACTGGTTCGATTGCAAAAATTTTTTCACTGATAGAAAGCTAAATTATTCCTGAGTGCTATAGGCTATAAATTATTTTTATAACATTTATTTAACGTTTCATATATATAATAGTTAATATAATGCGTGGAAGGCGCGCGCGGGATGCATACATTGTTGTCCGTCTGTCTGTCAAGACCCTTTATCTTGAGAAGTTGTATAGGAATAGAGTTAAATATGTTAAAACAAGAAATTTTCCGCGGTCGAAGTCGCGGGCAGAAGCTAGTATAAAATAAACTACAAAGTGTACAATAAACACTCAAATTTGTTTTATTGTCCTAGCTTTAAAATCAACAGAGTAATATCACTTTTTTCTCCTTTTATATATATATAGACCAGCCTTCTGCCAGCGGCTTCGCCTGCGTGAAAGTAAGGTTCTCCATACAAACTTTAGACCCCATTACATCCCTTTAGGAGCTGATTGTTTTTTTGTGGAATATATATTTATATATTGTTTGCAGGTGGACTACTTCGTGCTGATCCTGGAGGGGCGCGTGGAGGTGACGGTGGGGCGCGAGAACCTCGTGTTCGAGGCGGGGCCCTTCACCTACTTCGGCGTGCAGGCGCTCACGCAGAACGTCGGAGTCGGTACGTACCCTGGACTATAGAGACATCATCATTTCAGCCGAAAGACGCCCACTTTTCACTCAGCCGAAACCTCCCCCAAGCATCGCCGTAACGATAGGTCCTATGCGTTTCGCATCTATTGGACTCTTGTGAACCTCATGCTCCAACCTCCTCACCTTGTAGGAGGTTTTTGATGACTTTATAGAGTAACAGGTAATTTATAGTGACCGATACATAAACACGTGATTATGATTATGATAATGAAACACTTCTACTATGGGACCAAACCTTTGAACAGTTTTCCGAACGAACTGACCAATAGATATTTTTCGTGATTTAAACTTCGCGAAAAACCGGCGTTCCCTATTGCTTTTCTATTGTATCTGTAATTACGGTATTCAAAAGGTTAAAGTTTGGTAAAAGTAGTTTGTTATCATGACTACAAACACATGTTTATGTATCGGTCACTAAGTTCCAGTCACCCTGTACATAAAAGCGAAATATCACTCACTGATTAATCACAAAATCTCAGAAACTATATACACCTACAAACTTAACATTTATATATTTAATCGAAGGAGAACCAACAGCTATAACTAAATAATAACAATTGTTTAAGAACCATTGAGCCAATTACAGGTTCTCTCGGGTAGAAACAGAAAAAGTAGCAGAAAACTTAGGATCACTAACAAGCACGATAAAAAAGAATACATTAAAACATCTCTTATTACAATCAGCACGTTTGAAAAATTCAGCTGAGTGCGCACAGTATATGTTTTAGTAGTGAATGGGTCAAAAGAGAAGTCTTTACAAAGAATATTAAAGTCTTTACTTGGCTGGTAGGTTCCTTGTAAGGTACACATCCGCTAAGAATGGATTTTACAAAATTCCACCCCATAGGTGATAATAATAATAAAAATAATAATCATTTTATTTTCAGGCATCGGAGGCCCATAGAAAAAATACATAAAATTATCTTAAAAATACTCATAAACTAATACATATTTTTTTATATAACAAACTTATTCACAGCGACGCTAGTTTATTCCGCCAGGGTCGCACATTTACAACTAAATACTCCATCTTGTCAGCTCTTCTGTCATCTCAATCACACGACCCTGGCCTCGAAGGACCACTCCGACGCAAGATTTAACAATGCACCATTGTTCCAGCTGAATCACCTACGCCATCAGCCATGGGTTCCCTGCAGAACATCAACATGGACTCGATGCTGCGCCACACCTTCGTGCCCGACTACTCCGTGAGGGCCATCACGGAACTCTTCTACCTCACTGTCAAACGGTAAGCAGTGGCTAGCAGTCCACCCGAACTTGACTGGCCTGGGGCCCTAGACAAGTGGCAATCGCTCCGTGTCGAATCCATTTCTAAGTTCGATTTCGCCTTAACGATGTCGACCACAAAATGTTAGACGAAGTGACATCGACTAACATATCGATAAGTCGAAGTGTTGGTTCGATAAAATAACAACTTCTTGGCTATGGTTATCGAATTAAAACGTCCAATTTGACGTATAAACCACTAATAACAATTAGCGAATCGAAAACGTTTGACCACGTGACTTTTCGAAGGCATATGTCAGTTCCATACATTTCGGAGTTTCGAATTTCGTTATCGTTAGTGAGATGTGACTTTGTCTAAGCCCCCTGTTGGTCTAGTGGTTAGTACCCCTGACTGCTATGTCAGAGGTCGTGGGTCGTCGATTCCCACCTAGAAGAAATGTTTGTGTGATGAGCACGAACATTTGTTCTTTGTCTGGTTGTAATTTATTTATAACTAGCTTTTGCCCGCGGCTTCGCTCCCGGCAACAGATTATTCTACCCTACTCTACCCTAGTCTACCCTTCTATATCCTATTTTTTTTTTTCATAAGAACCTTCTTCTGACAATAACAAACACAACAAAAAAAGAATTATCGAAATCAGTTAAGCCATTCTCGAGTTTTGCGCTTACCAACACATTTTGTGATTCATTTTTATATTATAGATTTGCCTTCTGCCAGCGGCTTTCCCCGCTTGAAAATAGGTTCTCCATACATATTTTAGACCCCAATTTCATCCCTTTAGGACCTGGATTTTGGAAAGTCCTTTCTTAGTGTTCGTTCGCCTCCGTCACAAAAGGAAGCCTTATTTTTATTTTTTTAGCTTTGTGTAAAATTTTACGCTCCTTGTCTCAGTAGTTTCGGCTGTGCGTTGATATTTCAGTCAATCAGTTTCTCCTTTTATATATATAGATATGTATGTATTTATAAATATATAAGTATGTTTATCAGTTGTCTAGTACTCATAACACAAGCTCTGCTTAGCTTGGGACTAGACACAATGTCAGTCTCTTACTGACTAAATATTCCACTCCGTTCCTTATTTGCTTTTCGCACGGGGACCAAGCCTCCCTTTCAGAAAGAGACGCTGGGCCCCAGTTAGCTTCGTCTCTTTTGTGAGTCACTTTGAGCGTGTGGGTGGGATAGATATATAGAATACTAGCTTTTGTCAGCGGCTTCGCCCGCGTACATAAAATATAGCCTATGTCACTCAGGAGTAAAGCAGCTTTCTATTGTTGCTAAAATTTTTCCAATCGGACCAGTAGTTCCAGAGATTACCTCCTACAAACAAAAAAACAAACTTTACCTCTTTATTATATTAGTATAGATGGTGTAATACATTAATACCTGGTTCACACTTGACTAACAGATTATTGTATTATGTGCGTCTTTTTGGGCAAAATAAACGTTGTTTTCTTTCTTTTTCTTTTCTTTCTATCAATCATCATCATCAGCCTTTTTAATGTTCCCACTGCTGGGACACAGGTCTCCTTTCTAGGAGAGGGAATGGGCCATAATCCACCACGCAGGCCCAGTGCGGATACGTGAATATCACATGTCTTCGAATTTTCGGTTCTAGGACATGCCGGTTTCCTCACGATGTTTTCCTTCACCGTTTTGAGAGCAGTGGTGATGAAATAAATTACATAAAGTAATGCGCCTGGCTAGGTTTGAACCCGCGACCTACAATTCGTAAGTCGGGGCCTTTACCACTCGGCCACCACTGCTCTCGATCTCTTTCTATTAATGTGAATTTTTAATTATTTTTTATCTCAATTTCCAGATCTCTCCATCTGGCAGCCAAGCGCGCCACCCTCATGGAGAAGGGTGCTCTTTCTAAAGGAGCTACTAACGAACAATTTGACACTGAAGTCGATAAGGTAAGATTATTTATAACCTTGTTGGCGTTTTCAGATTATACAGGTACTATCGACCCGCCCCAGCTTCGCACGGGTACTGATATTGAATATATTATGCATTTATTGTACACATAAACTTTCCTCTTGAATCACTCTATCTAAACACCTACAAACTTAGAATTTGGCACATAGGTTCCTTATAAGGTACATTAAAAGTGGATTTTACAAAACTCCACCCCTAAGGGGATAAAGCGACTATCACTCGGGCGAAGCCGCTGGCAGAAGCTAGTGTATCTATACACCGTTAAATATTGATCGTTTTAATCCTGTGGAGGGTTGAACCGGTACATGAAACACTATCGATTTGTAAAGATAAAATTATTTATTCGTTTATGCGACGATGTCAATGACGCCCTGTATATGCCACGTATCTCCTTTCCTAACCAGTCCTATCCTATTCCAGCATCTATGCAACTCAAGCAAGTCCAGTGGGAACCTTCCATTGTCTCTGATCTCTAAGAAAATACTCGGAAAGTGCGCAAGCTCTGCCTCCACTAGGAACACAGACGATTTAGGATCTACTTCCGCTAATAATAAGGTTCAATTTCATTTGATTGTAGGAAGTATTTGTAATAGAACGACAAGATTAAAATGAATATAAGTATAATACGCGGCAAATAACTTGAAACACTTGCTATGGTTTTTTTTTATGGTGGGCAAAAATCATCCAATGACGAATCCCACTTTTGAGCATAGCAGGAAAGTATCAGACTCTTACTGACTAAGCACCACACCCTGTTTCTTCTTTGCCCTTCGCACTGGGGCCAAGTCTTCCTTTTAGAAAGAGACCTTGGGCCCCAGTAGGCTTCGACCCTTTTGCAGAGTCCCTACGGCTTTTCTGACTACTCCTTGAGGGCGCGCGGGAACAGAGCGCGCCGTCGACGACTTGGTTTTGGTCGGGACGGTTACTAGATAGTCGAACGGCGAGCTACCCATTGCTCACCGTAGATTCCGCAAGCCCGACTATAGCAAATGTTTCAATTTATTTGCCGTGTACTTTAGCAACTTTTGAACACCTCCATTGCACTTTCTGGCTTCTAATCTAATTTATAAACCATTTTAGCATTCACAGCAACCCCAAAGAGTAAACATAATTGAATTAATGCAAATCCCCCAAAGCTACCCCTCTTCAGAAAGATTCGACGAATGTTTGACCAAACCCAACCAATATTGGTCACTATCCGACCCATCTAAGACAAACCTTGGCGTTTCGAACAAATCTTACAACGAATTGCCGAAAACTGGCCCATCATCTTACGCCAATGCTTGTGATTCGGCCAAATATTGGGCCAACTATGAGAAGTATGGGAAAGGGAATTGTGATTTGAACAGAGATGAGGCGCAGGATTGTGCGGAATGCGTCAGAAATAACTATTGGTTCAAAGAGTCCGTTATAAATGTTACTGTTGATGATGATAGGAACTATGGTTAGTTTTTTGATAACTTTTAACTACTTTATGACTGGCCTGTCAGTCTAGTAGTTAGTGACCCTGACTGCTATGCCGGAAGTCGTGGGTTCGAATTCCCACTCAGGACAAATGTTTGTGTGATGAGCACGATCATTTGTTCTGTGTCTGGGTGTAATTTATCTATAATATGTATGTATTTAGAAATATATAAGTATGTTTATCAGTTGTCTAGTACTCATAACACAAACTCTGCTTAGCTTGAGACTAAACGGCGTTGTGTAATGGTTGTCGAATATATTATACTATACTGATTTCTCTTTGAGAGCAGTGGTGGCCGAGTGGTAAAGGCCCCGACTTACGAGTTCTAGGTTGTGGGTTCAAACCCAGCCAGTTCCATTCATCATGTCAGCCGAGCGACGCCCACTGCTGGGCATAGGCCTCCCCCAAGGATCTCTACAACGATCGGTCCTGTGCGGTCCGCATCCAGCGGCTTCCCGCGACCTAAACGCCAGTTCCATTACTTTGTATTATTTAATTCATCACCACTGACATTTCCTAATCCCTAATCCCACCTTTTAGAACCCGACCAGCCAAAGAAACGCAAAACGACCACATTCCACGCAGACTCTTCCCTCCTCACACTCCACGATCCCACCCCACTCCTCCCCCCATCCAACCAAGACACTCAGCCAATACCACAAGAGGAAACCAGCCACCTGGACCATTATGGTAGCTATGAGAGATTCGTTGAGTGCGGGAGGGCACTGGACAGTGAGAGGGAGTGGAGGCAGGTGGAGAAGCGGAGAGTTGAGAGTGAACAGTTGATGTTGCTGCAGCTGTCCAGGATCATTGACTTGCTGGAGGGCAGGCAGGGCTGAAGTGGCTCTTTGGTAGATTTTTGGTACCGTTTGGTAGTTTTTTTGCTGTAATATTTAGTGCCTTCTTAGCTAGATTACTTGGTATCATTTTTGACTTTTGGTAGATTAATCAGTGATTTTTTTGGTAGGTTTCTTTGTCATTTTCGGCAGATTCCTTGGTGTATTATTTTTAAGGATTCTTAGTGTCATATAGTATGTCTTAATTTTTTGGCGAGGTTTCAGTAGTTTCAGGGTGTAGGAATTTCTAGGTGTCAGTTCAGGCAACTGCCCGATAATTAATTTCGGGCAATGTATTCGTCCTAATCGCGAGAACTGTACAACCGCAATTGAAGGTTTTAATTTTTTTTGTTCTTGCATGGCGACATAGATGTCGCTGCAATACATTTGTTATTTAGAATAATTATATTATATAATACAATACACTTAGATATATCCTATAATACATTTAGAATACGATAATATCGTTGTTGCTAGCCAGATACAGTAACTGACCAATAAATCTGTTTATTTTACAGTTACTGCAATCAGTTGACGAGGATATCAGCATCAGTGGTGAACAGAAAACTCCTTCAAGACAGGTGAGTCATACATCATCATAGCAAGCTATATATTTCATATGCTGAGCACTGGTGGCCGAGTGGTAAAAGCCCTGACTTACGAATCGTAGGCCATGGGTTCAAACCGATATACATCTGAACTACTACTAATAACTTTATTGTACAACTAGCTTTTGCCCGCGGCTTCGCCCGCGTGGTTTTGGGGTTGGAGTTTCCGGGATAAAATGTCCTATTCCGGAGTGTATCCTATGCCTGTGCTAAATTTCATCCAGATCCGTCCAGCCGTTTTGGCGTGATTGAGTAATAAACATCCAAACATCGTAACTTTCGCATTTATAGTATTAGTGAGATAAAAACATAATAAAGTTTATTCTATTCTCAAAACGGTGAAGGAAAACCTCGTGAGGAAACATGACCTAGTAGAACCAAAAATTCGAAGACATGTGACATCCACCAACCCGCACTGGGACCCCGTAGTGAATTATTTATTTGTGTATATATATATATTATACAATTAGATTATATTTATGGTTTATTAGTATTTCTATTCTTATAATATTCACTTTTTTTTTCTTGCTCTTTTATTGCACCTACCACTGTTTGTCTCTCCATCACCCTAAGGTTGACTGGTAGAAAATGCTTAAGGCATTAAGTCCGCCTCTGTACATTTGTGCATGAAGTGTTAAATAAATAAATAAATTATGGTCCATTTGTTCTCTAGAGAGGAAGCTTAAGTCCCAGCAGTGGGATCATTATTATCTGCTTAGTTTTATTTTGGTGTTGGTTTCTAGTATATGACCTAGGGCTTGTAAGTAGTTTATTTGACACTAGCTGTCCCCTGCGGCTTCCCCCACATCTAGTTTGACGGCTGGACTGGCTTACTGATTGAGCGATTGACTGCTGCGCTGAGGGTCGTGGGTTAGATTCCCTCAAGGAACAAATATTTGTATATATAGCCTACAGATAGGTGTTCTGGGTCTGGATATTTTGTGTATGTGAATTTACATGTTTGTGAACGCACCCACCACACAGGAGTAATTCCTAGAGTGGGGCAACGTTTTATCTACACTAATATAATAAAGAGGTAAAGTTTGTTTTTATGTTTTTTTGTTTGTAGGGGGTAATCTCTGGAACTACTGGTCCGATTGGAAAAAAAATAGCAACAATAGAAAACTGGCTATATTTTATGTACGCGGGCGAAGCCGCTGACAAAAGCTAGTTTAAAATAAAAAATAGTTACCATCACAGTTACAGCTCGCGTAGGTCAATATCCTCGATAAATTGGCTATCCTACACTGAAAGAATTTTTCAAGTCGAACCGGTAGTTCCTAAGACTAACCATTCTTTAGCTTTATAATGACAACTGTAGAGGCCCTTCAGGGTCGAAGCCTTCTGGAGCCGCCGGTTGGTGTGAAAGTGTTACCGCAGCTCTAGGAATAAGGCTCGCAGTAATGCTCGTAAAGGAGGAGGCCGACCGCATAAGGCAAAGGCAACGGCGTACTCGCCGTAGCCGTCGCCGCCGCGATCCTGCCGATATCCGGCCACCGTAGACACTGGCTCGCGGACGGTGAGCAATGGGTAGCTCGCCGTCCGATCGTCTGGTAAGACCGAGTCCAAGTCGTCAACGGCGCGCATCAAGGAGTTGTCAGCAAACTGCAGGGGCCCTTCAGGGTCGAAGCCTCCTGGAGCCTACAGGGTAGTGGAAAACTGAAAAAAAAAAAAAAAAAAGCTCTAGGAATAAGGCAAGGAAGGAATGGGGTAGGTTTTTTTTTTTAGGTCAGTAAGAGTCTGACACTGTCTCCCGCTCCGCCCAAGACTGGGTTCGTCATTCGATGATTTTCACCTACCATAAAAAAAAAGCTTTATAATGATTGATTTGCCCCCTACAAGGTGGACCGACGATCTGCTGAAGGTCGCGGGAAGCCGCTGGATGCGGACAGTAAAGGACCGATCGTTGTGGATATCCTTGGGGGAGGCCTATGCCCAGCAGTGGGCGTCGCTCCGCTGACATGATAATGATGATGAATGATTGATTTTGGTTTAGAGTTTCAATGCTTCCCTCTCTGTCCTCAGGTATCCCCTCACCCTCTCCCTGTATCAGCGTCTCCATACACGCTGTCATCGTTCGCATCGCGTTCCTCAGCGGACGCTCGCAACGGAGACATGTTCGCGCGCGCCGACGAACAAGAAAAGCTGCTCAAATAACATCAGCATCTCGCCGTGCCCATGTACAGCTGAGGCGACGGCAGAACCACACGTCTGTACTACACGCGGCGTGTAAGTTGAGACAAAATGGCTGACGGGACAATGACCGAGTTTTCGAGCGATGACCATCTTGGTTCAACTTATTTGCCGTGTACTTATAGCTTAACTAGATGTAGGTGAAGAATATTAGAAGAAAAAGTTATTTATTTGTAGATTAAATTGAAAGTGTGAAGATTATGGTTTTGAGTGTTGTTGTTGTCGCTAGGTGGCGCTTGACTCAACATATAAACGGCTGGAATTACGTTGAACAAACGTATATACGCTCCATATAAAAATGATCCGATACGTCCCGCTCCCGTTTTGTTACATAATAATACTTTCAGTTCTCCATAGATACGACTACATGCACACCTTTGAAGTTGAACTTGCAACTTCAGGTAATAATGCGGCCTTTTACTTAAGGGTGCTTTTAATATCACACAATTTTGCTCCGCATGCTGAAATTTCAAAAGTCAAATAAAAGGGGTTTCAGCGCCATCTAGCGACAACATGCTCTTGCCCGTAGTTTTCACCTATATAACTAAGAATAGGAAATACGACAAAATACTTACAATTTAAACAAAAACAACGGACTAAAGGCATTTATAACATTAAAAGGCCTTATTTTAGTGACCTATCACAGCATAATGCTATGACCTACCTCAGCATAATGCTGTGACATTTTACTGTAATGGTACCTCCACGTTAGTACAGTACGGCCGTTGGATCTTGGCGAGTCTGAAGATAGGCTCTGCGAATTTTAGAATAGAATAGAATAGAAATAATTTTATTCAGTACAGACAGCACAATAGTTACAAAATACACGTAAAAAATATAAAAAATAAAAAGTACGCTGAGCGTGCCTGGACCGAAAAGGTGACCACCTCAGCATTTGCTGGGCGTCAGACACCCAGCAAATGCGCTTTAGCGCTTTAAAACTCGTACAAAAACTTCGATCATCAATGTACTAGATTACCGATCTCTGTTTCGAAAACGGCCCGACAAATATCATCACAAATAATTCTGTGATGTTTGGTCCAATGGTAGGCGTTGAGATATGACATCGCTCTCATTTGAAAATAAAATAAGCGTCATTGTTGATTTTGTATATTAAACCTTATTGTTTATTATGCGTTTCAAATAAAAACAGGAAAGTCAATAAACTCGATCTGTCAAATTTCGAGTGAAAAGTACGGTTTGCAAAAAAATCTTATTTGCGTATCAATAAAAAGTTTTTTTGCTTTGTATGACTAAATTTTAGTTAATTCTAGTTGAAGTAAAAACGTTAGGGTTTATTATAAATTTGCCAAATATATTGTTTTAAGTCATAAATAGTTTACAAGAAAAACTATTTTCTTTCTTATTTTCATTGTTAGAAACAATTCGCCTTTTTCTTCTATTTACCACTACTCAGACACATCACACAGTGAAACAGAGATAAATAAAATTGAAAAACTGTATTCTGATTAAACTTTTTTCATTCACGATTCGTACGTAAATTATTTTTTTAAACATCTTTTTTTGTTCACTCTACCTAATTTCTTCGATTTGACAGTTCGACGTGACGTCACAACATTGCCATCGATCCTATTCTCATTCGGAACGGATTGTACAAAATAGGCTTAATTTTTCAACAAATATGGTTGAACAATTTTGATAATGAGAATTGAATTTCGAATGTAACATTTTTTGTTTTTGAAGCAATTCTGGGCCACTTATGCGTTATAATTTTGTTTTTAAAACTTGATCTAGTACATTGATGATCGAAGTACAAAAATAAAGATTTTAAAAAAAATTGCCAATAACAGTTTTTAACAGCAATAACAACTGCAAATTGCATTTATTTGTTTAAACCATTTACTGCCGTACGGCCGTACTGTAATTTCATTGGTGAATTTGACCCTTAGCACAAATTATATAGGTACAGATGTCTATCTACGTACAAAGCGCGCTCGAGCAACGCACACATAGACACCGTTCACCGACGCGACAACCGGGCTCAACGAGGATCATTACGACCGCGAGGGTGTCACGTTTGAGACGCGCGTCTGTGACATTTAGCAACTAGCACGATCATTTGTTGTGCATCATCCAGTTGACAACCCTAGCGCGCGCGACCGCCGTAGGTATGAAAAGTGAAGTACGTACATGAGATTGACTTCTGTACCTTTTTATTTTGTGCCCTTAGTCAGTCAAATGACTAATAAAAGTTATTAAAAGGACTAAAACAAGTATACCTCTATAGGATATGACGTAATATTAAAATTAACTGACTAATCAACTGTAGTTTTTAGTTCGCGAACGAACATAAGGCATAAAATGTGTAAAATTTTTCAAAAAAAAAAAAAAATTGTTCAGCTGTTTTTGGTGGGAAAAGGTTTAATGTATTTTCTCGCTCTAGCGTGGAATGGGAGCGGTGTATCAGACTTTCACTGACTAAAACCATAGCTATGTTTATTTAAAATGTGTAAAGCAAAAAAAATAGTACATTTTGATACAAGTGCAGGAAGTTTGTCATTGCGACCGAGGCGAAATTCACACGAGCCGTAGGCGAGTGTGTTATGGAGCCGAGGGCTGCAATGACAAATCTGCACGTGTATCAAACGGCGTTTTTCAATACACTTACGACTTGTGAAATAAAGAAAGAAAGAAAAAATGTTTAATCGTATCCTAAACATACAGTAGAAATATATAAGTATAGCATTTGGTCAGTTTCTAATTTCGTGGGGTCGTCCAGCGACTCTGGGGGACGCCTCGCGCCTGATTCGATAAACTAAGTAAAACAAAATAATCACCCGTGACCGTGACGATAAGGAAGGAATAAAAAAGCCCTTGTTGTGATAAACTCAAAAAAGCACTTGGGTGATATACATGCTATATTGAACCTAATAGGAGTGCGATAAGTAAGAGGCAGTTTTCGAGTAAGTGTATTGAAAAATACCTTTATGTTTGAACGAAAAAAATGAAATTCGCAGAGTTTAACTTCTGCCTCGCCAAGAATCGACGGCCATTCGGAGTCAGGAGTCACCGCATTCCCGCTATAACAGGCAACTGAAAATAGGGTTTTAATCTGATACGCCCTGTCACTTCACCGAACCTAGAGCGAGAAGAAATCCTAGATGATTTTACACCAAAAAAATACATAGCTTTAAATGTACGTCATATTTGATTAATTTTTAGTCCAAAGTTAGGTCGCATTCAATTGTAGTATATGTTGATTAGTCAGTTCAGCAAAAAAAAAATGTATTTAATTTTCATTATTACCCAAGGTTTACGTGAATCTTTCAAATCATTATGATTGAAATTAGACTTGGGTTCAGTCTGGACGGTCGAACGGTGAGCTGCCCATTGCTCACCATCCGCAAACCTGCATCTGGGCTACCACTGCCATTGACAAGCTATAAAGACTTAAGATCCAAGGGCTTAGCGTACTTTCTGAGTCACGGAGGAATCTCGGTTTGTTAAGATGGTCACCCATCCACAAAGTGACCTCGGTAACCGTTGCTTAACTTAGGAGATCAACCCTGCAGTTGGACAGACGGGTTGGTGAACTCAACCTCGTAATACTGAAAATTAAATTTATCAAAAAAATTAAGCGAAAAATAAATTGCACTATATAGATTAGAACGTACACTGTCCAGTATTATTAATTAAACAATATAATATTGTATTAAATTATTTAATGTAAAATAAAAATATTAGAAATACAACCTTCCTTAGGCTCTGAGAAAATGGCAGTTTATTGGTAATAACGATTGTGGGATTGTCAAGAACTAAACATTTTATATCATATTTTTTAATAAAGTAATAAAAAAAAAAGTAATAATAATAGAGCATTGGTGGCCGAGTGGTAATGGGCCCGACTTACGAGTTATAGGTCGCGGGATCAAACCCAGCCAGGCGCATTATTTTGTGTAATTTATTTCATCACCACTGCTCTCAAAAAGGTGAAGGAAAACATTGTGAGGAAACCGGCATGACCTAGAACTAAAAATTTCGAGGACATGTAACATCCGCACTAGGCCCGAATGGTTGAGATCCCCCCCTTCCCTCTCCTAGAGAGGAGGCCTGATTCCGAACAGTTGGAACTTTGTCGATTATATATATAAAGCTGATGCAATGCAATGCAAAATAACAATATAAACATTTTCTTCAATCGACGCCTGAAAAATAAAACTAGCAATTTTTCTAAGATAGCAAGTAAGGATGGCGATCGTAACCAGTTGTTATATTAATACTTATTAAAACTGATAATTTGAGGTACATTTCATTTCTGCCGGAGCTGGGTTTTTTTTTTCTATGGCGCTGGTTTTTAGTGTGGACTTACTTTTAGACATTTCCACAATCTTTAAATCTGTCATTTTCTCTAAAGCCTGTTAATCCTTAATCCTAAACGTTTTCCCGGTGCATTCTCAACTGATACCATTTTCATAAGAAGTACATTTTACTTTTATTTTTGCATCCACTCTCTGATATCATAGGTTAGATGTGAGCTCAGTAGCCGCGTCATTGCTCTCATGGTTTCTTCTGGTGCAATAACGCAATTTAAACTTCAGATATATTAGGGGACAAAATGCCCCCTTACTTGCAACGTTGTCCATTGTCCCGCAAGCTCTTCTTAGTTTGGGACTAGACGGCGTTGTATAATAGTTCTGGAAAGCGTACCATGTCAAGTTGGGGGACATTTTGTCTCTTTTTGTATCTAAAGGTTTTATCGTAAACGAATTTACAAGTACAAGAACAATGTTTCAAGTACTTAACTCGAACAATAAAATAATCCGTAATTTAATTAATTTTTACTTTAATAGGCAATGATTAAAAATAAAAAGTATTTGCGGACAGGCTGGATGGGCCTAAAATGGGTAGGTTTATCAAGCTGCATGTATTATAATTCTCGGCACGCAAGTTGCATCAATATGGCGGTCGCCCTTGAATATGCTGTAACCGATTTTCATGTCTACATCAAGCTGAGGGTCTCGGCGTTCCCATAGCAACGGGTTCAACTTATTTGCCGCTTATTACTACGTATTACATGGAGTTTGATAAACCATTGTGATTTTATTATATCGCCTGATTGTGTATGTATTTGTTTTAATGACCTACTAACATAGTTATTTAAGTAATTTTTTCAGTACTAACTCTTTACTATTTTTTTTTTTACTTAAATCCTTGATGATCTGATAAAAAATCTAGTCATGATTAATTGGCATAATGAGTATTCTCTCAGAGCGATTAGGTTTCAAAAGAGATGTCTCGATGGGGGGACAATCTGTCCCCTAATGTATCTGAGATTGTGACCTTTAAAAGAAATTTAAACTAAAGTACACCTTGTATATGTTAATCTAAAGTTTTGTTTAAAATGTCATATTTACGCGAATTGCCCTAAAATTATGATACATAACTATTAGTACAATAATAAATAAAATATATTACAAAATAAGAATCTATACTCGAAAATTATATACTTTTCTACTTTGTACATGCTTGGCTATTCTGCGAAATAACTGATTAACAAAAGCGATTGGAGATATTTTATAAATGTAAAAAATAAAAAGGAAATATTAGCTACACCATGTATGTAATGTATTTAGATTAAAAAAAAGAAATTCAAATGATCAGGCTGTTTCTTTTTTTTGTATGAATTTCCTGTGTTATGTAAAAAGAAATTAAAAGGAGATGTCCAAAATCCCAAAGTTTACAGCAAAAAGAAGTAAAATTGGCTTAAAATTGTTTATGAAAAATATGTAATACACAGTGCAGTTTTGAACTGAATATTTCAGGAGATATAAAAATACGATATCTCGTCAATCATCAATCACTTGCTATCACTTGTTATTTTATTTTTCTAATTTGTAACTGTTTTTCAATTATAATGCTTTACTTAAATAATATTCTTAAAAAAAAATACAAAAACAGAATCATCCGTTACGATTTTTTATTCATACAATTTGGACTCTCCTTTAGTCTCGGTTTTTGAAACACAACATTATTGTGACAAGCATACTGAGGCCTTACCATGAACACTATTACCGCGACCCATATGAAACTTAACTCTCATACTTAATTACAAAGAGATCTAATTGAAAAAACGGAGTATTTGAATTTGAACGCTCGCACTTCAGTAATAAAGTTTAATTTTCAACTCTCTTCTTTGAGTTATGTCTCTTTTTGATTAGACAGGCAAACTGTTAAAGGGAATGGAACTTTAAAGGTTGTCTCAATCCTTCTTTCGTGACGTCATGGTAAGGGTTTTAATATGATTGACGATTCAATTTACTTACTTGATTATTTGTCACGTTATTTTTGTGTTAATGTACGAATTGTAAACTGAAAATTATCTATAACTAGCGACCCGCCCCAGCTTCGCACGGGTGCAATGGTGATATTAAATACATGCATGTATTATACATACAAACCTTCCTCTTGAATCGCTCTATCTATTAAAACAAAATCCGTTGCGTAGTTTTAAAGATCTAAGCATACATAGGGACAGCGGGAAGCGACTTTGTTTTATACTATGTAATGATAAGTATTGTAGAAAATGTGATATAGTGGATCTGATTTAGTGGTAGTCAGGTCGCCTTAATGGTGACTATGGCCTACTGTCTACTGACGCGTAGATTCCTAAACGCGTATTCGTGAATATACGCTTGGTATACGCTTTTTTACGCCGTCGTATCGTTGTCGCTTCTTCGATAGTTTCATAGTTTTCTATACACCGTAAATTTTTTTTTGCTTTAATCCCGTGGTGGGTCGAAACACTATCGATTTATAAAGATAAAATTAATGTCCGACCGAACTTTCGGTTTCGGTTTCGGTTTCGGCCGAGTTTCGGCCAAAAATCACGTTTCGGCTGCAGTTTCGTTTTCGGCCAAAATCGGCCGAAACTTTTGCCGAAACCGAAACTTATCTCGCAAGGTCATGCACGTTCGCCTAACTTCGTTTTCCGCGGCAAAGCTGTGTCATAAGCCGTCGGCTCTGTTCGGGAATCGTCGTGTGCCGTTCGGATAGCTCTGTAGTAATGCAATAAAACTTAGTCAGTGCGTGTGCGTCCGACGGAAACATTATTTTTCAGTATTTTAAGAAATTTTATACTTACCATGTGAGTTTCGGTTTCGGTTTCGGTTTCGGCCGAAACTGAAGCCACGGCCGAACATTCGGTTTCGGTTTCGGTTTCGGCCGGAAAACCAGTTTCGGTCGGACACTAGATAAAATTAAAAAATAAAGTAGGTAATTTTTTCAACAGCTGAACGGGTTCAATGGCCATAGGTAGTTGTCGGTCGATTCGTTATAACTACCTACGGCCACTGAACCCGCTCAGGTGTTCTTTACTTAAAGATATGAATATCGTATACTTGTAATACCTATGTTTTACAAAACAAAATAAATGATTATGATTATGTAAATTAATTTTAGTTTTAGAAAAAAATAACTTAATTTTTTAATTTCGTCTTTACAAATCGATAGTGTCATGTACCGGATCGACTCTCCACGGGATTAAAACGACCAAAATTTAACGGTGTATAGCGATCAAAATAATTGGCTAATCAGTACATTTTTCGACTAACTGGTCAAAATGCACTGAAATTACTGATTATTTTTGCGATTTCTGGTTTGGTTCTCAGTAAAAGTACTTTATTATCATGACTACAATCACGTGTTTAAGTATCGATCACTAATTTCTATAAGATTTTCGACGAAACGACAACAATACGATTTCTAAACAGGCGTACACCAAACGTATAATGACGCATACGCGTGTAGGAAGCTACGCGTCCTGTGGACAGTAGGACTACGCGACGCGATTAGTCGCAAGTCGCATTTATATTTAGTATTGAGGCAATTTACCTTAATGTTTGTTTTGTGTTATTTAATTGTTTTCGAAGCGATGTTGACGCGTTAACTTAATAAGCCAAAAACAACGAAAATGTGTAATTTTTTGTCGCGAAATCGCAACTGGTTAGCGGTAACGATTGTAGAGAAGTGTTGAAATGTTTGAGACTGTCCACATAACCCTTTTTTGTTTTTTTTTAAGTGTAAACGGTTTCCAACGCGCTGAGTTATTCATTTTGTGGGTATTGAATGAGGTCAGCTTGACTAGACAAAGGATTCTTGCCCCCTAACCATGTGACTGACAAAGGATCCCTGCCCCCTAACCAAGCTACTATCGTTTCGTTAACGTCGAACGCTTGGAATAGGCCACGCCTTCAATTCCTTTGTCCTGACTGAGAGTTGAGATGACATCAGAACAAAGGAATTGAGGCCGTGGCCTATTCCAAGCGTTCAACGTTAACAAAACGATAGTGGCTAGGGGGGCAATCCACGGACACCTAGCTTCATAAACGCGTATTCGTCATTATACACTTGGTGTACGCCTGCGTGAAGCGACCGTACTAAATAATGTATCGACGCGAGCGAGACTTTGTTCGTCGACAGAGTACGCGTCTATGAAGCTATGCGTCCTTGAACAGACCTAGAAATTAGAACTTACTCTTTTGAAAAAAAAAAATTGGTTGCCTGTAAAGTCGGTATACGGGCGAAAGTTTTACGTGACAACGACTTTGAGTGGTAAAATAATTTTAATGAAACTCTCTCTCTCTCGCTCTGTCTCTCTCGCTCTTAGGCGGGCTAACTGTGCTTGAGTGGAAGGGACGCGTGCCTTTCACTTTTTATGTCTGTCTCTCTCGCTCTTAGGCGGGCTAACCATGCTCGAGTGGAAGGGACGCGTGCCTCTCACTCGCTCTCATTGTGAGCGCATAACGTGAGCGGAGCGTAACGCAGTTTCTTGAAGTGTCACCCGGCAAACCAATTTATAAGACGTTGTCACGTCAAAACCCCAGGTAGTAGTTATATTATAGTCCTGCATATATTTTGGACTTCTGGACAATCGTTACCGTCTGATAGTTGATAAATGTATTTAAATGTTGAATGTTTTTAATAAATTGTGTACCTAAGTTAAGAATAAACAGTATTTGATTTGAAATAAATGCACTTAGCATATAATGTTTGCTGTTTTATTTGTTTTGTCTTTTTAAGGTTCCTTACATCAAAACGGTACGGGGACTGTCGCACATGACATACGATATCAGTCGTCGTGCGTGTGTATTTTGCGGTGGACCCTGTAGCGGAAACCGGATTGCTACCTGCACAGTATCACAAGTCCATTAACAGTGTGCATGTCGCAGTGTCGATGGAGAACTTATGTATTACATAGCGGCAAGCTCGGACGGAGTACTTTTGTAACGGACAAATGATAAATGATCTTTATTTTGTAAGTAGGTTTTTTTAAAACACTTTTACACTTCATTTTGTTTTTTTTTTATGCTAGATGAGTCCGGTGTTTCGTAGCGGACTACCCTGAGAAGAAACACCGAAACAAACTCAGGGGTCAGTCTCTTTTAAAGTCCATACAGAAAATATGTATTGGTCAAATCACATAAGGACCATGCAGATATAGAGACAAGTTCCATTTACCTCTTAAAACAACAAGTCATTGTAAGTCCCATTGTCCTTCCGCATGACGAATTAATCTTCAAAACCTACATTATCCTAACTCCTAGGAAAGCAGAGTGACGTTATATTTGTGAATCATTAGGTTTAGTTGTTCCAGGTTCAAAGCGTTACATGCAGCTGTGTTTAATAATAATTCTAGCTAGCCTATTTAAAAAACATTCAATGATGAATCTCCAAGACAACAGACAACTCCAGGACAACCGTCATGTTGAAAGACAAAAGACCTGTCTTCATTAAAAATTGGCAGCTCAGATAACAATAAGGGCAGCTCTATTTGAAGAAATTCAAGATAATTATCCCCGTTGAGGTTATCAGGTAAATAGTGCGGTCCAACCACATGATTTGCAATTACTCCTGCCGAAACGTTCACACTGAATCGTCTCTGAAATGACCTCTGTCTTTTTACATTTAGCCAATTAGTGAAGTCAATAAAAGGTTTTTTTCAGCATATTGCACACCATTGGAAAGGGCATAAACTAGAAAAAATTTTAAAAGAATTCGAAGATCTCCGACGCTTTTAGTTTTTTTTTAATATAAATTTAAAGTTGAGTTTTAAAATTATTTTGTCATATCCCATACACTTTGTAGGTTTTTTATAGAAAAACTACACGTTCATCATCATCTTCCTGCCCTTGTCCCGTTTTATTTGGGGTCGGCGCAATATGTCTTCTTCTTCCACTCTGTCCTGTCACCCGTCTCGCTATCACTAACTCCTCTTTCTCTCATATCACTTCTCACACAATCCATCCATATTTTCTTTGGTCTCCCTCTACCTCTCCATCCATCCACATTTATACTCATGGCTTTTTTTGTAACATGCGTTTCATCCCGCCTTTTTACATGGCCATACCAAGACAGACGGTTCCCTTTCAACTTTTCAGTCACTGGCGCCACTTTCAGACTTCCTCTAATATACTCATTTCTCACTTTATCCATTCTCGTCACCCCACACATCCATCTCAACATTCTCATCTCTGCTACATGCAATCTCTTTTCATCCGTCTTTTTCATAGCCCAACATTCTGACCCATAAAGTAGGACAGGCCTTATCACGGACTTGTAGATTTTACCCTTCAATTTGAGGGGCATCCGTGGGTCGCAAGTTGTTCCAGTGACCTGTCGCCATTTCATCCATCCTGAGTTGATCCGATGTGCCACGTCTCGGTCTACCTCACCATTCCCTTGGATAAGCGACCCAAGGTACCTAAAGTCGGAACAGATTGGTATGGGCGTTCCAGCGAGAGTTATGGGCACAGGACTAGAGAGACCGCCAAAATCGCAGAACAGGTACTCGGTTTTAGTTCTGCTCAATTTTAGGCCAACACTCTCCAGTCTTTGCCACCACACCTCCAATCTGCTCTGGACCTCTGGGGCACTCTCGGCAACCAGCACAATATCATCGGCAAACAGCATACACCAGGGAGCCTCTTCCTGAATGTCCGACGTCAGAGCGTCCATTATTATTAGGAAGAGGTAAGGGCTAAGAGCCGACCCTTGGTGTAAACCGACAGCCACATTGAAGTTGTTAGTGGTGCCCGCTGCAGACCGGACTTGTGTAGTGCAGCGACTATACATCGCTCGGATCAACTGCACATACTTCCCAGGCACACCTTTCTCCTTAAGGGCCCACCACAGAACCTCACGAGGTACCCGGTCGTATGCCTTTTCGAGGTCAACGAATACCATGTGCAAGTTTTTATGTGCACCTCTGTATTTTTCGCACAACTGGCGTATAGCAAATATGGCATCCGTTGTGCCACGACCAGGCATAAAACCGAATTGGTTCTGTGAAATTTCACTCTCTTCTCTCAGCCGCCGTTCAATAACTTTCTCCCATACTTTCATGGTATGCGACATTAGCTTTATTCCTCTATAATTGTTGCACTCAAGCACATCACCTTTGTTTTTAAAGATGGGCACCAAGGAACTGTTGCACCATTCATCAGGTATGGCTTCTTCCTGCAACAGCTTATTGAAGAATAAAGCTAACCACACCCATCCATCCACTCTCAATAACTTCCACACCTCAACTGGTATTCCGTCCGGGCCAATGGCTTTACCATTTTTCATTCCATTCACTGCTTCCCTGACTTCCTCCATACTAACCATTCTCACTAACCCCACATTCACTGGTTTATTCTCTAAAACCCCACTCCAATTATTTTCTTCATTCATAAGTCTTTCAAAATATTCCTTCCACCTTTCTTTGATTTTTTCATCATCAGATAGAACCATTCCCCTTTCATCTCTTACACATCTTACCTGGCAAACATCCCTCGCCTTTCTTTCTCTCATTCTAGAGAGCCGGTACAGCTCTTTCTGGCCTGCAGGACTATCTAATGTATCATACAGTTTATCCTGGGCTTTTGCTTTTGCTATTGCCACGGCTCTCTTGGCTTTTTTCTTTAAAGCATCATACTCACTCTTTCTTTCAGCTTTCAAACTAACATTATCTGTTTGTACACACTGCCATTCCTTGAATTTTTTCTTCTTTTCTTTCAATACATTCTGAACTTCTGTCGACCACCACCATGTATCTCTGTCTATTGTGCCCTTTCCTCTCGTCTCTCCCAAAATATCTTTCGCTGCTTGCATTATACACCCAGCCATCTCATTCCAGCTTTCATTTATACTTCGATCATTCATGTCTCCCATCTCTATCATTCTGTCCATCACTCGCTCTCTGAACTTCATCGCGCAGTCATTCCTCTCTAGCCTGTGCCATTTTATTCTAGGGGGCGGGCGCTCTTTGTTTTTCCTACAATGAATTTGAACCACTGATGTCATAACCAGGAGTCTGTGTTGCGACACTAGGTCTTCTCCTGGCAGCACTTTGCAATCCATTACGTACTTTAAGTTGTTGCGCCGAACTAGAAAGTAATCTATTTGTGTCTTATGATTACCACTTTTATACGTGGCCAGGTGTTCATCTTTTTTCTGAAACCACGTATTGGCTACTGCTAGATCAAATGCAGTAGCGGATTGCAACAGTGACTCTCCTTCATTATTTGGATTTCCGAAACCCCATCCGCCATGTACTCTTTCATACATACCTCTCATTCTTCCCACATGTCCATTAAAATCACCTCCCACTATCAACTCCTCATGTACAGGGATGTTCATCAAGGCCGTATCAAAATCCTCCCAAAACTTCTCTTTCACCGTTTCATTACATCCTACTTGTGGTGCATACACACTAACTACATTCAACATAACATTCTCTAACATAACTTTCACAACTATAATTCTATCATTCATCCTATGTACTTCCATCACGCTTTCTTTCAATTTGCTGTCTAATACTACTCCTACACCATTTCTTTTGCCATCACTTCCACAGTAGTTTTTTTTTTTTTTTTTTTTTTTTATTTTTTTTTTTTTTTTTTTATGGTAGGTAAAAATCATCGAATGACGAATCCCACTCTTGGGCGGAGCGGGAAACAGTGTCAGACTCTTACTGACTAAAGAACCTACCCCGTGCCTTCCTTGCCTTATTCCCAGAGCCCCGGTGTAACGCTTTCGCATCAACCCTCAGCTCCGGGAGGCTTCGACCCTGTTGGGCCCCTACGGTGTGCTGACAACTCCTTGAGGCGCGCGGGAACGGAGCGCGCCGTCGACGACTTGGGCTCGGTCTGGACTGCTACCAGACGACCGGACGGCGAGCTACCCATTGCTCACCGTCCGCAAGCTAGTGTCTACGGTGGCCGGATATCGGCAGGATCGCGGCGGCGACAGCTACGGCGAGTACGCTGTTGCCTTTGCCTTATGCGGTCAGCCTCCTCCTTAACGAGCATTACTTCCTCGCAGAAGGAGGCGACCGCCTGCCACTCCTCCTCGCTGCGGACCATGGCCTGAACCAAGGCCCGGCGTGAGAGGTCGCCGCCGCCGATCACCCCCACGAGGGCACGGCGTTGCTCTTCCCAAGCGGGGCACACTTCTACCGTGTGCTCCACCGTGTCCTCCGGGCTGGCCACACAGTGGCGACACCCGGGCGTCTCTTCCGCACGGATCCGGTGCAGGAACCTCCCGAACTTGCCATGTCCGGTGAGGACCTGCGTCATGCGGAAGGTGAGGACGCCGTGAGGTCTATCCAGCCACGCCTCAAAGAGGGGCACTACTGCCGAAATTATGGCGTGCCCAGCGCTAGGTTGCGACAGTCGCTGTTTCCATTTCACCATGAGATCCCGCCGGAGCTCTTTCCGCCATGCCTTAACATGTTCAGGCAGCGGAGTTTCACCCCGGCGTTGCATCTCCACGCGACTTCCACAGTAGTAGAACTTGTATCCTTCACCAATTTCTCTCGCTTTTGTTCCTCTCCATTTAGTCTCTTGTAAGCACGCTACGTTTATTCGTCTTCTTTTTAATACGTCCGCTAACTCTCTGGCCCTTCCAGTCATAGTCCCGACATTCCAACTTGCATACCTCAATCTCATTTCCCGGGCTAACTTCTTACGTTGCCCCCGCCCGGGATGGTGCAACAACTCTGGTCCATTTCCCACAGGAGCCGGGTGCTGCCCCTGCGCGTCGCCTGCGGGGTACGCCCTAACACTATCACGCATTCCATACATACTTGTCATATTGCTAGGTGGTTTGGCTACTATTTTACAGCCGGCCGCCTGCCTGACGCTAACCCTCCTTGGGAATGCTATTGTTGGTAGTTTAACCGACCCCACGCGGTGACCTAAAGTGCTTATCAGTACGCACGGCCTTAAAAAAAAATGTCCCTTAGTCGCCTCTTACGACACCCACGGGAAGAAATGGGATGGTGGTATTCTTAACGTCCGGCACCATACGGAACAAACCATACGAAAAACTACACGTTACTAGCAAGTAATTTTGAATTTCATAGAACCATACAACAGTACCTACAGTTAAATATAAAAATAAAATTGGTTGGATAGACTAATAACTTTTTTATTTATGTAAGCTTTAATGCTGAAATCCGGTGTTTTTCAGAATAAAAATCAAAAACGTCTTTAAAAAAATCCGGTGTGGCAAGGAATGATTTATTGGGGCTGAAGATATAGCAAATGATCTATCCTGTCGGCCAAATCAATTTGGCAAACGATGCACCAAACACCCTGTATAAGCGGTCGACCTTGAATGCGGGGTGCAACTTATTTCCCATATACATATATGCAATAACAAATGTGCGAATATTCATTAAGTAGGTACATCACTGTGATTGTATGTGTGTGTGTGCTTTGTAGTGCTTACGGTAAATTGTCTGCCAATCCTACATACAGGTAACATGTCGCCTATTGAGTATAAATTTCAGTAAATGTAAATCTTGACTAGATTTATTATAGCCCGATTCGAAGTGACGAAAATGTTTAGCTAAGTAATGCCCAAATTTCAGTTGAAGAAGACGGAGTTCCTTTGCATGATGGAATGAAGAATCATCAGGCCTTGAGCAGGGCAGGGTCGATGGGGATGAAAGGTTCTGCAGTGGGGGCACACAGCGTTTTGACAACTATCTCTTCTGTTGGAAGCGACCATAGTCCACGTGATTGATATTGGATCACGCTTAACCAGCGCTGGGTGTCTGACGCCTAGCAAATGCTGAGGTAGTCACCGTTTTGGTTCGGGCACGCTCAGCGTACACTTTATTTTTGTTATTTTTTACCGTGTATTTTGTAACTGTTGTGCTGTGTCTGTATCAAATAAATGTATTTCTATTCAATTCTTATGCAACATAGCGTAATCAGCCTATTAACTCTCAAGCCCCAAGCGAACGTAGCATTCGCACACCTATTATCTTTCTATTGTTTTTCTAATGGCGGTATTCAACGCACGTACAAACACAAACATACCTATATATAGCAATGTATGTTAAAACTTAGTGCTTGTTTAAAGAAATGCGGCTTTTCTCAGAAACCCTAAAAATAAAATAAAAGAAAAACATAGGTCAAAGGCAACAAGCGCTAATGCTATTAAAAACTGCAATCTAGACATGACAAAACAAGACCTAAAAGTCTCTACAACCAGTAACAAACAAGAAATACCAGTTTCCTTATCAGTGGCGTAGCTACCTTGGGTGGCACTAGGTGCGGAAGTTGGTGGTGTCACTCCATCGAAAGTAAGAACCAATAAATTTTATATGATAAAGGACATGGATCAGGAGAACAGCGTCAGGTTCTTTTGCGGGAATCCTCGAATTATACATAGAGCTGAGTTAGTACTAGTGGAGTAATCCCTGAAAAAGATTTTTTTTGTGCTAGTTATTTTTTTGTTGTTTGTATATTGTTCTTAAAGTTGAGAGACCGTGTGGGTGTCACCCCAAAAAAGGTGACACCCGTTTTTTTTTATAGTGAGAAAAATCATCGAATTACGAATCCGGCCCTTGGGCGGAGCGGGACTCAGTGTCAGACTCATACTGACTAAACGACCCACCTATCCCTCCTGCCTTAGTTCAAGGGCCCCGGTGTTCCGCTTTCGCATCAACCCTTGGCTCCAGAAGGATTCAACCCTGCTGGGCCCCTAGAGTTGCTGACAACTCCCTGAGACGCGCGGGAACAGTGCGCCGTTGACAACTTGGGGTTGGTCCGGTAAGTGTCCGGTGATAGGCGCACAGCGAGCTAACTTACAGGATAGGCGGACAGCGAGCTAAAGGTGACACCCGGTGTGTACCACCCCCGCCGCCCCCCCTTTGCTACGCCACTGCTCCTTATGAATAAGCAAGATGACCATCGTTTACCTGACAAATATGTCAGTAACATGTCGCGTCTCGACACACAAACATATAAATATATTTACCTAAGTGATACATAAGTAAAAGGTACATAGATAGGTTGATTAGAATGTTTTCTGATCGTGTATTCTATTTGTTTGTTTGTGTTTTAAGTGTACAGTGTGCCTTTGACCGGTCTGAAGGTTTGTTGTTATTTTTTATTACATTACAGCTCTTTAATCTTAATTCTAGAGTGAATAGCCACTTAATAAACTAGTGCGCCTCACCATCAACGATTGCATCACTGCTTACCATCAGGTGGGATCAGAGGCAGTCAAGCACTAGTTTATTGCAAGTAAAAAAAAAAATTCGTCTCAACCGTAGTTTCATCATGATCAGCCTTTTTAAAGTTCCCATTGCTGGGACACAGGCCTCCTCTCTAGGAGAGGGAATGGACCATAATCCACTACGCTGGTCCAGTGCGGATTGGTGGATGTCACATGTCTTCGAATTTTTGGTTCTAAGACATGCCGGTTTCCTCACGATGTTTTCCTTCACCGTTTTGAGAGCAGAGGTGATGAAATAAATTACACAAAGTAATGCACCTGGCTAGGTTTGAACCCGCGATCAACAACTCGAAAGTCAGGGCCTCTACCACTCGGCCACCACTGCTCTAAACGTAGTTTAAGTTCTATTAATTATAATTATTTGATATAATTTATTATTATTATTATTTTTTTTTTTAATTAGCCGTTACTGTCCCACTGCTGGGCAAAGGCCTCCCCCAAGTCCTTCCAGGTCTTCCTTTCCTGCACCATATCGGACCAGTCCACTCGGTACGCGTCTAGGTCATCCCGCCACCTCTTTCTAGGTCGGCCTCGACGACGCTTTCTTCCTGCAGGTGCCCATTGCGTGGCGATGCTTGCCCAACGGTCCCCTTGCATGCGACCAACGTGCCCCGCCCAATCCCATTTAAGCCTGGCAGCCTTTTTGCCCACGTCTATTATGCCCGTCATGGAGCGCAGCATGTCATTTCGCACTCGGTCTGTTCGTCTTACCCCAAGAATGCTACGCTCCATAGCTCTCTGGCAAACCCCGAGGCGGAACTTTTGTAGTTCTGTAAGTGACCAGGTCTGAGCACCGTAGGTTAGGATGGGCAGAATACACATGTCGATGAGTTTACGCTTCAGGGAGATCGGCAGATCACCCTTCATTAGCGTCTTCATGGACCAGTAGCTTTTCCAGGCGTTCTGGATACGTCGATCGACCTCCTTTTCCTGCCTGTTTTCGAAAGATACTAACTGGCCCAGGTAGATATACTCATCGACATAATGTATTTCCTGCGCATCTACCTCGACCCTACGTTTGGTGCTGTTGGTCATCACTTTTGTTTTTGATCTGTTCATGGCGAGTCCCACCTTGAGGCTAGCCGTGCTCAGTTCTTGGAGCATTGTTTGTAGTTCCATGGCTGTGGGGGCAAAAAGGACAATGTCGTCGGCAAATCGAAGATTTGTTAACCGCTTGTCACCGACGTCAATGCCTTTGGTGTTCCATGAGGCTGCCAGTGACTTAATACTTCCTCCAAAGTGCTTGTAAACAATTTGGGGGAGAGCGGGTCACCTTGTTTGACACCTCTTTCAATTTTGAAGGATGGTCCTGAGGTATTTAATTTGATATTTGCGGAGCTATTGCAGTAAATGATTTTTAATAAGTCTACATATTGTTTTTCAATGTCTTGGTTTTCTAGGGAAGTGAAAATTTCACAGTGACGAACACTATCAAAGGCCTTTGCATAGTCGACGAAAGCTAGGTATAAAGGAATATTAAATTCGGCGTGTTTTTCAATTACCTGATTGAGTGTTTGAAGGTGGTCAGTAGTGGAAAAGTTAGGACGAAAACCGGCTTGTTCTGGTGGCTGATGTTTATCGAGTTTTTCATCAAGTCGATTATGTAAGACTTTGATGAAGGTTTTATAAATATGGGATGTTAGGCTTATTGGACGATAATTACCGATATCACTTTTATCGCCTTTTTTATGCAAAAGTATAATATTTGAGTGACACATGGCACTTGGTACTTTTCCTGTTTGGAGGATCGCGTTGAACAGGTTAGTTAGGTGAGGAAGTAATCTTTGAGAGCCGAATTTTAACGCTTCCGTGGTGACTCCATCCTCCCCAGGACTCTTATTAAAGCGCATCGTAGTAAGTGCTTTATGTACTTCATAACCGCTTATTGGGGGAATGGAATTTATTATAATACCTATTTATCTATCATTACATAGTATAAAACAAAGTTGCTTGCTGCTGTCCCTATGTATGCTTAGATCTTTAAAAGTATGCAACGAATTTAGATAGAGTGATTTAAGAGGAAGGTTTATATGTAGGTATAATACATGCATAATATATTTAATATCAGCATTGCACCATGATTACACCCGTGCGAAGCAGGGGCGGGTCGCTAGTCTACACTAATATAATAAAGAGGTAAAGTTTGTTTTTTGTTTTTATGTTTTTTTTGTTTGTAGGGGGTAATCTCTGGAACTACTGGTCCGATTGGAAAAAATTTAGCAACAATACAAAGCTGCTTTACTCCTGAGTGACATAGGCTATATTTTATGAACGCGGGCGAAGCCGCTGACAAAAGCTAGTATAATATATAAAAAACAATGCCACTTTTCGTTGTTATTTTATAACTCAAGAACGGGCTCACCTATCCAAACCAAATGTTGTTCGGACTATTTAGTAGATGGTTTATGCGAAGTTTGCAAAAAATCGGTCGAGCGGTTCTTCATTAATTCATTTATCATATACTTCTGCCCGCGACTTCTTCCGCGGAAAATTTGTGAGACAAAAGTTGTGATAGCTCGGTTAATATCCGTGTTATATAAATAATTTATAGCCTATGTCACTCAGGAGTAAAGCAGCTTTCTATTGTTGTAAAAATTATTCCAATCGGACCATTACTTCCAGAGATTACCCCCTACAAACAAAAAAACAAACTTTACCTCTTTATTATATTAGTGTAGATTTCTGTTGCCGGGAGCGAAGCCGCAGGCAAAAGCTAGTTAGTTTATAATATCAGCATATATACCTATTTTATTATTATGAGTCACTTTTGTATTACAATGTATTTAAAATACCTGTTATTTATTTATTCTGCACACCTACCACAGCGTTGTCTTTTTTACCCCAAAGGTTGAGTAGAGAATGCCATGTCCGCCTATGTACCGCTACTATACATGAAGTTTAAATATAGTACATTTTGATACAAGTGCAGAAAGTTTGTCATTGCGATCGAGGCGAAATTCGCACGAGCCGTAGGCGAGTGTGTTATGAAGCCGAGGGCTGCAATGACAAATCTGCACGTGTGTCAAACGACGTTTTTTAATACACTTACGACTTGTGAAATAAAGAAAAAAAAAATAATCGTATCTCAAACATACAGTTTTTTTTTTTTTTTTTTTTTTTATGGTAGGTGAAAATCATCCAATGACGAAACCCGCTCTTGGGTGGAGCGGGAGACTAGTGTCAGACTCTTACTGACTAAAAAACCTACCCCGTACCTTCCTTGCCCTATTCCTGGAGTCGAGGTAACAGTTTCCCACTTCCCTCTAGACTCCGGGAGGCTTCGACCCTGAAGGGCCCCTGCAGTTTGCTGACAACTCCTTGAGGCGCGCGGGAACGGTGCGCGCCGTTGACGACTAGGACTCGGTCTGGACAGTTACCAGACGACCGGACGGCGAGCTACCCATTGCTCACCGTCCGCGAGCCAGTGTCTACGGTGGCCGGATATCGGCAGGATCGCGGCGGCGACGGCTACGGCGAGTACGCCGTTGCCTTTGCCTTATGCGGTCGGCCTCCTCCTTTACGAGCATTACTGCTTCGCAGAAGGAGGCGACCGCCTGCCATTCCTCTTCGCTGTGGACCATGGCCTGAACCAGGGCCCGGCGCGAGAGGTCGCCGCCGCCGATCACCCCCACGAGGACACGGCGATGCTCTTCCCAAGCAGGGCACACCTCCACCGTGTGCTCCACCGTGTCCTCCGGGCTCGCCTCACAGTGGCGACACCCGGACGTCTCCTCCGCACGAATCCGGTGCAGGAATCTCCCGAACTTCCCATGTCCGGTGAGAACCTGCGTCATGCGGAAGGTGAGGACGCCGTGAGGTCTATCATCTCAAACATACAGTGGAAATATAAGAAATACACTTCTCATCAAAAAAATCGAAACACCTTGCAAGTTTACGTTTTGTCAGGATTATCAGAAAAATGTGTACATTTAGGAATAAATGTTAAATGTCGTTTAATAGTGAGTAATATGAGCTTATCAAATCTTAATGTTAATGTTCTAAATTTAATAGTACATTGTTATACGAGGGATGAAAGTTAGTTATTTAGAGAAATTTCTTGGCGACCGAGCGACAGCGAGGTCGCTAATAGTTCGAGGGACTAAATAACTCTTTAACCCGAGGTAAACACTGTGCTTTTCATTACGAATACGAGGAAAATAAAAATAATAATAAAAACCTGAATCGTCGTCAAATGTCTTCGTATGTTTTTAGGTAGGTATATTTCTTTTGATTTAGGCGGTAAGCGGTTTTCTCCGCAAAGTATCTTGCGTTAAATTTATAACTGAAGCTGATGAACTTATCGTGTTAATACAAATTTCTTATAACAGAGATTTAGCAAAATGTAAACAAAACTGTACACCTCGAAAAAAAAATCAAGAAAGACCAAATCGGCCACAGATTATAGAGAGACTTTACCCGCCATTTTTTTTTTAGTCGTTGTCTGGCTATTCAGTCAATATTTTTCATTTTATCATTGTAAAAATTGGTCAGGTCAACATTTTTCTCAAATATAATCTTAGTTTTAATGAAATAGTTGAAAGTAAATTAAAATAAAGTCATTAAAAAAAGTATTCTTAAATTATTTCTATCTCTATGTCATTTTAATTGTACTGGCAGTATAAAAATTCGGGTCACGTTTCAATAGAAATGTCAAAATTGAACTAGTTTTTTTTTTAAATATTTGCTGTCTAAATATTAAAAAAAACAACTGTCAGTTGTAAAGTAAAACTCCCTAGGGAGTAAAAGTACTTCTTCCAACCCTGTCCGCAGGCAACTTTACACCTACTTTCAGAGTATGAGTAATGAAAATGAATTTTTCATAGGTTTCGTATTTTGTTAAATGTTCCCAATTTTCTGGAGTTTGACATTTTAAGTTGTCAAATCGTAGTCTAGGATTATAAAACGAACTATATGGTGTTCAATGATACCCTGTATATGCTGCGTATCTCCTTTCCTAACCCGTCCTATCCTATTCCAGCATCTATGCAACTCGAGCAAGTCCAGTGGGAACCTACCATTGTCTCTAATCTCTAAGAAAATACTCGGCAAGTGCGCAAGTTCTGCCTCCACTAGGAACACAGACGATTTAGGATCTACTTCCGCTAATAATAAGGTTCAATTTCATTTGATTGTAGGAGGTATTTGTAATAGAACGACAAGATTTAAATAAATATAAGTACACTTCTCATCAAAAAAATCGAAACACCTTGCAAGTTTACGTTTTGTCAGGATTATCAGAAAAATGTGTACATTTAGGAATAAATGTTAAATGTCGTTTAATAGTGAGTAATATGAGCTTATCAAATCTTAATGTTAATGTTCTAAATTTAAATGAATTTTTCATAGGTTTCGTATTTTGTTAAATGAGTCATTTTTATTCCGTATGGAGTATAAAGGAAATGGATAAAACAACACACGTAAATGAAAAAAAAAGCTAAAAAACGTTTATTTAATAACTTGTATTCCCTCCCCGAGCTCTAATTACTGCTTCCATACGGTTCTTCATCGATCGGATGAGAGTCACGATCACATGCTGTGGTATATTGTCCCATTCCTCTTGGATTGCATCTTGCAGCTGGCTAAGTGTTTCTGGGGCAGGATCTCTTGCTCGAATTCGTCTCTTTAATTCATCCCATAGATGTTCAATGGGATTCATGTCCGGGCTTCTTGCTGGCCATTCCATAATAGAGATATCGACTTCGTTAAGATAATCTCGTACGACGCCCGCGGTGTGAGCCCTAGCATTCTCGTGCATGAATATGAAGCCGTTGCCAATAAAATGTGCATAGGGCATCACATGAGGCTCGAGACACTCTTCGACGTACCGATGACAGTTTAGTGCAGGCAGACGTGGCCCAGACACGAAAGCAAGCTCTGTCTTACCGTCGGCGCTGATTCCTCCCCAAACCGTCCACGAACCGCCACCATAGCTGACCTTTTCTTCAATGCAGCATTGTGCATAGCGTTCTCCGTCTCTTCTGTAGACCTTGTTCCTTCCGTCGTTACCATACAGCATAATTTTACACTCATCAGAAAAGAGAACTTTGCTCCACTGTAGGTATGACCAATTTAGGTGCTCACGTGCAAAGTTAAGGCGCGCTCTTCGATGGTCTGCAGTTAATTTCGGCCCATTTGCTGGCTTATGCGGTACCAGTCCACGATCCTTCAACCTTCTTCTAATTGTAGAGTCACTTACAGCCACCCTTCGTACAACACGAAGCCGCTGCTGCAGTTGAAAAGCGTTAAGGCGTCGATTTCTTAAAGAAGTTGTTACAATAAATCGATTATCTCGCTCAGAAGTGACCCGATTCCTGCCAGATCCTGAACGGCGCGTGAACAAACCAGTCTCCCGATAACGTTTATAGACTCTATGAACAGATGACAGGCTTAGATGCAGTCTTGCAGCCACAACACGCTGACTAAGGCCAGAATCCAGCAATGCCACAACTTGGGCGGCTTCTGTGGGCGAAGTATCCATACGTTTTAGAAAAAAAACCTTTTTTCAGACGTCCCAAAGTCACAGTATTGAAATAAAAAACAAAAAGTTTAAGGATAGGCGCCAATTTTTAGTTTTTAAACGCTAAATGTACTCCAACCCTAAACACACATTTGTCTCAAAACAGTGATTCATTTCGTTTATAAGATAAACAAATGAAATTCTAATTTTGAATTTAGAATTTTCGCTTATTACTGTAATGGCCAAACTGCCAGCTATAATATATGTATTTTTTTTCATCGTATGAATTCTTTTTTGTGTTAAATTCGGACAGAAACAATGAAAACGGAAGTGTTTCGATTTTTTTGATGAGAAGTTTATATAAGTATAGCATTCAAATCTGCTGTGGTCAGTTTTTAATTTCGTGGGGGTCGCCCAGCGACTTTCGATAAACTAAGTAAAACAATATAATCACCTTTGACCGTGACGATAAGGAAGGAATAAAAAAGCCCTTGTTGTGATAAACTCAAAAAAGCACTTGGGCGATATACATACTATATTGAACCTAATAGGAGTGCGATAAGAGGCAGTTTTCGAGTAAGTGTATTGAAAAATTAATAACTTGGCGAGCCTGAAGTTAGACTCTGCGAACTTTAGCGCTAGTGCACTGGTACGATTTTTTTTGGATTGTTACACCTAATATCAAGGAAGCTATTTGGATTCCGTCGTTGCGGGCAGCGCTATGTTCAAGGCGGTTTTCTTAGACACGGCTGATCATGTTCGCCGGGAAAACTTGGCCAGAGATCGTCCTAGACAGGGAAGTTTAGGAAGAGAAAGTGAAGGCCTTTGCCCAGCGGTTAGACACAAAGTAGGTTATAAAAAAATGCCACTAGCAGTTGTTATTCCTCAAGGAGTTGTCAGCAAACTGCAGGGGCCCTTCAGGGTCGAAGCCTCCTGGAGCCTAGGGTGGTGCAAACTGTTACCTCGACTCTAGGAATAAGGCAAGGAAGGTAGGGGGTAGGTTTTTTAGTCAGTAAGAGTCTGACACTGGTCTCCCGCTCTGCCCAAGAGCGGGTTTCGTCATTCGATGATTTTCACCTACCATAAAAAAAAACTAGCAGTTGTTATTGCCGTTAACAATTACTTTTTTTTTTTTTTTACTTTCTTTTTTTTCTTTTTTTTTTTCTTTTTTTTTTTGTTTATAGTGTGTGAGGCACAAATAAACGTTTTTCTTTCTTTCTTTTTATTGGTATTTTTTTTTAATTTTGGCACAAGTGTCTACACAAGGGCTAAAGTTCGCAGAGCCTAGCTTCAGGCTCTCCAAGTTAGAACAGCTGTAGGTACCGCACCTACTTGAAGGTATTACAAGTACAACCGTCGAATCTTGGCGAGTCTAAAGTTAGATCTGCGAATTCTATCGCTTGAAAACTCATACAAAAATAAAGGTTTAAAAAAAAAATGCTATAAGTAACAATTTTTAACAGCAATAACAACTGCTAATTGCATCACCACTGCTCTCAAAACGGTGAAGGAAAACATCGTGAGGAAACCGGCATGTCCTAGAACCAAAAATTCGAAGACATGACGTGACATCCATCAACACGCACTGGGCCCGCGTGGTGGATTACGGCGTTCAATGAAATATATGCCTTTATTTTTGTACGAGATTTCAAGCGCTAAAATTCGCAGAGCCCAACTTCGACTCGCCAAGATGCGACCGCCGTACTGTACCTACGTGTATTTGTGTGTGTTAAAAAAAAACAAATATAGATCACTAGCTTTTGCCCGCAGCTTCGCCCGCGTACATAAAATATGGCCTATGTCACTCAGGAGTAAAGCAGCTTTCTATTGTTGCTAAAATTTTTCCAATCGGACCAGTAGTTCCAGAGATTACCCCCTACAAACAAAAAAACAAACTTTACCTCTTTATTATATTAGTGTAGATAATTACAAAAGCTAAATTCAAAAACAAAAAATTGTGAAAAAAAAACACCGTTACGCATAAACAGGAAAATACATGAAACCGGTTATAGAGTTTCGGAAGTAGGTAACCAAGTTCACTTTGTGACTTTAGTCTTCTTTCGTTTTTTAATACATAAACAACATTTGCGAAGTTTAATTATTCAACATGATTTTCAAGTCTTTTGATTGTGGTATTTATTTGTTTTTATTTTGTGTTGTGAATGTTGTGATTGTGCAATCTTCGTACGTTAAACTAGAAGGTATTTGTGATGATTAATTATACTTATTAATATTAATAAGTGCCATTCTAAGTATAGGTATACGTAGGAACCGTGCATTAGCTTCTGGCGTTATACATGGTGACTGGTAACACTGTGCAACAAATTTCTTACATTTTTTTCAACCTTAAATAGGTTGAAAAAAATGTAAGAAATTGGATCTTGTTTTTTTTATAATAATTTTCGACAACTATCACACAATTCCGTCTAGTCTCAAGCTAAACAGAGCTTGTGATTTTTTAGTTTGTAAATGTCATTGGATAACTTGTCTCCACCGAAAAAAAAAAGCCTGATAACAGACAGCAGGACAGTGGAGTCTTAGTAGGTCCCGATTATAATCGGCTTTTTTTTACCTATAGGTAGGTATACCCTTAAAGATCCCCATAAACGCACTATAAAAATTACATTTTGTTGGTATTTTTTATGGCGCTATATTCGTATTGATCAATATATACCTATGCAATATATTTCCGAATATAGTCCAGCAAGATGCTATTGAATTGCTAACGAATTTTATCCTTTCATTATTTATTTAAAATATCAAGACCGGCAATTCTACACCGTGAAATTTAAATGGTTGTTTTCCCTCAGCGAAATGGTTGTGTGTTTGTAAAACAAACGTTTGATAAAGAAATAAAATATTAAAAACAAAAAATGGACCTGTAGAATGCAAGCTAATTATGACGTATTACAACGTGCGAGAGCTTATTTTGGTTTAAATATTTAATGAATCGGTTTCCTTTGACGGCGGGCTGCTCATGCGACTCTAGTAGTACCTACAAATTACGTCTAATGTTACTATTGTTTTCACTTTCTTGAGTTGATAAATATTTTTAATAATTATTTATAAAAAAAAACTTTTTAATTTTTTTCTGTTACGCTTCAAAAGTACTCCTTATGGCAAGTCATTCTGCCGTAGGAAAACAACCATTTAAATTTCACGGTGTATAGTCAGCAACTTGCCGGCTATAGAATTGCATCAAGAAATTGCCACAAAAAATAAGCCCGTTTCCAAGGACCTTTAGGTGCAGAACTAAAAAAGAGGATTCCTCAATTTATGTCAATTTTATCTCCAGGTGAACCATGCCAGATTAACGAAGAGACCTGGGGGAGGTGTGCACATATATCTAAATGCCTTTCATCATTCCTAGATGTGCAGAAAAGGATACATCCAGTGGTAAATACCTTCCTTCCTTCCATTATTTTATACTAGCGACCTGCCCCAGCTTCGCACGGGTGCAATATATTTTTCAATACACTTACCCGAAAACTGCCTCTTATCGCACTCTTATTAGGTTCAATATAGCATGTATATCACCCAAGTGCTTTTTTGAGTTTATCACAACAAGGGCTTTTTTATTCCTTCCTTATCGTCACGGTCACGGGGGATTATTTTGTTTTACTTAGTTTATCGAATCAGGCGCGAGGCGTCCCCCAGAGTCGCTGGACGACCCCACGCAATTAGAAACTGACCAGAGCAGATTTGAATGCTGTATTTATATATTTCTTATATTTCTACTGTATGTTTGAGATACGATTAATTTTTTTCTTTCTTTATTTATTTCAAAAGTCGTTAGTGTATTGAATAACGTCGTTTGACACACGTGCAGATTTGTCATTGCAGCCCTCGGCTCCATAATACACTCGCCTACGGCTCGTGCGAATTTCGCCTCGGTCGCAATGACAAACTTCAGTTTACAAGATCTAAGCATACATAAGTGACAGCGGGAAGCGACTTTGTTTTATACTATGTAATGAAGTACCTATGCACCCTACCTTTATTTGTGATTAGACATTTAAAGAGACCTGACAGTTCAACCGATTTTGAGTTTTATACAGTACGACCGTCGAATCTTGGCTAGTCTGAAGCAGAGCCTAACGGCTCTGCGAATTTTAGCGCTTAATAACTCGTAAAAAAATAAATGTTTTTAACAAATAAATGCAATTTGTAGTTGTTATTGCTGTTAATAAAACTGTTATTGGCATTTATATTTTTATACTAGCTTTTGCCCGAGGCTTCGCCCGCGTGGTATTGGGGTTGGGGTGTCCGGGATAAAAAGTAGCCTATGTCCTATTCCGGAGTATATCCTATGCTTGTGCCAAATTTCATTCAGATCCGTCCAGCCGTTTTGGCGTGATTGAGTAACAAACATCCAAACATCGTAACTTTCGCATTTATAATATTAGTAAGAAGTAACATACATTTGTTTTAAAAAACTATTTAACCTTTCGACTACCGTAATTACAGACACAATTAAAAGACAATGCTTGTGCGGACACCGGTGTCCTCTTGGGGCTTAATGAATTAGTGAAGTCATCTTACCGGCTTCCCCTGCTGGAAGACGTAAGTGCTGGGGTCCTTCTTCGTCTTGCCCTTGAGCTTGTTTTCGAGCGCTACAATTTGAGAGCCTAACTTCAAACTCGCCAAGATCTAACGACCGTACTGTACGGTGAAGGAATGACAAGTGGCGGCTGTAGTAGGTATATAGTTGGTTTTTTAACGACTTTTTTCCATCCTTAGCATAAACCTTATATCATTTTTCTTAACTGCTGGGGCTCTAGTAATTTTATTTTGAACTAGCTTTTCCCAGCGGCTCCGCCCGCGTGCATAAAATATAGCCTATGTAACTCAGGAGTAAAGCAGCTTTCTATTGTTGCTAAATTTTTTCCAATCGGACCAGTAGTTCCAGAGATTACCTCCTACAAACAAAAAAACATACTTTACTTCTTTATTATATTAGTGTAGATGGAGCAATGGGTAGCTCGCCGTCCGGTTGTCTGGCAACAGTCCGGATCAAGCCCAAGTCGTCGACGGCGCGCTCCGTACCCGCGCGCCTCAAGGAGTTGTCAGCAAAGCCGTAGGGACTCTGCAAAAAGGTCGAAGCCTACTTGGGCCCAGGGTCTCTTTCTGAAAGGAAGGTTTGGCCCCAGTGTGAATGGCAAAGAAGGGACGGGATGAGGTGTTTATTATAGTCAGTAAGAGTCTGACACTGTTTCCCAGTCCGCCCAAAAGCGGGATTCGTCATTGGATGATTTTTGCTCACCATAAAAGAAGAGTAAGATAGCAACCAGCTTTATTCATGTAAATATTGTCATTAACATAGTTTCGGATTTTTAATTAATATGTCTAATCTTTGTTATTTTTCCAGATATGTTCATTCCAAAGAAAAGAGCCCGTAGTGTGCTGTCCTGATTGTGAATTAGTTAACGACACAAGGTAATATGTCCTTTCATTAATCATATGAAGGTATGATATAGAGTTACATCCCCGATCCACTTCCCGGTTACCAATTGAGCTACCATGAGTAACCATGGAGTTTCTTGCCGGTTCTTCCCCATAGGAAACGACCAATTTGTAACCGTGCACTAGCTTCTGACGTTTTATAAGTGCCCTTGTAGGCCTATATGAAATAAAAACCTTTTTGATTTTGATTTTGAGCTGAAACTTTGCATGCATGTGTAATGTATTAATCAGATGACAATACAAAATTAATATTGTCATATTAATTACACAATTACATAGAACTGATCTGATGTTGGGACCGCAAGGAGGCCATAGGAACTTGGGGAGCGTTCAAGTATTACGTAAAGCAATTTTTGAAGATTTTTGACCCCACCCCCTCCCCCCTTGTAACGCACCGTAACGTTTATCTGTACCCCCCCTACCCCTCTCTAAACGTCACGTAACACTCGAGTGACCATCTTTACCTATACTTATCTTTATTTTTAGCTTTTCTTTAGCCTTTGCCGACGACCAGACTAATAAAATCGAGGGATTAATATATGAAAAGGACTATGGAAATGAAAAGGGTTGCCAATTTGGAAGTTTTGATTGCCTGATTTTCTATTTAAAAAAAAAACGTTGTTACGTAACGTGTTGTAAAAAAGACCCCCTCCCGCCCCTGTTGTAACGTTTGACGATACACTCACTCCCCCCCAATTTGCGTTACGTAGGTAACACTTGAACACCCCTTTGGTGATTAAACTAGTTATACAGTCCCATCGAATTTGGGTTCGTGTGATTCTTGACGAGTGTTTTGGGTTACCATCTTGAGATGGTAACCCAAATAGGTAAATAGTTGGTTTTTTAACGACTTTTTTCCATCCTTAGCATAAACCTTATATAATTTTTTTTAACTGCTGGAACTCTAGCAATTTTATTTTGAAATACAATCGTAAATAGATTGTTTGTACTTTTTGGAAAGGCCTTTTTATGAGTATCATTACATAGTATATAACAAAGTCGCATCCCGCTGTCTGTCCCTATGTATGCTTAGATCTTTAAAACAACGCAACGGATTTTGATGCAGTTTATTTTTTAATAGATAAAGTGATTCAAGAGGAAGTATTGTATGTATAATAAATGCATGTATTGTATTTAATATCACTGTTGCACCCGTGTGAAGCTGGGGCGGATCGCTAGTTAATAAAAAAAGGTAAAGGTATAAACTGAGGTGTTAAACCTTGTAATGAAAAAAATATTTTTATATTATTGAATTATTTTTTTTGTTTTAGGACAGTAATCGTGTCCAATGATGGAGCAGTGTTCTTTAGGAGCGGACAAAAGGCAAGAGACAGTAAGTTATCTACACTAATATAATAAAGAGGTAAAGTTTGTTTTTTTGTTTGTAGGAGGTAATCTCTGAAACTAATGGTTCGATTGGAAATATTGAAGCTATAATAGAAAGCTGCTTTACTCCTGAGTGACATAGGCTAAGTATAAATTATTTATATAACATGGATATTGACCGAGCTATCACAATTTTTGTCTCACAAATTTTCCGCGGACGAAGTCGCGGGCAGAAGCTAGTTAAAAAATATAATTGAATAAAAGAAAAAATGAACGATTAAGTATCTTCAAGGTTAGATTTGATTCTGCCATCTCCATTTTACCATCGAACAACCGTTTGGAAAACATAAGGGTATCCACCCTTATGTTGTTGAGACATCTACGGTCCGACTAAGCGTTTTGCCCCGTCGTTTATACCGCGTACATCGAGGGACTGGAACAGTTTGTCAGCTGCGATCTTTCCGTCCGATTATAATTTAGATGTCTTCAAGGTAAATAAGCTCTTAATAAACTAGTGCGCCTCACTATCAACGATTGCATCACTGCTTACCATCAGGTGGGAGAAAGTAAAAATCATAATCTACGCGGACGCTGGCGTTCGCTTGGGGATATTTTTTCTTTTTTTTTTTAATTTGTTCCACACTAGGAATTACTCCTGTGTCGTGGGTGCGTTCACAAACATGTAAAGTCACATACACAAGATACCCAGACCCAGAACACCTATCTGCAGGCCATACAACAATTTGTTCCGTGCGTTAAAATTTTAACGGTAACACGAATAACGATACTTTGGTATCAAATCTATAAAATAACGTTACCAATTAACGTTAAAGGTAACGACATTTTTATCGTTACTTAATGCGTTGTTGTCAACCAGCGCTCAACCACTGCGCCAGTCGAGTCGTCAAACGCCGATTGAGTCTAAGATAGGTTTTTAATATTTCAGAATGTATCGAGCATCTGCTTCACCTGCCTTCCTCCTGTTACACAAGAGGCATGGAGGGTTCGTGGGACTCCGAGAAACAATGCCAGAAGTACAAGAGGAAAGGAAACCGCGGCCAAGCTGTGGCGGTGGGAGGGAAAGACGCCAAGAGATCTAATTATCCTCATATGGTGAGAACTAACATTTTTTTTACAACCTCTATCTAATATTGACTGGTCTGCACTGTCCTTACATAATCAATGTGATAATACTGTAGTATGGAAATATTGTAAAAAAAAACAATTATTTTAAAAGAGTAACCATGGAGTTTCTTGCCGGTTCTTCTCCATAGGAAACGACCAATTTGAAACCGTGCACTAGCTTCTGACGTTTTACAAGTGCCCATGTAGGCCTATATGAAATAAAAAGATTTTCACTTTGACTTTATTGCTATTTGCGGGCACTGACTACTCTTTTCTCTCTGCTCAACTCTCCCACCTCTCCTTCTTATTTTATTTCCCACTTTCAAATATATACTTATATATATTTTTTTTTCACTTTTGACTAGCAGTAATTTACTTTGCAGTGTTACATTTTTGTATTTTTGTAAATGTGGGGACTATGTTGATTACTTTTCCTTTTCTGTAATTTTAATATGATGTCTGACAGATTTGAGTATTTGATGCGGCCTACACAAATGTCCTTTCTTTGATAATGATCGTCAAGTCGTTGAGCTCCTTAGTGGTCCTAAGTTTGAGCTACACGAATACTGACAAATGCTTGCACTGACTGGACAGGTCTACTCAAATCTGGTGGTTCTTTCTTCAAAAGACCACCTGAGACACTAATCTGCATGGTTCTCATATGATTTGACCAATACATGGTTACTGTATGGACTTTAAAAGAGACTTTGACCCCTGAGTTTGTTTCGGTGTTTCTTCTCAGGGTAGTCAGCTAGGAAGCATCGGACTCATCTAGCTTAAACTGACGAAAAGAAAAAATATTGACGTGTAAAAGTGTTATTTTAAAACCTACTAGCTTTTGCCCGCGGCTTCGCCCACGTACATAAAATATAGCCTATGTCACTCAGGAGTAAAGCAGCTTTCTATTGGTGCTAAAATTTTTCCATTCGGACCAGTAGTTCCAGAGATTACCTCCTACAAACAAAAAAACAAACTTTCCCTCTTTATTATATTAGTGTAGATTTACAAAATAAATATCATTTATCATCATTTATCAACATATTTGCTCTTCCCACGCTAAGAATCTGCGTTCCTCTAACAATCTGCTACTCATTTGTCCTTCTCATACTTCTAATTTTGTTCATTCTTCCTTTTACGAGTATATACAGTCCATACTTCTGTGGAATACGCTTCCTCTCGATATGAGGATGTGTACCTTTGTGTTACATGAAGTTCTTATAAATAAATAAATAAATTTCTACAGTTTATCCGCTATGTCACGGACCTGAAGGCTGCCCCGGATGCGGGAGTTTCTAATGTGTTTTTTTGTAATACCTAAGTTTTATTATTTTTACCCGACTACGGCAAAGCTAAAGGAGGGTTATAATTTTGACAAGCCATTTTACTTTGTATTTGTAACCTATTCTATTCTTTTTTTAATTTGATAAAACATTGCAGAACGCAGTGGTGGCCGAGTGGTAAAGGCCCCGACTTACGAGTTGTAGGTCGCGGGTTCAAACCCAGCCAGGCACATTACTTTGTGTAATTTATTTCATCACCACTGCTCTCAAAACGGAGAAGGAAAACATCGTGAGGAAACCGGCATGTCCTAGAACCAAAGATTCGAAGACATGTGACATCCACCAATCCGCACTGTGCCCGCTTAGTGGATTATGGCCCATTGCCTCTACTAGAGAGGAGGCTTGTGTTCCAGCAGTGGGAACATTGAAAAGGCTGATGATGATGATGATGAAAACATTGCAGGCATTGCTGGGATACGGCTATGACAGAGATTCAGCGCAGTGGCAGTGTGGGGGCTCATTGATCAGCGAGAGATTCGTCCTGTCCGCCGCGCACTGTATTGCGGATTCAGTATTGTAAGTATACCAGCCGAAGATAGATAGATATACTCTTTATTGTAAGTAGGTACACCATAAACACAACTTGGTACATTAGGACACTTAAAATTACTAAGGTATTACAATGGGCGGTCTTATCGCTAAAAGCGAAGATTGACTATTTCGGCGATAGACTGGTTTCGGCTAGAGTTTCAGATTCAACCAAAAAGTGCCAGAGAATTCGGCTCGGCGAAATCTTGGTGTCTTTGAGCGGACGGATGTGATAGATTGGCACCTAAAAACTGATACTTTCTGCCTTGGCGTATTTATAAATATGTATAATCGAATAAATCACTGATTACATAATCAGCGATTTATTAAGCCCCGACGATGCACTTTTTCATGGGACCGGGTCACCGGGCGGGCGAACGCTTAACGTAGCGTCGGACCTAAAGCCCATTTCTTCTCTTACAGAGGAGGCCTAAATCCTTCTAGTGTTTTTTTATGGTACCTAGGTAAAAATCATCCAATGACAAATCCCGTCCTTGGGCGGACCGGGAAACAGTGTCAAACTCTTACTGAGTCCTTCTAGTGGTTCTAATTTTGATACCAATTCTTTTGATAAACATATCAGTCAGAAAACTAGAATTAAATAATAATGTGACTTTAATACTACATACGTACACATAAATAAAAATAAATAAATAAAAAATTCGCAACGCGCTGTGTGGACTGGCTCTGAGTCCCAAGCGAACGCCGGCGTCCGCACACATATTATCTTTCTATTAAGTCTCTAATTACGGTATATTCAAAATGTTAAACGCTTCATTTTCCCGGTTCCAGAGGGCCAGTGAGCTTCGTAGCCTTGGGCATCCTGAAGAGAACAGATCCTGACAACCTGTGGCACACGTACGACGTGAAGAGGATCATCACACACCCAGAGTACAGCTCTCCGTCCAAGTACCACGACATCGCCTTACTGGAAACTGTCCAACCGTAAGTCCTTGTAATTGTCACCATGTTAGCAGATTTTGAGGTTGAAAATCGTGGCTTCTCGCTCTAGGGCGGAGCAGGACTTTAACCCAATCCTATGTTCCTTGATTGGCGCGTTGCCATGAGTGTCACCTATTCAGAAGATGAAGTATGGCCCCAATTATACAGTAGTTATATGTAGTTATAAGATAGGATTCTATGGCCCCAATATTCCTAACTACACTGTATTTAGATCGGGTAAACTGTTTTTCCAAAAAGTTATCTAGAATCTAATCTAAGATATTTTTATATTTTTAATGTATGAGTTATTTTATAATATACCTAGTACAATATTATGATATACTAGCGACTCGCCACAGCTTCGCACGGGTGCGATGCTGATATTAAATATATTATGCATGTATTATACATACAAACCTTCCTTTTGAATCACTCTATCTATTAAAAAAACCGCAACGAAATCCGTTGCTTAGTTTAAAATATCTAAGCATACATAGGGACCATATAGGGACAGACAGCGACTTTATTTTATACTATGTAATGATGATCCTAATATTATGAAGAGCCACTGCGTAAATAGGCAAAATAGCGAATTTTCAGAGGTCTACAAAGATTGATTTTTAATTTCTACAGAAACGTAGATCGAATCCACAAGTCCTAATACTTACTACATCACTACATAGTATAAAACAAAGTTGCTAACCGCTGTCCCTATGTATGCTTAGATCTTTAAAAGTACGCAACGGATTTTGTTGCGTTTTTTTTAATACATAGAGTGATTCAAGAGGTTCAGATTTAGATACATGCATAATATATTAAATGTATTCGTGCGAAGCTGGGGCGGGTCGCTAGTTTACATATATAGAGACAGAGCGTTTACGCTCTTATAGCGATTATGACGAATATTACACATTTTTCTTTAGATATTTTAGAACCACAGATCATAATCATCATCCTACCCTTATCCCATGTTACTTGGGGTCGGTGCATTCTTCCACTCTGTCCTGTCACCCGTCACACTACCATTAACTCCCTTTTCTTTCATATCACTCCTCACACAATCCATCCATCTCTTCTTAGGCCCCCCTCTTCCATAGATATCTTGTGGATTATTTTCTAGACCAGAACTTTCTCCCAGATTCTGTTTTTTTTTATGTTCCAGAGTAAAATACACCAAAGACGTATTCCCAGCATGTCTGGACGTACAAGGATTTGTCGACACTTTACAAAAACCTGAAGACAAAAACAAGCCGTTGAGCCTCGCGGATTTACTCATGAGCCTTGAACTTGAGGAGAGTGTGGAAGACCAGACGAGAGCCACTGCTACCGGTTGGGGCAGGCTGGGGAAGAATAAACCGCTGGCTGATAATCTTCAGGAGGTAAGGTGTTGTGTTTAAGGAGTGGGAGATGCTGGCTAGTATAATCATTACATAGTATAAAACAAAGTTTGCTTTTCCTATGTTTGCTTAGATCTTTAAAACTACGCAACGGATTTTGATGCGGTTTTTTTTTTTAATAGATAAAGTGATTCAAGAGGAAGTTTTATGTGCATAATATATTCAATATTAGTACCCGTGGGAAGCTGGGGCGGGTCGCTAGTAATACATAATGCCAAGCTGTTTTTTTTATGATTGGTAATAATCATCGAATGACGAATCCCACCATGATCCCACCCTTGGGCGCAGCGGGAAACAGTTTCATACTCTTACTAAATAAACAAACTATCCCGTTCCTTCCTTACCTTGGTCTCAAGGCCCTGGTAATACGGACGACTGGCCTGGGGCCTGTCAGTCTAGTAGTTAGTGACCCTGACTGCTATGCCAGAGGTCGTGGGTTCGATTCCCACCCAGGACAAATGTTTGTGTGATGAGCAGCTGTGTGTAATTTATAAAATGTATGTATTTAGAAATACACTTCTCATCAAAAAAATCGAAACACCTTGCAAGTTTACGTTTTGTCAGGATTATCAGAAAAATGTGTACATTTAGGAATAAATGTTAAATGTCGTTTAATAGTGAGTAATATGAGCTTATCAAATCTTAATGTTAATGTTCTAAATTTAAATGAATTTTTCATAGGTTTCGTATTTTGTTAAATGAGTCATTTTTATTCCGTATGGAGTATAAAGGAAATGGATAAAACAACACACGTAAATGAAAAAAAAAGCTAAAAAACGTTTATTTAATAACTTGTATTCCCTCCCCGAGCTCTAATTACTGCTTCCATACGGTTCTTCATCGATCGGATGAGAGTCACGATCACATGCTGTGGTATATTGTCCCATTCCTCTTGGATTGCATCTTGCAGCTGGCTAAGTGTTTCTGGGGCAGGATCTCTTGCTCGAATTCGTCTCTTTAATTCATCCCATAGATGTTCAATGGGATTCATGTCCGGGCTTCTTGCTGGCCATTCCATAATAGAGATATCGACTTCGTTAAGATAATCTCGTACGACGCCCGCGGTGTGAGCCCTAGCATTGTCGTGCATGAATATGAAGCCGTTGCCAATAAAATGTGCATAGGGCATCACATGAGGCTCGAGACACTCTTCGACGTACCGATGACAGTTTAGTGCAGGCAGACGTGGCCCAGACACGAAAGCAAGCTCTGTCTTACCGTCGGCGCTGATTCCTCCCCAAACCGTCCACGAACCGCCACCATAGCTGACCTTTTCTTCAATGCAGCATTGTGCATAGCGTTCTCCGTCTCTTCTGTAGACCTTGTTCCTTCCGTCGTTACCATACAGCATAATTTTACACTCATCAGAAAAGAGAACTTTGCTCCACTGTAGGTATGACCAATTTAGGTGCTCACGTGCAAAGTTAAGGCGCGCTCTTCGATGGTCTGCAGTTAATTTCGGCCCATTTGCTGGCTTATGCGGTACCAGTCCACGATCCTTCAACCTTCTTCTAATTGTAGAGTCACTTACAGCCACCCTTCGTACAACACGAAGCCGCTGCTGCAGTTGAAAAGCGTTAAGGCGTCGATTTCTTAAAGAAGTTGTTACAATAAATCGATCATCTCGCTCAGAAGTGACCCGATTCCTGCCAGATCCTGAACGGCGCGTGAACAAACCAGTCTCCCGATAACGTTTATAGACTCTATGAACAGATGACAGGCTTAGATGCAGTCTTGCAGCCACAACACGCTGACTAAGGCCAGAATCCAGCAATGCCACAACTTGGGCGGCTTCTGTGGGCGAAGTATCCATACGTTTTAGAAAAAAAACCTTTTTTCAGACGTCCCAAAGTCACAGTATTGAAATAAAAAACAAAAAGTTTAAGGATAGGCGCCAATTTTTAGTTTTTAAACGCTAAATGTACTCCAACCCTAAACACACATTTGTCTCAAAACAGTGATTCATTTCGTTTATAAGATAAACAAATGAAATTCTAATTTTGAATTTAGAATTTTCGCTTATTACTGTAATGGCCAAACTGCCAGCTATAATATATGTATTTTTTTTCATCGTATGAATTCTTTTTTGTGTTAAATTCGGACAGAAACAATGAAAACGGAAGTGTTTCGATTTTTTTGATGAGAAGTTTATATAAGTATGTTTATCAGTTGTCTAGTACTCATAACACAAGCTCTGCTTAGCTTGGGACTAGACGACTTCATGTTATAATTGTCATGTTACAATAAAATTATAATATATATCAAAAGTGTTTAAATTGATTCTGCTCGTCATTTTGAGGAAACTCTTTTCAGCTTTTGCGCATTTAAGGTTACACCTTGGTATATTGTTTTCTAGGTCCTACTGCAAAGGTTCTCTGATGAAAAGTGCTTCAAGCTGTTCCCCCCTCACCGACTTTTAAAAGATGGCTACAACGCCAACTGGCAGATGTGTTACGGAGATAAAAATGAGCCCAGGGATACTTGTGAGGTAAATATCATTCTGTTATATACCTAACTAGCTTTTGCCCGCGGCTTCGCTCCCGGCAACAGATTATTCTAGTCTACCCTACCCTACTCTACCCTACTCGACCCTACTCTACCCTACTCTACCCTACTCTACCCTACTCTACCCTACTCTACCCTACTCTACCCTACTCTACCCTACTCTACCCTACTGTACCCTACTCTACCCTACTCTACCCTACTCTACCCTACTCTACCCTACTCTACCCTACTCTACCCTACTCTACCCTACTCTACCCTACTCTACCCTACTCTACCCTACTCTACCCTACTCTAAAAAAAAAAAGTAAAAAAAAAAAGTATCCTATGTCATTCTCCTGGCTCTAAACTACCTCCCTGCCAATTTTCAGCTAAATCGGTTCAGCCGATCTCGAGTTATAAGTGTTGTAACAAACCCGACTTTCTTTTATATATATAGATAATATTATTTAATCTTATATAACCTACTAACGACCTGCCCCAGCTTTGCACCGGAGCAATTGCGTTATTAAAATATACTTACTATTCATGTGTATCAATATCAATATATTTATATAAAAATCAATGCCACTTTTCGTTGTAATTTTATAACTCAAGAACGGGCTCACCTATCCAAACTAAATATTCAGGATTTGTTCGGACTATTTAGTAGATGGTTTATGTGAAGTTTGCACAAAATCGGTCAAGCAGTTCTTCATTTATAGGTGCTGACAGACCTGAGCATTCACTTGTAACAGAACATCGAGCATTCGCCGTTTTTATATTTGTCGAATTGAACAACGAGCCGAACCAAGCTAGAGCCAAACATTGCAACGAACATTTTCATGAGCACGCGAACAAACTGTCCTTCTCTAGAATGCTCGCCAGTACGCTTATAGAATGCTCGCTAAAACGCTCTCGTTATTTTTCTGTAATGTAACATTCGAAAGAATGCTCATTACAAGTAAATGCTCAAGTGTATCCCCACCTTGAGACATTTTTCGAATGATGCCGCTGGCAAAAACTAATATAATATATAAACCTTCCTCTTAAATCACTCCATCTATTAAAAAAAAAAAACATACTACATCTTGGTCTCCTAGTAAAAGTTGTTCATATTGGAGCTTAGAGCATATAACCTATTGGAGTGTAAAAATCTATCCGTCGTATCAACTTTATACATCGATGCTTGAACCCATCTCTTTACTTATTCAGGGAGACAGCGGCGGGCCCCTTCTGGTCCACTCGCAGGTGTCCGAGTGCCTCCACACCGTGATAGGCGTGACGTCGTACGGCAAGGCGTGCGGCTACCTCGGCGACGCGGGCATGTACACCCGCGTGTACCACTATGTGCCCTGGATCGAGAGCGTCGTCTGGCCTGGGCCTTATTGACGAATATACGCTTTGGAATAAGTTTTTGAGTTTTATTTCATCATTCATCAAGGCACAAGTCCGATTATGAGTGGAATACTGCAGCCAAATATGGGCTGGTGCTGCAAAATACCACCTAGCGGCTTTGGACTCAGTAAAAAGGCGTGCCGAGAGGCTAAAGAAATTGTTATATCCAAATGAAGATTAGCCAAGACGAGCAAGTCTTTCTTAGTAAATAGCGTACGCTTTTATAACAAGCTGCCAAAGGAGGTAACTGAACTTAATGTGGGAAAGTTCAAAACTCATATTAAGCGTGTCCTGACCAAAAATGCATATTATAAGGTTAGAGACTATGTCAAAGACACGCTTGTTTGGCAACGACTGCTTCTGCACTTGTGGCTCCCTGGTAACTTATTAATACTCTGTAGATGTGTCTATTGACTGCTCCATCCTTGTTTTAGTGACGCATGATGAAGTGATCTTTTTACTTCTCCAGGGAGACAGCGGCGGGCCCCTGCTGGTCCGCTCGCAGGTGTCCGAGTGCCTCCACACCGTGATAGGCGTGACGTCGTACGGCAAGGCGTGCGGCTACCGCGGCGACGCGGGCATGTACACCCGCGTGTACCACTACGTGCCCTGGATCGAGAGCGTCGTGTGGCCTGGGCCTCATTGACGAATATACGCTTTGGAATAAGTTTTTGAGTTTTATTTCATCATTCATCAAGGCACAAGTCCAATCGTGTGTGGAGTACTGCAGCCACCTATGGGCTGGTGCTACATAATACCACTTCGCAGCTTTGGACTCTGTGCCAACGAAATTGTTATACTCAAATGCAGATTAGCTAAGAACAGCAAGTCATTCTTAGTAAATAGCGTACGCTTTTATAACAAGCTGCCAAAAGAGGTGACTGAACTTAGAGAGGGAAAGTTTAAAACGCATATTAAGCGTGTCCTAACCAAAAAAGCATATTATAAGGTTAGAGACTATGTCGAAGACACGCTTGTTTGGCAACGACTGCTTCTGCACTTGTGGCTCCCTGGTAACTTATTAATATTCTGTAGATGTGTCTATTGACTGCTCCATCCTTGTTTTAGTGCGCATGATGAAGTGATCTTTTTACTTCTCCAGGGAGACAGCGGCGGGCCCCTGCTGGTTCGCTCGCAGGTGTCCGAGTGCCTCCACACCGTGATAGGCGTGACGTCGTACGGCAAGGCGTGCGGCTACCTCGGCGACGCGGGCATGTACACCCGCGTGTACCACTATGTGCCCTGGATCGAGAGCGTCGTCTGGCCTGGGCCTTATTGACGAATATACGCTTTGGAATAAGTTTTTGAGTTTTATTTCATCATTCATCAAGGCACAAGTCCAATCGTGTGTGGAGTACTGCAGCCACCTATGGGCTGGTGCTACATAATACCACTTCGCAGCTTTGGACTCTGTGCCAACGAAATTGTTATACTCAAATGCAGATTAGCTAAGAACAGCAAGTCATTCTTAGTAAATAGCGTACGCTTTTATAACAAGCTGCCAAAAGAGGTGACTGAACTTAGAGAGGGAAAGTTTAAAACGCATATTAAGCGTGTCCTAACCAAAAAAGCATATTATAAGGTTAGAGACTATGTCGAAGACACGCTTGTTTGGCAACGACTGCTTCTGCACTTGTGGCTCCCTGGTAACTTATTAATATTCTGTAGATGTGTCTATTGACTGCTCCATCCTTGTTTTAGTGCGCATGATGAAGTGATCTTTTTACTTCTCCAGGGAGACAGCGGCGGGCCCCTGCTGGTTCGCTCGCAGGTGTCCGAGTGCCTCCACAGCGTGATAGGCGTGACGTCGTACGGCAAGGCGTGCGGCTACCTCGGCGACGCGGGCATGTACACCCGCGTGTACCACTATGTGCCCTGGATCGAGAGCGTCGTCTGGCCTGGGCCTTATTGAGAAATAAACACTTTGGAATAAGTTTTTGAGTTTTATTTCATCATTCATCAAGGCACAGGTCCGATCGTGTGTGGAATACTGCAGCAACATATGGGCAGGTGCTACAAAATACCACTTCGCAGCTTTGGACTCTGTGCCAACGAAATTGTTATACTCAAATGCAGATTAGCTAAGAACAGCAAGTAATTCTTAGTAAATAGCGTACGCTTTTATAACAAGCTGCCAAAAGAGGTGACAGAACTTAGCGAGAGAAAGTTCAAAACTCATATTAAGCGTGTCTTAACCAAAAAAGCATATTATAAGGCCATGCCGAAGACACACTTGTTTGGCCTGGGCTTATTGAGGAATAAATAGTTTGGAATAAGTTATTGTATTTTATTTCATCACTTTTGTCAGCGGCTTCGCCCGCAGACATGAAATATAGCCTATGAAACTCAGGAGTAAAGCAGCTTTCTATTGTTGCTAAAATTTTTCCAATCGGACCAGTAGGTAGTTCCAGAGATTACCTCCTACAAACAAAAAAACAAACTTTACCTCTTTATTATATTAGTGTAGATTTATCATTCATCATTTTAGTCAAAAGATATCCACTTTGGACTGCACAAAGGCCTCCCGCAAGTAATTTAATATTAAAGTAAGTAATTTATTTTATTCCTAAAATATCACACAGCGCCATCTAGTTCCGAGCTAACCAGAGCTTGTGTTATGAGTACTAGACGACTGATAAACATACTTATAAATTTCTAAATTTATTATACATAGGTATACTATAGCTAAATTACACCCAGACACAGAACAAATGATGGTGCACATCGCACAAACATTTATCCCGTGTGGGATCAAACCAACGACCTCCAGCATAGCAGTCAGGGTCACCAACCACTAGATTAACAGACCGGTCATTGCGAGATTTTGACAAAATGTCGAGTTGTTCAGTGACAAAATAAAAATCAATTAAATCAAACAATGTAGTTATTTATTTATTTCCATAGAATTTTAAAATAACAACAATTTTAAATAGGTGTACATAACTAAAGTTTACTTTTAATCGAAGTCAAAACAAAAATTTACATTAAGTCCGCCTCCTCCTGGAGGCTAGGGTGGTGCAAACTGTTACCTCGACTCCAGGAATAAGGCAAGGAAGGTACGGGGTAGGTTTTTTAGTCAGTAAGAGTCTGACACTGGTCTCCCGCTCCGCCCAAGAGCGGGTTTCGTCATTCGATGATTTTCACCTACCATAAAAAAAAACATTAAGTCCTTCTATGTACCACTACTGTACATGAAGTTTAAATAAATAAATAATAACTTTGTAAATCATGGAATCACAGCATTAACCTGAGTTAAACTAAAAATGGCGAAAGGAGAAATTAGAAGAAAGGTAGACATAAGTATGTAGAAATAGGAAAAGAGATTGTGAAAACCTACATTACCTACCTAAATCAATAAATATTTATATAACTAACAATAAATACATACGAATTTGTATATAAGCATATATGTACATGTATATCACATTAGAAAGATTCTCTTTTATTAAAAAAAAAAAGTATTTCACATACTTTTGAGATCTCGAATACTAAAGAAAAAAGACGCGAAAAGAGAAGAAGAAAAGAGAAGAGAGAGAAAGAAGAAGAAGAGAAACGCGCGGAAGAGAGTTCCACAACCTTACTGCGTGGACAGGGAAGGAGTAGGAGTAGTAGCTGGATTTATGAGGAGGGAATTTAAGAAGGGATCTTAGGTGAGATCTACACTGTGCGTCGCTAGGACTAATAAAATAATCTACACTCTACACTATAATATAATATAATAAAGAGGTAAAGCTTGTTTTTTTATTTTTTTGTTTTTTTGTTTGTAGGAGGTAATCTCTGGAACTACTGGTCCGACTGGAAAAATTTTAGCAACAATAGAAAGCTGCTTTACTCCTGAGTGACATAGGCTATAAATTATTTATATAACATGGATATTAACCGAGCTATCACAACTTTTGTCTCACAAATTTTCCGCGGACGAAGTCGTGGGTAGAAGCTAGTAATAATAATAAATAATAATAATATTCGACAACTATCACACAACGCTGTCTAGTCTCAAGCTAAGCAGAGCTTGTGTTATGGGTACTAGACAACTGATAAATATAATATATTTATCAGTTGTCTAGTACCCATAACAATGCAATCGTTAACAATGCTATTTGCACTGGACTATAATATAGTCTTGTTGTGTCAAATAGCATTGCACTGGACTATAATATAGTCTTGTTGTGTCAAATAGCATTGTTAACGATAAAAAGTGGACTTAAATAGTAGTAGAATGAAACCCTTTGGAAAAGGAAGAAAATATGGCAAAAATTTAAGGAAAAATAAATTACGGTCGATCTGAGGTCGGGAAGTGGATGGGTGTGCGGTTTTAAGGGTAAAAAATGGTTTATCTCTAATTCCGGCAAAACTACCGGTTCTATGGAAACAAGTCTAATGGCAAACTTGTAGGTTATAAAAAGATCTACGACTTTTATATTTTAACTTTTATACATAACTTCAAAATCTATGTGAAAAGTCAAAAAAACCGAGTTTTTGAATTTAATTTTTATCTCCTTTAAAAATTACTTTTTTTTCACAAAATTTGGTGAAAAGTTTCCTTTTCATGTCCCAAACTTACTATAATTTTTTTGGTTTAAAATATTCACAGTTACTCTTTATTTCGACTTAACATCGAAAAAACAGTCTCTTTTTCAATAGAAAAATCTCACGTAAAAATATGTGATTTTTTTATAACATTTGTTGGCTTCTTATTCGTCGAAATTTTTACTTTTTGATGGTGTAAAAAAATATATATATTAGTATAGTAAATTTTCTCAGAAAATGCGAAAAACTAAATAAACTCGAATTAGAAATTTATTTTGTTTAATCATTATTAGCGACCCGCTCCAGCTTCGCGCGGGTGCAAACGTGATATATTATACCTATAAACCTTTCTCTGGAATCATTCTATCTATTTAAAAAAACCGCATCAAAATCCGTTGCGAACTTTTAAAGATCTAAGCATACACAGGGATAAGCAACTTTGTTTTATACTATGTAATAATGTACTGAGGTGTTTATTAAATTTTTTTATAAGATTTAAAGGGGATTTCATGTTGGAAATGTGGCTGCTGCAATTGCGTATGCTTACATAATGCTCCAATGTTGAAGAACAAACCTACGAGGAAGTTAATGATTCAGATGATGAATTTCATCATCTGAATCATAAGTAAGTAAGTTTTTCGAATTTAACCATGAAGAAATGCTATCAAAGAGACAGAAACTAATGGTAAAAACTAATAAATGATTAGAAAGTAAGATAAAATATATGAGGCAAGATTATATTATTTAAACATATGTAATGAATATAAATAACGTTGACTGATTATAAACGAAGCTAAAATTTAATAAGACAACGTTTTTACTGCATAAAATTGCAGCAATCACATTTCCTACATGAAATACCCTTTAAATCTTTTATAAAAAATTTAATAAATACCTCAGTACATCATTTATTTATTTATTTATTTATTTTAAACTTTATTGCACACCAAAATGAGGACAGGATATACAAATATAAAAACTAAGTGTACAATGGGCGGTCTTATCGCACAGGGCAATCTCTGACAGACAACCTTAGTAAGTAAGTAAGTAAGTAAGTAAGTAATTTATTCATTTGTTAACATAGGTAAAAACAATTCAGATCTTATTTATAATGAACAGAGCGCTATGTTATGCCTGGCGGCGTACAAAGAGGTGCTATAATTGTATAATCGTATTACATTGCAAAATAAATTAAGCCATTACATATTGCTATAACTATTTAAATTTCAAAGCTATTCAAACTGATCAATTAAATTTCAATACAAATTTCCAAAATTTTAAATCAAATAAAATGTCAATAAAATTAAAATGTCAAATACAATTAAAATGTCAACACAATTAAAATTGTAATATAATAAAAAAAGGAAATCAAGTAAATGTCAATAAAAATAACATTTTAAATAACTAAAGTGTCAAGATGAATATTATAATGTCAAAACAATTAAAATGTCAAAGTAATATAATATGTCACAATAATTAAATTATAAAAAAATAATAATAATAATATTGAATGTAATGCTATATAAATTCATCATGTAAGTATTCGTCAATAGTATAATAACATTTATCAATTAGGAGTAATTTCATTTTTTTTCTTAAATTGTGAATAGTTTAAATTTTTTATGGCCTCTGGAATTTTATTATAAATGCGTGGTGCCATACCCAAGACACTTTTTTTTAATAATGCTGTTTTACATTTATAATTACACAAAGAATTTTTGTACTGACTACGAATTGGAACATTTCTTACCATTGTAAATTTTTCAAAAAGTTTAGGATTTGTTTTGACAAATATACACATTTCCAATATGTACAATGAAGGTAGCGTAAGTATATTTAAAGATTTAAAGTATGGTGCACAGCTGTCGTCAGTTTTCAGACCACACATAGCTCTAATGCACCTTTTTTGTGCCTTGAATATCAATTCCCTATCCGTGGAATTACCCCAGAAAATAATTCCGTATCTTAGTAGTGAGGCAACTAGACCATGATAGGCAACAAGTAACGCATCCATATTGACTTTTCTAGCCAATTGAAAAAGTGCGTAGGCAAATTTACTTATTCTTTTACAAAGCTGTTCTATATGAGGTTTAAAAGTAAGTCCTTAGGATGGACTAAAATGAAAGGAGATAGATTTGGGGTGGTCAGTGTACAAAAAACGTAAATATAATATATTAATTACATATACCTAATAATAAAAATACACATATACAATATCAATTAATAATAATAATTAATTATCATTGCATAGTATAAAACAAAGTTGCTTATCCATGTGCATGCTTAGATCTTTAAAAGCAAAAAAATTCGCAACGGATTTTGATGCGGTTTTTTTTAATAGATATAATGATTCCAGAGGAAGGTTTATAGGTATAATATATCACCTTTGCACCCGCGCGAAGCTGGAGCGGGTCGCTAATAATGATTAAACAAAAGTAATTTCTGATTCGAGATTTTTTAGTTTTTTGCATTTTCTGAAAAAACTTACTGTATTTAATGTATACTTTTTTTACACCATCAAAAAGTAAAGATTCCAATGAATAAGAAGCCAATAAAGTTTTTTAAAAAATCACATATTTTTACGTGAGATTTTTCGATTGAAAAATAGGCTGTTTTTTCGATGTTAAGTCAAAATAAAGAGCAACTGTGAATATTTTTAATAAAAAAAATTATAGCAAGTTTGGGACATGAAAAGGAAACTTCTCACCAAAGTTTGTGAAAAAAAAGTAATTTTTAAAGGAGATAAAAATTAAATTCAAAAACTCGGTTTTTTGGACTTTTCACATAGATTTTGAGGCTATGTGAAAAAGTGTAAATACAAAAGTGGTAGATCTTTGTATGACCTACAAGTTTGTTATTAGACATTTTTCCATAAAACCAGTAGTTTTGCCGGAATTAGACATAAACCATTTTATCCCCTTAAAAGCGCACACCCATCCACTTCCCGACCTCAGTTCGACCGTAATTTATTTTTCCTTAAATTTTTGCTATATTATTTTCCTTTTCCAATGGGTTTCATTCTACTACTATTTAAGTCCCTTTCAAAAGCTATTTGCACTGGTCTAATACTTATATATTCTTATTTTTTTTTCTTTATTCTTTCTTTTATTGACTAAAATAATAAAATCATTTTTTTTTTGTTCGAGTTTTTAAGCGTTAAAATTCGCTGAGCCTAAGTTTAGACTCGCCAAGATCCAACAGCCGTACTGGGGAGTAACTTCTTAATAATCTGTGGTACTGTACACGTCATCATCATCATCAGCCTTTTAATGTTCCCACTGCTGGGACACAAGCCTCCTCTCTAGGAGAGGGAATGGGCCATAATCCACCACGCGGGCCCAGTGCGGGTTGGTGGATGTCACATGTCTTCGAATTTTTGGTTCTAGGACATGCCGGTTTCCTCACGATATTTTCCTTCACCGTTTTGAGAGCAGTGGTGATGAAATAAATTACACAAAGTAGTGCGCCTGGCTGGGTTTGAACCCGTGACCTACAGCTTGTAAGTCGGGGCCTTTACCACTCGGCCGCCACTGCTCTCATATCTCTGCGCTGTACACGTCGGTCTAATGTAATTATAGCTAATTCTTCTTCTTTTCGAATCGATGATAAACTCTTTAAATTGTTTGGGCCCAGTAGGTGACTCGGAGTATCCTTGCGTGATAGAATCAGAAATGAGGATATCCGCAAGAGAACCAAGGTTGCCGACATAGCGAAAAGAATCGCCAAACTTAAGTGGCAATGGGCAGGGCACATTGCACGCAGAACGGATGGCCGCTGGGGCCGAAAGGTTCTGGAGTGGCGACCGCGTACCGGAAGACGTAGCGTTGGAAGGCCTCCCACAAGGTGGACGACCTGGTCAGGGTTGCCGGAAGCCGATGGATGCAAGACGCACAGGACCGGTCTTTGTGGCGGCGCTTGGGGGAGGCATATGTCCAGCAGTGGACGTCTTTCGGCTGAAATGATGATGATGATGAGTAGGTAGCTACGTAATTCTAGCTTGAGAGTCGTGTTGTGTCGTGGCTTAACAGTTAAGAGTTGGTAGCTGTATAGCCTAATCTTCCTACGATCATTCAGTCCTCCCCGGGCCACACGACGCTCTCGATCCAGGACACATAGTGGTACACGCGGGAGTACATGCCCGCCTCCCCGAGGTACCCGCAGGCCTTCCCGAACGATGTCACTCCGATGACCGTGTGCAGACAGTGCGCGACTTGCGACCTCACTTGCAGAGGACCTCCGCTGTCGCCCTGAGGGGACAAATCGACGTTAGAATGGAAATAAGATAAAGAAAGAAAAAAAAGTTTTTTTGCGCAAGAGTAGGTAAGGCCCATACCATAAAAAAACCACTAACTACTAAAAATATGCGACACACCCGCACAAAACGGCTGATGCTCAGCAAAAACCTGGGGATCATGTGTTAAACAGAGCCACAGCGCTGATTTTCAGCACCAGCCGAATTTAATAAACTGAGAGCAATTGTTACCCGAGTGGCGAAGGCCCCGAATTACAAGTTGTAGGTCGCGGGTTCAAACCAAGCCTATTACTTTGTGAAGTTAATTTCATTATCACTGCTCTCAAAACGACGAATACAGTACGAGTCACCATCAACGATTGTATCACTGCTTACCATTAGGTTTTTTTATGTGGGTAAAAATCATTAAAAGACGTCTCCGCGCCGCCGGCGCCGGCGGTGAGGCGGGAGACAGTGTCATACTTTTATTGTCTAAAAAACCCCACTCCTTCTTTGCTTTCGTTCCAGGGCCTCGGGTGAAGTTTTCATAATAAATTAATAACCCATGACCCCAGTTGGTTTCGACCCAGCTAAGCCCGTTACCATCAGGTGGGATCGCAGTCAAAAAACATTGTTTACTAGTGTCAGCTATCTTAACCCACACTAGGGTTTATTCCAGTAGTTATCAAAAATCAAAGAATTTATTTCAAACTAACGTTCTGCCAGTAGCTTCACCCTCCTGAAAGTAGGGTTCTGGTTACAACCTTTAGACCCCTATTACATCCATTTAGGACCTGAATTTTGAAAAACCCTTTCTTAGTGTTCGCCTACGTCGTAAAAGGAGGCCTTGTGCAAAATTTCATGTTCCTAGGCCTAGTAGTTTTGGCTGGGCGTTGATATGTCAGTCAGACGTAATTTATTTATAATTTGTATGTATTTAGAAATATACATATTCGCTGGGTGCGAAGTATAAGGTGGGGGAACCACGAAACGATCGCAGCGCGCGTCATGGCCAAAAAAAGAACTTTCGGTGGCGGACGCTGTCACTTTTTACTAGTGAGATTTACGGTTTTAGTAAATAAACATGGGTCACGAAGCTTGCTGCGTAGTTAATTGCAAAACCAATGGCAGAAATAGTGATAAAATGAATGATGTTGAGCTAAAACTAATTGTTTTCCTTTCAATGTTGTTTGTGGTTGGAAAATGATGTCGTGTGTGATTGGTCGGAATCCAGTTTTTATGATTAATTTGGCCATGTTTAACTGAAAATACATAAAAGGATGGATTATTGAGAGCACACGCACTCATAAATAATCGTCTGTTATTTACATGAAATGCGTTATTCGATGAAATTTGCTTATTTCTTTACTTACTTCTCATGACGACAGCCATGAAAAATCCGTAATGTACTAAGCGAAATCTATTGACTGCGTCATTTTAGACGAAAAATAAAAAAGACTTGCCTTATATAGATTTAGAATATTTATTGGAATAAATGTAAATTACAATATTTAATTAAAATTGTTCGTTTGTAAATAACTCGTCGTAATGACAGCCGGGCATTTGACGATTCGGAGGCCACCGTATTTGCAACCGCTAGTTGGCGCTGTCATCGCGCACCCAGCGAATAAGTTTGTTTATCAGTTGTCTAGTACCTATAACACAAGCTCTGCTTAGCTTGGGACTAGACTGCGATGTGTGATAGTTGTGGAATATATGTCAGTCAGTCAGTTTCTCCTTTTATATATAGGTATAGTATAGGTAGTCAGAAAAAAAGGGGTCACCATTTACCTCACACGTATCCTTGGTTTCTTTTTCATCCCCGTAACACATCTGCGTGGTAGCGTTGTAGCCATGTTTCAGATTCCTGTTCGGCTGGAAGTGCACCAGACACTTCCTCTCAGAGAATCTGTTCAGGTATACCTAAAACATAGAGTAATTGTTACTTCGGTTTCTTTCTTTCATCGGCTGAGGCATAAATTGGGCATCGACTGCTTTGACAAAAAGGAATGCCTATATACCAGGGCCCTGGAACTAAGGCAGGAAGGAACGGTGGGTCGCTTAGTCAGTAAAAGTCTGACACTGTCTCCCGCTCCGCCCAAAGGCGGGACTAAAAACAAAAGAAAAGTAAGAAAGAAAACATGCTTATTTGGCACTCCATGAAACATGCACAATAAAATAAATAATTACAATCTTAAGATAACATTTAAAAAATTTGAAAAAAAAAGAAAATAAAATTAAGAATATTAGTCTGTCTTACGGCTGTGCCAAACAGGTCCAGTTCAGCATAATGCCAGACAACTATGTAGCAGTTGCCTGACGCTGGTTTTCAACTGAACCTTTGAGTGTAGGTACGGTTTATAAGGCGTTCCTCATTGACTACAACGACAAATTTTGTTCATTTGTATCAAACTGGACTATATTATACCTACCAATATTATATTGAGAGCAGTGGTGGCCGAGTGGTAACGGCCCCGACTTTTTAACCGACTTCAAAAAAAAGGAGGTGGTTCTCAATTCAATTGTATTTTTTTTTTTTTTTTTATGTTTGTTACCTCAGAACTCCGTTGTTTATGGATGGATTTGCAAAATTTTTTTTGTACTTGAAAGGATATACTTCCAGATTGGTCCCATTTTTTTCAAAATCGAGTTATGATGATGGGATCCATGAGAAATCGAGGGAACTCCTCAAATATTATAGGCAACTATATCGTTTTTTTTATATTTTCATCGAGAACTCAAGCATTTACAGTCAAAAAGTAACATTTGATGAGGTGGAACTGGTGAAGAAGATCAGAAATGGCTAACGAAACTTGAAAATCGCATGGATATCACAATCAAGGTAGTTAAGCAACTATGAAAATGCACTATAAACCAATGATCTTAAATAATTATGTTGAAAATGTTATCATCGATCTGATCTGATGATGATGATGGAGCTGAAAGGTAGGCACTGGAACTGCGTAACTAATTAATATATCCTAGCCGTGTTTGGGCTTGTTAGAATTGTCATAAGATGCACTTTGGCTGTAAGGTACTATTGAACTGATGTGATGATGAAGCTGGAAGGTGGAAGGTCGGCATGGGAACTTCAAAATAAAATAATGTATCCTAGCATTGTTTGAGCTTATTAGAGCTGTCATGGGCAATGCTGTCAAGGGCAATGGAAAGGGCTATGCTCGGAGTTTCCTTGCGTGTTCGAACCAGAAATGAAGAAATGCGCAGGAGAACCAGGTTCACCGACATAGCCCGAAGAATCGCCAAACTTAAGTGGCAGTGGGCAGGGCACATTGCTCGTAGAACAGATGGCCGATGGGGCCGAAAGGTTCTAGAGTGGCGACCGCGCACCAAAAGACGCAGCTTTGGAAGGCCTCCCACAAGGTGGACCGACGACCTGGTGAGAATCACGGGAACGCGATGGATGCGAGTCGCACAGAATCGGTCGTTGTGGCGACGCTTGGGGGAGGCCTATGTCCAACAGTGGACGTTTTCTGGCTGAAATGATGATGATGATGAGAGCTGTCATGAGATGTACTCATGAGATGAATCATAAGTATTTCATGCATCATATCATCTCTCCACGAGATCAAAACGATTACACTGTAACAATGTACCTATAATATGTATTCCTACTTATATGACATTGGTAACTTTTTCAAAAGAAATGTAGGAACGATATTGACTTCGTTGCCATAACACATTATAATAAAAAACACTAAACGGCTACAAATAAAAAAAACTTTTTACAAAAAAAAAACCGCCTTCAAAAAAAGCCAAACAATAAAAGTTCCTACACTAAAAAGTTGAAAATAAAAATTTGAATTGCTGCAAAGAAACTTAATTTATAGGTAAACTTATTTGACATTAATATTTTGCAAATATTCAAAATTTATTACTTCTTTTTGGAGTCGGTGCCAGCCAAGGCAAGGAATTACGAATGGGCAACAATCCCTTGAAAAAATACCCCTAACATAACTATAAAACTACTTAGTACCTATTTGCATACTCAAATATATAATACTTAATTAAGACATAAATACATGTTAGACTTCTCTAAAAAAAATCATCCGATTTGCAAATTTTTTTAAAATAAATTATATATACCTACTTACAAAAACCTGCCACATTTTAAGTAAGTACATCGAAAATGTTTAAGCATTATGTATGAAAAATGGCACCGGATATTAAAAAAAGCTACCTAACATTAAGTTTCAACAATAAAAATGATGGCACCGACTCCAAAAAGAAGTAATAAATTTTGAATATTTGCAAAATATTAATGTCAAATAAGTTTACCTATAAATTAAGTTTCTTTACAGCAATTCAAATTTTTATTTTCAACTTTTTAGTGTAGGAACTTTTATTGTTTGGCTTTTTTTGAAGGCGGTTTTTTTTTTGTAAAAAGTTTTTTTTTTGTCGCGGGTTCAAACCCGGCTAGGCGCATTTACTTTGTGTAACTTATTTCATCACCACTGCTCTCAAAACGGTGAAGGAAAATGTCATGAGGAAACCGGCATGTATTAGAAACAAAAATTCGAAGATATGTGACATTCATCAACCCGCACTAGACCCGCGTGGTGGATTCCCATCTCCTCCCCTAGAGAGGAGGCCTGAGTCTCTGCAGTGGGAACCTTATAAGGCTGATGGTATGCTATGCTACAATACACTGGACTATTTTCCATTACCTCTTGAAGAGTGTCAGACAGCTCACGATCCCTGCCCAGCTTGCCCCACCCCGTAGCCACCGCCTGTCTCTGATCCTCCACAGGTTCGTCCAACAGAGTGAAGAGCTTCTGGAACTCTTTGAGCTGATCTTCATTTATTTCTTCATTATCATCATCATCATCTTCGTCATCATCTTTAAACTTGATTATTTCATCATCCTTGTCTTTGAAGAATTTGCCTTGGACGTCCAGGCATGCTGGGAATACGGCCTTGTTGTATGTTACACTGAAACAATTCATATTTATTTATTTATCTATTTTATCTTTACATAGTATAAAACAAAGTCGCTGTCCCTATAATGCTTAGGTCTTTAAAACTTCGCAACGGATTTTGATGCGGTTTTTTTTTAATAGATAGAGTGATTCAAGAGGAAGGTTTGTAGTTATAATATATTTAATATCACAATTGGACCCGTGCAAAGCTGGGGCGGGTCGCTATTATATATATAAAAGAAGAAACTAACTGACTGTCATATCAACGCACAGCCAAAACTACTGGTACTAGGAGTGTGAAATTTTGTACAAGGCTTCCTTTTATGACGTAGGTGAACACTGAAAAAGGATTTTTCAAAATACAGCTGCTAAAGGGATCATGTAATGGAGATCTAAAGTTTTTATGGAGAACCCTACTTTCACGCGGGCGAAGCCGCTAGCAGAAGACTAGTGTTTTATCCTTTTGACGTAAAAAACTCTAAAACCCTCTAAAAATAACTTACAGTTTGTCAGTTTCAAGCAAGGCGATGTCGTGGTACTTGGAGGGAGGACGGTACTCCGGGTGAGGGACGATCCTCTTCACGTTGTACACTTGCCACAGGTCTTCAGGGTCGGAACGCTTCAGGATGCCCAGGACCACGAACCGAACTGGTCCTCTGAAAATAGATCATGATGATGCAGTTTATTTATTTATATAGGTACTAGCGACCCGTCCAAGCTTCGCACGGGTACTAATATTGAATATATTATGCATGTATTATTAAAATAAACCGTCCTATTGAATCACTCTATCTATTAAAAACCGCATCAAAATCCGTTGCGTACTTTTAAAGATCTAAGCATGTAAACAAAGTTTTCTTTCTCTATGTATAGGGAAAGCAAACTTTGTTTTTTATACTATGTAATGATGATGTTTGCAATAGACTTACAAAGATATAATAAACTGTCTGATATATGCTGTGTTTTTATTTTTTTATTTTGTTAGTATATCGAAAAAGGCGCAAGTCGTCCCCCACGAAGTTAAAAACTGACCAGAGCAGATTTTAACGCTATTTTTATTATATTTCTACTGCATAAATGAGATACAAGAGTAAGTGTATTGAAAAACGTCGTTTGACACACGTGCAGATTTGTCACTGCAGCCCTCGGCACCATAACACACTCTCATTACGGCTCGTGCGAATTCCACCTCGGTCGCAATGACAAACTTTCTGCACTTGTATCAAAATGTTGGTACCTTTTTGGGTCTGATATGCAGTGCCCAGCAGTGAGGATGAACTTCTCACTGATCAGCGAACCTCCACAATGCCACTGAGCTGAGGCTCTATCTTCCCCGTAACCTAGCAAAGCCTGGAAAACAAATCAGAGAAACGATATGTATTTTTAGGGTTCCGTAGTCAAAAAGGAACCCTTATAGTTTCGCCAAGTCTAACCGTAATTATAATATGAGCATTTTTCAAAACTTTTTTAAATAAGTATTTTACTATCCCGAAAGTATATTCTTTCAAATAATAATAGAAAAAAGTTAAAAATTGGTTCATGCAATCCAAAATTACCACCGGGTACAGCGCCATGTGTTACAAATTTATACCGGACCGTAGATGTCTCAACAACATAAGGGTGGATATTTCCCGGCGGATGACCGATGGTAAAATTGAGATGGCGGAATCAAATCGTGCAATTCCCGCGCACACTCTCCAAAATGCATCCTGTAGAAAACCGAGAGAAGTCAAGAGTGAGTAAAGTTCTTACCATATGTGTAAAGTTGTACCTCTTCGCATCTGTGCCTCCTACCACAACTGTGGAGAATCCCTTCTTCTTCTTCCCCACATACCCTTTTCTGATGAACTTCTTGCATGGCTGGTCGTCTCTCTTCCAAGCCACTGACATACCTCCCGTCTCGCAGGTCTCTGGCAGGAGGGCCAAGAGATCGATGCATTCTGAAAGAATATACACCGTTAAATATTTATTGTTTTAATCCCGTGGAGGGTCGATCCGATACATGAAACATTATCACTACATAGTATAAAACAAAGTCGCTTTCTCTGTCCCTATGTCCCTTTGTATGCTTAAATCTTTGAAACTACGCAACGGATTTTGTTGCGGTTTTTTTAATAGATAGAGTGATTCAAGAGGAAGGTTTATAGCTATAATATATCACCTTTGCACCCGTGCGAAGCTGGGGCGGGTCGCTAGTCAATTAATAAAGAAGAAATAAAAAAATGAAATAGTTTGTAGGATTTCGTAGTCAATAGGGAATCCTTATAGTTTTTCTTTTCTGTTTATCAGACAGACAGACAGACTTGGTGAAACTTCATAGTTTCGCCTTGTAGCGGGTAGTCAACAAGGAACTCTTATGGGTTCCTTGTTGACTAAGGAACCCTAAAAAATGGAATCAAATTCCGTTGCGTAGTTACAAAGATATAAGCATACATGGGGATAGACAGCGGGAAGCGACTTTGTTTTATACTATGTAATGATTGTATTGTAGATTGCTAGTAATTATCAAAATCATGAACTTACTATTTTCCGCCTTTTGACTACTCTTATAGAATACTGTTCCATCTTTGCCTATAATTGCTTCCCTGAAATAAAAAAATTATAACATGTGATATCCACCAACCGCACTGGGCCCGCGTGGTGGATCACGGCCCATTAGGAGCCTAGAGAGGAGACCTGAGTCCCAGCAGTGGGATAAATGCATTCATAAAATGACAAATATTCGTGAAACCATAATTAAGAATTTGTGATGCAATTAGTAATCATGCATTGCCATCCAACGTGGCAATGCTGCCAGCGTTATGGGCACTTTTACCATTGATATCGATGTGGATGAATATTTTGATCCCAGTTTGTACATATTCTATTATTGTTTTTAATAAGTTTTAATGTTAATTATTTGTTTAGTTGTATATTTTACTGCATATTTCTAAATAAATTTATATTTCCAAATAAATATAAATACTTTTTTCATGGTATCCCGCCCTTGGGCGGAGCGGGAAACAGTGTCAGACTCTTACTGACTAAACAACCTACACCGTTCCTATGTTGCCATCTATACCAGGGCTAGAGCTTTCCTTTCAGACACAAACCCTTGGCCCTGGCTTCGACCATTCTGCAGGGTCCCTACGGTTGCTGACAACTCCTTGAGGCGCGCGGAAACAGACCTACGGCGCGCCGATGACGAATTAATGTTATTATTTATATGAAAATTTACTTGTAATTCCAATTTTCAACAAAATCACCATATTTTAATGTTCAAAAGTTGGTAGCCTTCAGTGTTTGTGCGACGTCTCTCCGCAGACCATGTTCCACCTTCCATCCTGCAGCACGTGCCCCTATTACCTGTTCACGTAGGGACCTAAGGACAGCGTCAGTGGACAGCATTGCCGTGGCCGAATACTGGGTCAGGGAAGGAATTTAACTGGTTTTGCCATCGACATTCTAAGAAGAAGTATAGTAAGGGAGCTTGGGGACGAGGCTGCGAAGTCTACAACCCTCTTAGACTGGGGGATTTCATCAGACAGAGATATAAAAAATAATCCTATTCGCTGGGTGCGCGATGACAGCGCCAACTAGCGGTTGCAAATACGGTGGCCTCCGAAATATCAAATGCCCGGCTGTCATTACGACGAGTTATTTGCAAACGAACAATTTTAATTAAATATTGTAATTTACATTTATTTCAATAAATATTCTAAATCTTTTTTATTTTTCGTCTAAAATTGAATTCCGACCAATCACACACGACATCATTTTCCAACCACAAACAACATTGAAAGGAAAACAATTAGTTTTAGCTCAACGTGTGCAAGATGTGAAAGAAATTAAATATGAAGAGTACGCAGCAAGCTTCGTGACTCATGTTTATTTACTAAAAACGTAAATCTCACTAGTAAAAAGTGACAGCTTCCGCCACCGAAAGTTCCTTTTTGGCCATGACGCGCGCTGCGATCGTTTCGTGGTTCCCCCACCTTATACTTCGCACCCAGCGAATAATATGGTTGAGCTGAGTGGTGCTGATATGTGCGTCATGTGAACGTGAACGGGCGCTGTCAATTGAGATTGGTCATCTCTTAGCTGTCAATGGTTTATTTTAATATCTATATTTAGAATAGTTTGTGTTTATTATTATTATTTACATTGTTCTCACATACTAGCATCAACAAGAAACATGTAAACGAGATATTTGTAATAATTAGGTACCATAATTGAAAAGAGTGTCCATGGAGTTTCTTGCACATTCTTCTCCATAGACGCTTTGGAATGTGCAATTAGCAACATTTTTTTTTAGGACAGACTGACTTGACGTTTCAAAAGTGCCTGTAAATGGTTTATTTGGAATAAAATGATTTTGACTTTGACTTTGAATCAAAAATATTTATTTGTCCGAATATGATACAACAGATGTTACAGTTTTGATTCCAGCATATCCTGCCATACTATGGCGTACAAATATTTCTGTATTTGAAAGTCTATTTATTACTCATTATCAAATACGAATTAATAAAATGTCAATATTATACAATTAAAGTTGCAAAATCACTTGTAAATATTAATAAAATTAAAAATTAAGATTGCCATGTCGCAAAAGTCATAGAGTAAGTGTACCTTGCATCACTAACTAATTCGCAATCGGTGCAGCAAACAATTGGCTCTCGTCCTTGAAATGAACATATCTGAAAAACATAAGGTATATCATCTTACTAATATTATAAATGCGAAAGTTACGATGTTTGGATGTTTGTTACTCAATCACGCCAAAACGGCTGGACGGATCTGGATGAAATTTGGCACAGGCATAGGATACACTCCGGAATACGACATAGGCTACTTTTTATCCTGGAAACCCTAACCCCAATACCACGCGGGCGAAACCGCGGTTAAAAGCTAGTTTTTAAATACGTGCCAGATTTGTATGTTGATATGTTTCGGCACAGATATAAATATACCTAGATAACGCAAAAGCAACTACTTCGCGTGCCTAGCTTACATACAAAAATCGTAAGTGGTCTCTTTCGCGGTCAGTCTGCATTGGTATACAGCGCTAGTCGGACATCAATTAAACATATAAAAATGGTTAATTGTGCGCAAGGCGGGATTGGAGCGAGGGGGACGCCGTACGCGGCGGCGTCTTTGAATCGATTTGATTTTCCCATCACAAATAGTACTTATGACGCCACTAGCTTTTGCCCGCGGCTTCGCCCGCGTGGTATTGGGGTTGGGGTTTCCGGGATAAAAAGTAGCCTATGTCGTATTCCGGAGTGTATCCTATGCCTGTGCCAAATTTCATCCAGATCCGTCCAGCCGTTTTGGCGTGCTTGAGTAACAAACATCCAAACATCGTAACTTTCGCATTTATAATATTACCTAGTAAGATAATAGGTAATCAAAAAATGGCACGTTTGGTTTCCATACAGATCGTGATGCTTGCGTTATCTAGGTAACGAACCAATGTGTTTACCCCCTGGGTTAGTAAACATCATACCTACCGTTGGATGTTTTCTTTTTTTCACATCTAGGAATGCTGATAAACACTTGTATATGTGCGCGCACTTCCCCGCAATTCCCTCCGTCTCGCACGGTTCTCCTGGAGATAGAAAGATACGTACATCACCATCATGACCCTTGTCCTTTCCCAGCTTGGAGTCAGCCTTTAGACTAACCGGTTTTTTTTTTATGGTCGGTAAAAATGTAAAAATCATCCACGACGAACCCTACTCTTAGGCGGAGCGGGAAACAGTGTAGACTCTTACTATTTAAACCACCCAAGGGAGCGTTCAAGTATTACGTAACGCAAGTTTTGAAGATTTTTGACCCCCCCTCCCCACTTGTAACGCACCGTAACTTTTTTCTGTACCCCCCCTCCCCCTCTCTAAACGTTACGTAACATTCAAAGTGAGCATTTTTACCTAAACTTTTCTTTATTTTTCAGCTTTTTTTAGCCGTTGTCTAAGACCAGACTAATACAATCGAGGGATTCCTAAATGAAAAGTACCACTTATATAAAAAAGGTTGCCATTTTGGGAGTTTTCATTTCCTAATTTTTTATTAAAAAAAAAACAATGTTACGTAACGTGTAGTAAGAAAGACCCCCCCCCGTCCCTGTAACGCATCGTAACGTTTTACGAGACACCCCCTCCCCCCCAAATCGCGTTACGTAATACATGAACGCCCCCCAACCCTGTTCCTAAGTTGCCTTATTAAGGAACTTAGGGACTCTGCACAAGGGTCGAAGCCAACTGGGGCCAAGGGTTTGTGTCTGAAAGGGAGGCTCTGGCCCAGCTACATAAGGCAGTGTAGGATCAGGGTGGGTATTTTAATCAGTGGTTGGCTTCAAAAGGCCCAGCACACACCGCCGTGCGGCGGAGCGTAATTGAAGTCAACTATTTAATTTAAACCTTAACTTCCTTAACATATACGGTCTACAATAGTACATTTTGATACAAGTGCAGGAAGTTTGTCATTGCGACCGAGGCGAAATTCGCACGAGCCGTAGGCGAGTGTGTTATGGAGCCGAGGGCTGCAATGACAAATCTGCACGTGTGTCAAACGACGTTTTTCAATACACTTACGACTTGTGAAATATTTATTTATTTATTTATTTTAAACTTTATTGCACACCAAAATGAGGACAGGATATACAAATATAAAAACTAAGTGTACAATGGGCGGTCTTATCGCACAGGGCAATCTCTGACAGACAACCTTAGGATGGACTAAAATGAAAGGAGATAGATTTAAAAAAAAAGAAAGAAATAAAGAAAGAAAGAAAAAAAATTAATCGTATCTCAAACATACAGTAGAAATATATAAGTATAGCATTCAAATCTGCTCTGGTCAGTTTCTAATTTCGTGGGGGTCGCCCAGCGACTCTGGGGGACGCCTCGCGCCTGATTCGATAAACTAAGTAAAACAAAATAATCCCCCGTGACCGTGACGATAAGGAAGGAATAAAAAAGCCCTTGTTGTGATAAACTCAAAAAAGCACTTGGGTGATATACATGCTATATTGAACCTAATAGGAGTGCGATAAGAGGCAGTTTTCGAGTAAGTGTATTGAAAAAGAATAAATTCACTTGCGGCGCTCAGAGCGCCTTCAAGCTACTACAAGAACATGCTCGAGTGTTTGTAGACCGTATGTTAAGGTAGTTAGGGCTTATATGTTGTTGTATGTTGTCTTCAATTGCGCCGCGCCTCCAGCGGTGTGCGCTGAAGCAAAATCGACGTTTCTCGTTATTGTATGTTTCTTATTTAACACCGACTCCCGATTTCCGAAATCAAATGTATTTTGATCCTTTTTTTAAACTCTCAAGTCTTTTTTCAGTGAAAACCGGGTTTTTTATTTATTTCGATACCTGAATGTTTGAATGAGCCCCAATTCTTAAAAAAAAATGATGTTGATAAAAAAATCAGGTTATATATTTTCCGTCACACATGATTATTTTTGTTTGTTGAGACAAAGGTCAAAGTGTCGTTGTGTGACGAACTCACCGCTGCACCGGTGACTCAAGAAACATAGATCAAGTTTCAACAACGTTAATGAAATAATAAATATATTTGTCCAGTTAATATAATGTCTGGACAATTTAAGAAAAAACTGCGATCATCAATTTACTAGATCAAGGATTAAGAACAAAATCATACCTCAAAGTGACCCAGAATACATATATATTTTTAATTTTATTTGAATTAATATAAGCAATTATGGAAATAATGAGGTTTAATCTACACTAATATAATAAAGAGGTAAAGTTTGTTTTTTTTGTTTGTAGGGGGTAATCTCTGGAACTACTGTTTCGATTGGAAAAATTGAAGCTATAATAGAAAGCTGCTTTACTCCTGAGTGACATAGGCTATAAATAATCTATATAACATGGATATTAACTGAGCTATCACAACTTTTGTCTCACAAATTTTCCGCGGACGAAGTCGCGGGCAGAAGCTAGTATACAATATTAACAATGGCGCTTATTCTATTTTCAAATCGATGTCATCAAACAGAGATCGGTAATCTAGTAGAATGATCGAAGAGAAAAACGTCTATGCAAACGGCAAGCAATGGGTAGCTCGCCGTCCGGTCGTCTGGTAGCAGTCTAGACCGAGCCCAAGTCGTCGATGGCGCGCTCCTTTCCCGCCTCAAGGAGTTGTCAGACCGTAGGGTCGAAACCTCCCGGAGCTGAGGGTTGGTGCGAAAGCGTTACACCGGGGCTCTGGGAATAAGGCAAGGAAGGTACGGGGTTTTTTTTTTTTTTTTTTTTTTATGGTAGGTGAAAATCATCCAATGACGAAACCCGCTCTTGGGTGGAGCGGGAGACTAGTGTCAGACTCTTACTGACTAAAAAACCTACCCCGTACCTTCCTTGCCCTATTCCTGGAGTCGAGGTAACAGTTTCCCACCACCCTCTAGACTCCGGGAGGCTTCGACCCTGAAGGGCCCCTGCAGTTTGCTGACAACTCCTTGAGGCGCGCGGGAACGGTGCGCGCCGTTGACGACTAGGACTCGGTCTTACAGACGACCGGACGGCGAGCTACCCATTGCTCACCGTCCGCGAGCCAGTGTCTACGGTGGCCGGATATCGGCAGGATCGCGGCGGCGACGGCTACGGCGAGTACGCCGTTGCCTTTGCCTTATGCGGTCGGCCTCCTCCCTTACGAGCATTACTGCTTCGCAGAAGGAGGCGGCCGCCCGCCATTCCTCTTCGCTGCGGACCATGGCCTGAACCAGGGCCCGGCGCGAGAGGTCGCCGCCGCCGATCACCCCCACGAGGACACGGCGATGCTCTTCCCAAGCAGGGCACACCTCCACCGTGTGCTCCACCGTGTCCTCCGGGCTCGCCTCACAGTGGCGACACCCGGACGTCTCTTCCGCACGAATCCGGTGCAGGAATCTCCCGAAGGAAGGTACGGGGTAGGTTCTTTAGTCAGTAAGAGTCTGACACTGATTCCCGCTCCGCCCAAGAGTGGGTTTCGTCATTTGATGATTTTTACCTACCATAAAAAGAAATCATACTGTCCTACAAAATGCAAAAACCTTGAGAAAAAATTAATAACGAGGGCTAACTTTGAGCACCTTGTATAACGGCAATATAAATTAAACTAAAATGACCCCCGTTGCTATGACTACGCAGTCCTCCGCATCTATTACTGCGTCTTGAAGGTCAATCGCCATTTATGTTCAATTAACAGCCGGCCGTCAGATCTTGGCAAGTCTGAAGTTAGAAACTCGTACACATTAGAGATATAAAAAACAAATGTCAATAACAGTTTTTAACAGCAATAACAACTGCAAATTGCATTTACTTGTTTAAACCATTTATTTTTTCACGAGTTTTCAAGCGCTAAAATTCGCAGAGTCAAAAAGTAAAGTCTTCAGACTCGCCAAAATCCGACGGCCGTACTGTATAATATACAAATACAAACCTTCTAATTTGTCGAATGAAGACTGCACACATACAACACTAACTATAAATAATAATAAAACACTAGAAAACTTATTACACATATTTATACAGACGTAAAACTGTGACTATTAAACTTGTACAAAAGACCTTGTTATTGTTCTAAAATACATATTATTACTAAGTATTAATACAAGTAATAAAGACTTGGTATTAGTCAAACGATTTAAAAACTAGTTAGTTCAGTATTTTATATTATTTTCCTGTTTTGTCGCTGTTGTTATGACATAACACATTGCAGTAAGATGCAGTGTCTCGATCGTACAGTACGGCCGTTTGATCTTGGGGAGTCTGAAGTTAGACTGCGAATTTTAGCGCTTGAAAATGAGTGCAAAAATAAAGGTTTATAAAAAATAAATGCTAGTAACAGTTTTTAACAGCAATAGCAACTGCAAATTGCATTTATTAATGTAGGTACCATTTATTTGTTTACGAGTTATCAAACGCTAAAATTCGCAGAGTTATTCACCCCGTTTTACGGTATATTAGTACTCTGTGATCTGGGTGTAATTTATTTTTTTGACGTATGTATTTAGAAATGTATGTTTATCAGTTGTCTAGCTGTTTGACATATCTTTGTCTACAATCTCTGCTTAGCTTGGGACTAGACGACGTTGTGTGATAGTTGTGGAAATATTAAAATATAGTTGCGTTTGTATATCTATACATTTATTTATATTTCTTTGAGGATTAAGAGGGGCCAAAGCCAACTCGCAAAGGCCATTTAAATAACTTTGTTGGAACGTGTTACCAACCGATGGCGACGATTATACTTATCTACACTAATATAATAAAGAGGTAGTTTGTTTTTTTATTATTTATTTGTTTGTAGGAGGTAATCTCTGGAACCACTGGTCCGATTGGAAAAAATTTAGCAACAATATAAAGCTGCTTTACTCTTGAGTGGCATAGGCTATTTTATGTACGCGGGCGAAGCCGCTGACAAAAGCTAGTAAACTATAGAAAAAACAATTCTGCTCACATTGCACATCAATCACAACATGTAAGTTATTAAGTGAAAGAGAAAAAAAAAGATTTTGGATTGTGTGAACCGATTTTTTTGTTTTGTATTTTTATTTGAAAGAAAATACGCTCATGACAATGAAATATATAAAAAAGTTAAAAAAAAAACGCTTGCATGTACGGTTAATATTGAAAATTAGTTCATAACGTTTTTTTTTAAATTTTCCAAAAACTGTTCATCCTATCAAGTTCAAAATAATTTTCCTAGAAAGTTTACTTAAAGTTCTACTTTTAAGATATTTTTCATATTTTTTAAACTTATGGTTAAAAAGTTAGAGGGGGGGACGCCTCATTTTTTTCTTTCGGAGCGGTTATTTCCGAAAATATTAATATTATCAAAAAATTATTTTACGGGACCCTTAATCATTTTTAAATACCTATCCAACAATATATCACATGTTATGGTAGAAATGAAAAAAAAAATCACTTTCCACTCTATGTGTAAGGGAGGTATCCTAATTAAACATTTTTTACCACTTTTTGTTTGTGCACTTTGTCGGCATGGTTGATATACATATTGATACCAAATTTCAGCTTTCTAGTGCTAACGGTTGCTAAGATTATCCGCGGACGGACAGATAGACAGACTTGGCGAAACTATAAGGGTTTCTTGTTGACTACGGAACCCTAAAAGGGTCAAGGATAAAAAAAATATTATAAGACTTTTCAAAAGTAATAAAAAATAAAACATCACATTAAAATTAATCATTTATTCTCCTTAACAACATCTTTTAATCTTAGCTCCTTCTCTAACACTTAAAAATCATGTCGAAAGTCTCAAAAGTCTTGAAAGTCGAAGTCTATTCAGAGTCGCTGGAGTCGGAGGCGGCTTCAGCGACTTCGGCAGTAAACTTGTACTCCTGGTCAGCTCCCAGGTAGGCGTCAGACATGAAGTACAGTGTGTAGGTGTGACGACCTGAACTGCCGCATACGAAGTCGAGACGAACCTGCGGAAAGGAAGATTATATTAGACTTTATTTATAACAAAAGCGAGCGGCGAGCAATGAGTAGTTCGTTGTCCACAAGTCTCTCCCTCCATTCCCTAGAAATAGCTTTACTCGACTACCCCCATTCATTTTTGCTAAATATACACGGCCAAATTAAAAAAAAGTGCTTTATTTTTTAAGTTTATAAAAAATAAAGCACTTTTTTAAAACTCGGAATTAATTTGCGCATGTACAACATTAATATGATTAAGTCAGCATCAGCTGAGCGACTTCAATGACCTGTAGGTAGGTAGTACGCAATGAGCAACAACTACCTACAATGTCATTGACTCGTTTACTTAAAAAAATAAATTTTGGACATGCGTATATTATATTAATACAAATTTTAGACAAAAAAGTTTTTGTTTTATTTTATCTTTATAAATCGATACTGTTTCATGTACCGGATCGACCCTCCACGGGATTAAAACGATCAAAATTCAACGGTGTATTTTTACTAACGAAACTATATATATGTATATATATATACACCTACAAACTTAAAATTTGGCAGGTAGGTTCTTTATAGGGTGTAGACATCGAGTAAGAGCGAATTCTACGAAACTCCTCTCCTTAGGAGGTAAAGCGAATTCACGCGGGCGAAACCGCTGGCAAAAGCTAGTAACATAATCCATATACAAAAGGAGAAACTGACTGACTGACATATCAACGCACAGCCGAAACTACTGGGACTAGAGTATGAAATTTTGCACAAGGCTTACTTTTATGACGTAGGCCTAAGTAAGGATTTTTCAAAATTTAGCTCCTAAAAGGATGAAAGGGGCTCTAAGGTTTGTATGGGGAACCCTACATTCACGCGGATGAAGCCGCTGGCAGAAGGCTAGTCTATATATAAAAGGTGAAACGGACTGACTGACATATCAACTCAAAGCCGAAACTACTGGGACTAGGAGCGGGAAATTTTGCACAAGGCTTCCTTTTATGACGTAGGTGAACACTAAGAAAGGATTGTCCCAAATTCACCCCCTAAAGGGATGAAACGCGTGTCCAAAGTTTGTGCGAAATCCACATTCCACGCGGGCGAAGCCGCAGTGGTGGCCGAGTGGTTCTCGACTTCAAACCCAGCCAGTCGCATTACTTAGTGTAATTTATTTCATCACCACTGCTCTCATAACGGTGAAGGCAAACATCGTGAGGAAACCGGCATGTCCTAGAACCAGGAATTCGAAGACATGTGACATCCACCAACCCGCACTGGGCCCGCGTGGTGGATTACGGCCCATTCCCTCTCCTAGGGAGGAGGCCTGTGTCCCAGCAGTAGGAACATTAAAAAGGCTGATGATGATGATGAAGTCGCTGGCAGAAAGCTAGTATGTTATGGTATCTTACCTTAGCACTACGCGCGAGTGACACCCTCTTGATGGAGAGCAACGTATTGCTCTTAGGATCACCGATGACCACCCACCATCCTTCTTCGCGTTTCTGAAATAATAAAAAGAAATAAAATTATTGGCAAATGATCTGAGAAATCAGAATGCCCATAAAGCATTTGTTCTAGACTGTTATTTTTTAATCTTCGAAAATCGTTACGTTTTCTTTCAAGCTGAAAAAATCATTCGATGACATCTCTCGCCCTTGGGCAGGGCGGTAGATAATTTCAGACTTTTACTGATCAAAAACCCACTCCTGTTCCTTCTTTGCCTTCACATAGCCCATGGCTCGAGTAGACTTCGACCCTGCTGGGTGCCTACAATTTGCTGATATCTTGAGGCGTGCGTAGAACAGCACCTGCAGTCGACGACTTGGGCTCAGTCCTGACTGTTACCGGATAGTCGGACGGCGAGCTACATATTGCTCGCCTTCTTCATGCTCATGTATTCCGTGTTTCTCACCTGAGGGAAGAAAGGCGCGATGACCGGCCCGACGATATCATCTTCTCTCTCCAGTGATACTTCTACCACGATGGGCTTGCCGGCGCGGAGGTGACGCTCGTTCTTGACCTGAAAAAATAACAAATTATTAATTAAATAATACTATACTTTTCTTATTTTTTATGGTAGGTAAAAATCATTCAATGACGAATCCCGAATTTGGGCGGAGCGGGAAACAATGTCAGACTCTTACTGACTAAACCAACCAACCCCGTTCCTTCCTTGCATTAATCCCAGAGCTCTGGTGTTACGCTTTCGCATCAACCCTTGGCTCCAGGAGGCAAATAATACTATACTAGCAGTGGTGGTCGAAAAAGACCCTGACGAGTTGTAGGTCGCGGGTTCAAACCCAGCTAAGCGCATTATTTTTGTGTAAATAATTGTGTAATTTATTTCATCACCACTGCTCTCATCCGAGGAAGATGACGAGGATGCTTATGGAGAGGTGAGGAAAATTTTTGGATCGAAAACAGAAGCTGCGCAGTTCTCGGATCTGAATCGCAACCATTTGGTTGATATTGTTGAGGGCAGTTGTGGTGGCCGAGCAGTAACTGCCCCGACTTATGAGTTGTAGGTTGCGGGTTCAAACCCAGCCAAGCGCATGTTACATTGGGTAGATTTATTTCATCACCACTGCTCTCAAAACGGTGAACGAAAACGTCGTGAGGAAACCGGTATGTCCCAGAACCAAAGACATGTGACATCCACCCACCCGCACTGGGCACGCGTGGTGGATTATGGCCCATTAACTCTCCTAGAGAGGAGGCTTGAGTCCCAGGAGTGGGAACATTATAAGGCAGAAGCTAAGTGCTAAGCGCTACACTCTTGAAAAGTTCCATGTTTTGTCCTAGAACCAAAAATTGGAAGACATGTGACATCCACCAAACCGCATTGAGCCCGCGTGGTGGATTATGGCCCATATCTAGAGAGGAAGCCTATGTCCCAGCAGTGGGAACATTAATAAAGCTGATGATAATAATGATGATTCTCTGTTCAGACTGTTTTTGCTAGGGGCTTCTAGGACATGCCGGTTTGGTATGTCCTAGAACCAAAAATTCTGTATCCGGTATGTGACTGACCTCATAGGTGAGCTCGACATTGGGGTATCTGTTACAGAAGCGCGCCACGTCGGCCATCTCGGTGGGCGACAGCTGCAGCAGCTTGGCGCGCGCGTTGTCCTCCAGCTCCATCACGTCGAACACCGTCTCCACGCCCTGGACATGGAGAAGTATATTAGTTCCGTTTTATTTCCATTTACGATTACACATTTTAGAAAAAAAAAGAAATTTTACAAAAAAGTCATTTAGGTAAATAAAAAGCTTATTCTATATATATAATATACTAGCTTTTGTCAGAGGCTTCGCCCGCGTGCATAAAATATAGCCTATGTCACTCAGGAGTAAAGCAGCTTTCTATTGTTGCTAGAATTTTTCCAATCGGACCAGTAGTTCCAGAGATTACCCCCTACAAACAAAAAAACAAACTAACAAAAAAACAAACTAGTGTTAGTAGTATTATATTAGTGTAGATTTTCGCAAAAAATGTTATAATAACTGTATAATAAGTTTAATTTAAAAAACGTGAAAATTCTTTAAAAAAAAAATTAAGAAAATCCGACGAAAAATCCGCTACGGTGGTCTACCATCATGTACTTGGATCCACGGTATTCGTCTATGCGACTATGTCCAAGACATCCTGTATACTGATCCATATTGCGATGATAAAAATTGCAAATAAAATGCAATTTTTATAGCCCCTTTACAGGGCTCTTTACATTGATGACATTAGTGCAGTTTTGACGTTCACGCAGTGTGACAGCGCTGGCAGTTTTAAAAGTTTTGTTAGACGACATAATGCCAATGAAGCGCTGCAGCGGACTTTTGTATTAACTTTTCAGTATTTTGCCAAATATTTTTAATAAACGTGCTTGTTTATCGTTAGGATATAAGGCGATGGTTTTCTAGTTAATGGCGTAATTTCGCGTGATTTTTTTTTAATTGCATTAAATTAGTGCTTGACTGTGATCCCATCTAATGACCCAGTGATCCAACCGTTGATGGTAAGGCGCACTAGTTTATTAAGAGCCTATTCACTCTAGCCTTGAAGACACCTAAATTATAATCAGACGGAAAGACTGCAGCTGGCAAACTGTTCCAGTCCCTCGATGTATGCGGTATAAATGACGAGGCAAATGATGTAGATGTCTTTTTTACGGTAGGTAAAAATCATCCAATGTCGAATCCCGCTCTTGGGCGGAGTGGGAGACAGTGTCAGACTCTTACTGACTAAAAAACCTACCCTATTCCTTCCTTGCCGTATTCCCAGGTCCTGGTGTTACGCTTTCGCATTTCACAAAACTTTTTGTTTGTTCCTTACCTTCTCTGCGCAGCGCTGCACCAGCTCGGCGGTGAAGTGCGGCAGCTGGCGCAGGTAGGAGTCCTTGGCCCACATGGCCTGCGTCACCATCTGCGCCAGCTCCATGGCGGCCACCGCGGGCGACAGCCAGCCGCTGCTCGACACCACGTCCACGCACGCGCAGATCAGACGGATGGCCTGGGGAAGACATTTGGAAGTTAAAGAAAAAAGCAAATTGAATAAATAACAATTTAATAATAGCCCATGATGGTCGACAATGGCTGATGATGGTCGACAATGGCTGATGATGGTCGACAATGGCCCATGATGGTCGACAATGGCCCACGATGGCCAAAAATGGCCCATGATGGTCGACAATAGCCCATGATGGTCGACCGGATTTACAAAAAAAAATTCTACAAAAGCCATAACATTACCTTAGCTAGAACGAGCGCGGTGTCGGCCTGCAGCTCGGCGGGGAGCTGCATCCTGGAGAGGTGAGCTTGTAGCAGTACGTGAGCCTTCACGTGCGGGTCGTTGTACTTCACGCTGCCGCCAGAGGGCGCTGACGGCTTGTGTGGTACTCTGCGGAAGGAAAGAAACATGTTAAAATTACCAGATATTTAATTTAATACAGCCAATTTAATATAGTTATAAATTTTATTTTGACGTGACAACGTCTTAAATTAGGTTGCGGCTGGGAGTCACTTATGAAAAAGTGTAACGCTCGGTAACGTTACGATGAGTCACCGAACGAGAGAGAGGCCCGCCGAATGCCTTGCGTCTCTCTCCCACTCAACTATGATCGGTCTGCCGCGCGCGCAGCACTAGAGAATTAGGACGTTGTCACGTAAAATCTTCGCCCGTAAAACCGACTTTACAGGCAACCATTTTTTTTATAACTACATAAATTTAATAAATAACCCTTATAAACTAACTAATAGTACAGTTAAATATACGTCGTTAGATTACACTCTATCACAGAATACGTAAGAAAAATAAAGATTCACAGCTCCTCCCCTCTTGATAATATTTAGCCTATATGTTGACCTGATCTCTTAGTAATATTCATTTGAAGTAAATCCATACAATACTTTTAGAGTTCAACCTGGACATACATACAGACAAACAGACAAAAATTCTAAAAACTATATTTTTGGCTTCGATATCAATATTGTAGATCACGCCTCAAGTATTCTTTTAAAAAAATATTCATTGCACTTTTATAATAAATATTGTAACAAATTTGAAACTCACTTGGCAGCTAAAGCCTTGATAATGTTCTCCTCGCGATGTCTGATGCAGAGCTCGGAGTACTCGGCCGCCGAGGAGATGATCTCCAGCAGGCCACGGATCTTCGTCTTGTTCGTCAGCGAGAGACTGAATAGTTCTGTAACGAAAATAATATTAGAGGAGCTGAATTATAGAATAAATTATAGAATAAACTAAATCTTATTCGTGTCAAGATTAGAGATTTAGGAGCGGCCAACCCGAGGAACATTTTCATACAACCGCTCTTACGTGATTATGTTGTTATTAAACATCTTCTTCAGATATTTTGGATACATATATCTTGTGAATATTATCTAGGCTTCTATAGAAATCAAAACATCTATTTGTGTAACAGTGATCCAGTAAAGTCCTCTGAAAATCTGCTATTTTACGTGAACTTTGGCTTTCCATAACCTAAAAATATAAAAAAGCACTTCTATAGAAGCCTTGCGCATTTAATCGAGATTCAGTGATGTTATTTTTTTTTTTAATTATTAAGGGCTAATTTACCATGGCTCATGATGGCCGACAATGGTTCATGATGGCGGACGATGACTTATGCTGGCCTACAATGGTTCTTAACGGTCGACAATGGCCCATGATGGCCGACAATGGCTCATGATGGCCGACAATGGTTCATGATGGCGGACGATGGCTTATGCTGGCCAACAATGGCTCTTAATGGTCGACAATGGCCCAGGATGGCCGACAATGGCTCATGATGGCCGACAATGGTTCATGATGGCGGACGATGGCTTATGCTGGCCTACAATGGCTCTTAATGGTCGACAATGGCCCAGGATGGCCAACAATGGCTCTTGATGGCCGACAATGGTCCATGATGGTCGAACATGTCCCATGATGGTCGAAAATAGGCTTGTCTGGCAATGCCTTATGCTGGCCGACAATGGCTCAAATATTTAATATTTTTGTAAATTATTATTTATTACTTGTAAATTATTGCTAAAAGTGCGTCCCACAAATAAAAAAGATTTTCTTCCTTTCTTTTAAAATATTAACAAGATCAATTCTCTCACCTATGGTAGTATAGTTGATGTAGTAGTAAGAGGCGATCATGCCCAAGTTGAGAGGCTGCACGTCCATGTCGTCCTCTATCGCGATGCACTTCGACTGTTCCAGGTCTGTCAGGGTCGTCTCCACCAGCTCTGAGAGGTGGTCTGATAGATGTCTGCGAAAGGAACATCATTTTATTAATAAGGCTTTAAGGATAGGCAGCATAAAAGTTGAACCAACATGGCGCGGCTGGTAATTGGTGACCGAAACTGATTGTAGTCGTGATAACAAACAACTTTTACTGTGGGACCTAACCTGAAATCGCAGAAAAAATCTGCTGCTCAGTACAGCAACGTCCGCCTAACTAGTCAAAGTGTTTGAACTTGCAAGTCTCCCTAATAATTTGAACTAAAATGGCGATCGCCCTTGAATGCGCTGTAACAGATTTTCGAATCTCAATCGAAATGGGCGGTGCTGCGCATAACCTTAGCTGCGACGGCCATTTTGGTTCAAATTATTAGGGAGACTTGGAACCAAGCATTGACCTTTTTTGCGAATGCCAAATTTTTGTCAATGCGAGCATAATTAGGAAGCATTTAGCTAAGTCATTCTTGGCATACACTACTAGACATGCATTTGATCCTATATCATTACATAGTATAAAACAAAGTAGCTTCGTCCCTATGTATGCTTAGATCTTTAAAAGTACGCAACGGATTTTGATGCGGTTTTTTTTAATAGATAGAGGGATTCCAGAGGAAGGTTTATAGGTATAATATATCACCTTTGCACCCGCGCGAAGCTGGGGCTGGTCGCTAGTATTATACACTTCTCATCAAAAAAATCGAAACACCTTGCAAGTTTACGTTTTGTCAGGATTATCAGAAAAATGTGTACATTTAGGAATAAATGTTAAATGTCGTTTAATAGTGAGTAATATGAGCTTATCAAATCTTAATGTTAATGTTCTAAATTTAAATGAATTTTTCATAGGTTTCGTATTTTGTTAAATGAGTCATTTTTATTCCGTATGGAGTATAAAGGAAATGGATAAAACAACACACGTAAATGAAAAAAAAAAGCTAAAAAACGTTTATTTAATAACTTGTATTCCCTCCCCGAGCTCTAATTACTGCTTCCATACGGTTCTTCATCGATCGGATGAGAGTCACGATCACATGCTGTGGTATATTGTCCCATTCCTCTTGGATTGCATCTTGCAGCTGGCTAAGTGTTTCTGGGGCAGGATCTCTTGCTCGAATTCGTCTCTTTAATTCATCCCATAGATGTTCAATGGGATTCATGTCCGGGCTTCTTGCTGGCCATTCCATAATAGAGATATCGACTTCGTTAAGATAATCTCGTACGACGCCCGCGGTGTGAGCCCTAGCATTGTCGTGCATGAATATGAAGCCGTTGCCAATAAAATGTGCATAGGGCATCACATGAGGCTCGAGACACTCTTCGACGTACCGATGACAGTTTAGTGCAGGCAGACGTGGCCCAGACACGAAAGCAAGCTCTGTCTTACCGTCGGCGCTGATTCCTCCCCAAACCGTCCACGAACCGCCACCATAGCTGACCTTTTCTTCAATGCAGCATTGTGCATAGCGTTCTCCGTCTCTTCTGTAGACCTTGTTCCTTCCGTCGTTACCATACAGCATAATTTTACACTCATCAGAAAAGAGAACTTTGCTCCACTGTAGGTATGACCAATTTAGGTGCTCACGTGCAAAGTTAAGGCGCGCTCTTCGATGGTCTGCAGTTAATTTCGGCCCATTTGCTGGCTTATGCGGTACCAGTCCACGATCCTTCAACCTTCTTCTAATTGTAGAGTCACTTACAGCCACCCTTCGTACAACACGAAGCCGCTGCTGCAGTTGAAAAGCGTTAAGGCGTCGATTTCTTAAAGAAGTTGTTACAATAAATCGATCATCTCGCTCAGAAGTGACCCGATTCCTGCCAGATCCTGAACGGCGCGTGAACAAACCAGTCTCCCGATAACGTTTATAGACTCTATGAACAGATGACAGGCTTAGATGCAGTCTTGCAGCCACAACACGCTGACTAAGGCCAGAATCCAGCAATGCCACAACTTGGGCGGCTTCTGTGGGCGAAGTATCCATACGTTTTAGAAAAAAAACCTTTTTTCAGACGTCCCAAAGTCACAGTATTGAAATAAAAAACAAAAAGTTTAAGGATAGGCGCCAATTTTTAGTTTTTAAACGCTAAATGTACTCCAACCCTAAACACACATTTGTCTCAAAACAGTGATTCATTTCGTTTATAAGATAAACAAATGAAATTCTAATTTTGAATTTAGAATTTTCGCTTATTACTGTAATGGCCAAACTGCCAGCTATAATATATGTATTTTTTTTCATCGTATGAATTCTTTTTTGTGTTAAATTCGGACAGAAACAATGAAAACGGAAGTGTTTCGATTTTTTTGATGAGAAGTGTATATTGTGCCAGCTTGGGGCTATACTGGAAACAATGGCTGGCCTGTCAGCCTAGTAGTTAGTGAGCCTGACTGATATGCCGGAGGTCGTGGGTTCGATTCCCACTCAGGACAAATGTTTGTGTGATGAGCACGATCATTTGTTCTGTGTCTGGGTGTAAATTATCTAGAATAGGTATGTATTCAGAAATATATAAGTATGTTTATCAGTTGTCTAGTACTCATAACACAAGCTCTGCTTAGCTTGAAACTAGACGGCGTTGTGTGATAGTTGTTGGAAATGTTAGAATCATCATCATCAGCCTTTTTGATGTTCCCACTGCTGGGACACAGGCCTCCTCTCTATGAAAGGGAATGGGCCGTAACCCACCACTGACAAAAGCTAGTATTGTGTATTTAGTATATTATAGTATAGTACAGGGTTCGGGTACGTAAACAGGCAGACTACGTGGGTAACAGATGCCTCGCCATGCCGCCTCCGCCGGGACCCGGAAAACGAGGAAGGCCTAAGAGGCGTTGGATCGACGTCGTAAGGGACGATATGCGTGCCAATGGGCTTACGGCAAAGGACGCGAAAGACCGAGCGAAGTGGAGGCGTCTTAGTAAGAAAGCGGACCCCGGGCACCGAGGTGAAAGCCAGGGTTGGCAACCGGGACTACCGCTAGGATAATGATGATGAGTATAGATAGTATATCGGGCTGGTGTCCGCAACTCCACGTCTAAAGCGCGTATTTTGCGTATTGTATATTTGTTAATAGAATAGTTACTAATGTTTTTTCGGCCTATGATGAGTTCCCTGACAGTTCATTTTTTTCCGTGACAGGCATACTACCTTAGACTAAAAAAAAATAAACTGGCAAAATAATTAAGAATTGAATGATAATAAAAATACTGCCTTTTGTAAATTAAACAGTAAATTATCGTGATTATAATTTAAGTACATAAAATTAAGTATAAAAAATAAAAAAGTATGAATTTAGAAAATGTGTAATGCGTTGAACGGTACATCTGACTATAGAGATTGACACTACCTAATCGACACTAATCGATAAAAAATAGATGAATCGGAATGGCCATCTTGCAATCGCGACCGCGTCGCGTCAGTACTAGTGCGTCTGCCTAGTATCCTTCCGATATGGATATAAGCTCTAATCAAGAATCAAGTTCTGACAGTGAAGAGTAAATAAATTATTAGTATTTTAAACATACTGCGTTTTATTTATCGCTAGCGGTCCCCCGCGGTTTCGTCGGTGGTATATCAGGTTTTTGCTCTGCCCCCATGATGTTATGTAGCCTATGTGAAAATTAGCAACCCGATTCCACTTTCTTTGCCAACTGATTCGATATTATAAAAAAATCGATTAAATTTCGTTAGGTCTCATCACTTTAATTGTCAGACAAGAACTGTCAGGGAACTCATCATAGGACGAAAACACATTAGTTATATATTTACCTGTGCGTAACTCCCTGCAAGTTGTAGTAATTAGGGTTCTGCGTGAGCCGCCGGTACAGGAAGGTCCAGGTGAGGTAGTCGACGGCGTCTTGTTTGTTCTCGATGGTTTTCGTCACGATCTCGGCGTTCATGTGGTCGTGCAGCCTGTGGTCCAGGTGGCTCTGAGAGATGATGAGGTGGAAGTTAGTGGGTGGTCGTCGAAGCTGTATTTTTTTTATGTTGGGCAAAAATCATTCAATGACGAATCAAGCTCTTGGTTGGGGCGAAAAACAGTGTCAGACTTTTACAGACTAAACAGCCCACCCTGTTCCATATTTGCCCTTCGCACTGGGGCTAAGTAAGTAGGCTTCGACCCTTTTGCAGAGTCCCTACGATTTTGCTGACAACTACTTGAGGCGCGCGGAAACAGAGCGCGCCGTCGATGACTTGGACTTGGTCCGGACTGTTACCAGACAACCGGGCGGGCTTGCGGACGGCGAGCAATGGGTAGGTCGCCGTCCGCCAGCTCGCCTCTACGGTGGCTGGAAATCGGAGTTCCTTTTGAAATAACATTGCACGTTTGCCCAATGATGGTCAACAGACGCGCATCTTTTCTCGCCCTATATAATTTATTTTATTAGTATCTCAAAGTGAAACTGTTATAGTGATAGATATCATTTTTTTTTCTCATACTTTTTTAAAATTTAATTTTATATAACTTTTTTACAATTCAAGTTGTAAAGTAAAAACATTGTAGACTTCGCAAATCCTATTACAACTCACCTTTTATTTTATTTTTTATTATTAAGATTATTTTTTATTATGCTTTTGAGTACAATATTGACTGGTCTACACTGTTCTGACATAATGATATAAATACTGTAATAACGAAATATTGTAAGAAACCATTTTTTTTGAAAGGGTAACCATGAAGTTTTTTGACGGTTCTCTAATTTGGAACCGTGCGCTAGCTTCTGACGTTTTATAAGTGCCATAGGCCTACATCTATGTGAAATAAAAAGCATTTTGATTTTGCCCAAGCGCCGCCACAACGACCGGTCCTGTGCGTCTCGCAACCAACGAATTCCAGCAACCCTGACCAGGTCATCGGCCAAAAGTGGCGCATGTACGGTAATGGCCTCACTCACCTCCAACGGCAGACAGTCATTCAGCAGCTTGGTGAAGAAGGTCTTGTGGTGCGCCACGCACATGAGGACAGCGACTGCGTGCTCATCTTCTAAAGGTCTGCAGGCGCGTCCCACCATTTGTAAGACTGTCGTGATTGGGTACTGCTCGTAAGCGTGCAGTTTGCCGTTGTAGCTGTAACGGGGAAAATGTTTTAATATCCTAGCTCGAGCTGGGAAAAGTTGGCTCAACATAGATTGTATTGGCTCATAATCATTTCAGCCAAAAGACGTAAGTAAACTGTTGGACATCCGGTTATCCAATCCAATTATTATAATTTAGGTGTCTTCAAGGCTAGAGTGAATAGGCTCTTAATAAACTAGTGCGCCTCACCATCAACGATTGCATCACTGCTTGCCATGGTGGGGTCGCAGTCAAGCACTAGTTTATAGCAATCAAAAAAAAAGTTAGAAACATTGCAGAATGGCGCACTTAATGCCATATAAATTTCCTATTGGACGACGTTAGATTGCAAAAATATAACATAACATGAAACATTATGGCTGACTATGGACCCATCCCACTATACATTAAGACATGAATTTTTTGCGATTTATTTTTTGCCGAAAATGGCCCATGTTTCCGAACGATGGCCAACGATGGTCTATGATGGCTAACGATGGTCTATGATGGCCAACGATGGTCTATGATGGCCAACGATGGTCTATGATGGCCGTATATAGCCCATGGTGGCCAACGATGGCCCATGATGGCCAACGATGGCCCATGATGGCCAACGATGGCCCATGATGACCGTCAATGGCCCATTTTAAATACATTAAAGAAACCAGTTGCAGCGACTCACACGTGCGTGTCAGCGATGATGACGGTGTGCACGTGCGCGGCGAGCGCCCAGGCGAGCTCGGCGGCCACCACGCACAGCTGCACGGCGCCCGACTCCACCAGCTGCTGCACCAGGCGCCTGTCTCCCGGCTCCACACCCTCGTGCAGGTACGCCACGCCCGCGGCTAGAGTTTCTTTTAACATCTGAAAGAGATGAAACGGTTTAATATCATGAACCAACCGTAGCCCATGATGACCGATAATGGTACATTATGGTCAACAGTAGCAGATGGTGGCGGACAATGGCCCATGATGGTTAACACTGGTCTATGAAGGCGGACAATGGCCCTTGGTGGCCCACGATGGCACACAATGACCCATGATGGCCAACAATGGCCCATGGTGGCCCACGATGGCAGACAATGAGCCATGATGGCCAACAATGGCCCATGGTGGCCCACGATGGCAGACAATGAGCCATGATGGCCAACAATGGCCCATGGTGGCCCACGATGGCAGACAATGAGCCATGATGGCCAACAAGATTAGCGTAATGTCCTGCAGGCTACGTGTCGCGGACTCAATTGTCGTTCCGTCCGATTATACATAATTTTGGTGTCTTCAAGGCTAGAGTGAATAGGCTCTTAATAAACTAGTGCGCCTCACCAGCAACGATTGCATCACTGCTTACTATCAGGTGGGATCGCAGTCAAGCACTAATTTATAGCAAATTAAAAAAAAAACAGACATAGCTTGGCTAGGCCTGTAGCTGTGTGTTCCTCACCTTATCATGCACCCTCTTGAGGAAGGGCTGCAGCATGTCCGGCCGCGCCCTCAGGAACCTGGTGGGCGAGGAGTGCGCGGCCGCCAGCGCCAGCAGGTCGGCCGCCAGCAGGCGCGAGTGGCGCCGCGACGGCACGAACACGGCGCACGGCTTGTTGCCCGCGTAGCGGAGGACCGAGTTGTAGATGGGTTTCGTCATGGCGGCTAAGCGGGACGCTGCGTGCGAGATGTTGAAACCCTGGAGACGATAATATTGGTCAAGTAAGAAGAGTACGAATGCAACATGATCAACCACGACTACTCTGTCAAGAGTGAACGACTAAGGAGGAGGAGGAAGTAGATTACATATTCGCAAGAACAAGTCGTCAACGGCGCGCACCGTTCCCGCGCGCCTCAAGGAGTTGTCAGCAAACTGCAGGGGCCCTTCAGGGTCGAAGCCTCCTGGAGCCTAGAGGGTGGTGGAAAACTGTTACCTCGACTCCAGGAATAAGGCAAGGAAGGTACGGGGTAGGTTTTTTAGTCAGTAAGAGTCTGACACTGGTCTCCCGCTCCGCCCAAGAGCGGGTTTCGTCATTGGATGATTTTCACCTACCATAAAAAAAAAAAAACATATTCGCAAGAAGCTGATACAATCATCACACGATTGATGTAAGCTTCTTAAAATATAGAGAGTAAATAATAATTGGGCGTTCCTCACTCGCCTATAGTCAACGTCGCGCATGGTTTAAGAGCTTGTTACTTCATTTAACGCAAACCCAAGTGATCTTTGATGCAAAAGTAATGAAAAAAGAGAGATTACATCTGAAAACTCTATTGGCATTCGGTAATTCTACAATTTACTCGAATGTTTCACAAAACTTGTTGCAGGAAATAAGTGTTTTTATTTAACTTATTTTATTTAGAAAAAAAAATTACATCATTTAGAATCTCAAAAAAATGCGCTAGGCTTTTACAAAAAGTACTTTTTATGTTTTTAATGTGGACAGTCAAAATTCATATCTGCAAAAAGGTGAGTAACAACATCACAATCACGTAAGAGCGGTTGCATGAAAATGTATGTCGGGTTGGCCGCTCTTAATCACGTGATTATAGTCATGATAACAAACAACTTATACTAGGGACCTTTACTGAAATCAGTTGGGCATTAGTTGGGCAGTACATTTTTGTTCGCTTAAAGGTCAAAATGTACGAGTACGGCCATCAGATCTTGGCGAGTCTGAAGTTAGCACTAAAATTTACAGATCTTAACTTCAGACACCCCAAAATGCGACGGCCTAAACTCGTTGACATTTTTAGCGATTTCTGGTTCCGTAACATTTATTATGGGACCAACCCCGTAATAAAGTTAATTGTTATCATGACCACAATCACGTGTTTAAGTATCGATCACTACCAGTTAGGGTCCTTTCACACAGATCGGCTCGGAGAGCATCGGCGCGCATTTTTCTTTTCACACAGACCGGATCGTATGCGCTTGGAGTTGGTCGGAGCGGAGCCGCCAACTATTTCACATAGACCGGCTGGAAGCGACCTGAAAGCGGAGCCGGTCGGAATCGCTCGCAGCCGGTCGGATACGCTTGCTGCCCGTCGGATGCGCTCGCAGCCGGTCGGATGCGCTCGGAGGCGGTCGAATGCACTTGAAGCCGGATTGTGCTATCAAAATGGCGGTCGGCGTGGAGAAGCGCGGACGCAATCGGAACCGATCGGCTGCGCGAGCGAGAAAGAGCACGCAATCGGAGCCGATCGGCTGCGCGAGCGAGAAAGAGCACGCAATCGGAGCCGATCGGCTGCGCGAGCGAGAAAGAGCACGCAATCGGAGCCGATCGGCTGCGCGAGCGAGAAAGAGCACGCAATCGGAGCCGATCGGCTGCGCGAGCGAGAAAGAGCACGCAATCGGAACCGATCGGCTGTGCGAGCGTTAAAGAGCATGCAATCGGAGCCAAACGGCTGCACGATCGACAAAAATTACGCGATCGGAGCCGGTAAGCTCCTCTTATTATTTCACACCAAGCGCCTTCAAGCATTCTTAATCACAAAAACAGTGCACAGGCAAAAATAAACCTTAATACAAATACTAAAAACTCTGTTTTCAACGTGATAAAAATCTGCTCTCCTCTCCGAGCCAGTCTGTGTGAACGGACCCTTACCCTACTTGCCGCCCTCGCTGTTGTTACTTTTAAATGTAACAACAGCGCGGGCGGCACAGTGCGAATCGTGCGGCGGCCGAGACAAAAATACAAAAATACGATTTAGAAGTCACTCCACTACTTAACTGTTTTGTGTTTAGTGCTTTGATTTGTGTTATTCAATCTTCTATAAACTTGTAAAACTCCCAAAACTTTGTTTTAGTTTAAAAGTAGCGACCCGCTCCAGCTTCGCACGGGTACTGATATTAAATATATTATGCATGTATTATGCACATCAACCTTCCTCTTGAATCACTCTATCTGTTAAAAAAAGCCGCATCAAAATCCGTTGCGTAGCTTTAAAGATTTAAGCATACATAGGGATAAGCGACTTTGTTTTATACTATGTAATGATAATGACGATAAGTTTTGTTTTTTTAATATGTATTATTTTATATGTATTTAAAATAATTTAATGTATTTTTTCAAAGTTATGGTTAACATTCATGTAGCACCCACTCCTATTAAGATCGGTGACTCTACACTCGAAGTAGTAGACGAATACGTTTACCTTGGACAGACGGTCCAGTTGGGTAGGTCTAACTTCGAGAAAGAGGTCAATCGTCGAATCCGACTCGGCTGGGCAGCGTTCGGGAAGCTGCGCGGTGTCTTCTCGTCCAATATACCACAGTGTCTCAAGACGAAAGTCTATGACCAATGTGTGTTGCCAGTGATGACATATGGCTCCGAAACGTGGTCGCTTACAATGGGCCTTATTAGACGACTCAAAGTCACCCAAAGGGCAATGGAAAGAGCTATGATCGGAGTTTCTTTGCGTGATCGAATCAGAAATAAAGAGATCCGCGAGAGGACAAAGGTTGCTGACATAGCGAAAAGAATCGCCAAACTTAAGTGGCAATGGGCAGGGCACATCGCACGCAGAACAGATGGCCGCTGGGGCCGAAAGGTTCTGGAGTGGCGAGTACCGCGTACCGGAAGACGCAGTGTTGGTAGGCCTCCCACAAGGTGGACCGACGACCTGGTCAAGGTTGCTGGAGTTCGATGGATGCAAGACGCACGGGACCGGTCGTTGTGGCGACGTTTGGGGGAGACCTATGTCCAGCAGTGGACGTCTTTCGGCTGAATTGATGATGATGATGATTGATGAATGTATTTTTTCTATGCGCAACCGATGCCTGAAAATGAAAAGATTACTATTATTATTTTACCTGTATGTGCAGCTGCAGAGGCAGCGGCCTCACGCTGGGGTGGAAGTTGAACGAGCAGTTGGCGTTGCAGCCGAGCCACTGCGACACATCCCGAGCGTCCGCGAGGGGCAGCGACAGCGCTACTATGCGGATTTGACGACCTGTATGAGGGAAATATTTATTTATTTATTTAACAATTCTTGTACAGTTCGCGCAGTGAATTTAAATTTAAGGCATATTTGGTGACGTGCGCAATGACGGTGATACGTCATTGGTAGATCAGTCAATCAAGCCTCTTGGGTACTATTGCGTACAGCTCGTTTTATATTAGTAATACGATGTGGTAAAAAAAAAAAATGCTTAAAAATAAAATGTAAAAACCGGCAAAGAAACTAATAAAATCGTGAGTAGTAAAAAATAAAAGCAGGTTAAAATTATATAAAATTAGCTTTTGTCAGTGGTTTCGCCCGCGTACATAAAATATAGCTTATGTCACTCAGGAGTAAAGCAGCTTTCTATTATTGCAATTTTTTCCAATCGGATCAGTTGTTCCAGAGATTACCTCCTACAAAAAAAAAAAACAAACTTTACCTCTTTATTATATTAGTGTAGATTTACTTTTGTGTTATTTTTTTCTGAATTTACCTACATGCGAGAGAAATTACAATGATGTGTCGCCGTCATTCCGCACGTCTCAAAATAGACCTTAAAATTGAATACTGCGCATGCCCTCTACTTTTGCTGAGCGAACTTAATTTACTGCTCGATGTACACTTACCGATCTGAGAAGAGATGTATCTCATCCTGGAGCAGACCACCTCGAGTACCGGTCCTTCTTCTCCGCCCAGCAGTTGAAGGGCATCCACAATGAAGAGCGATACGCTTTGTACGCTCTTACGGACTTTCCATCTGTTCACAAAAATATATGTCGTTAAGATAATGAAAGGGCAAACTGATTCAGGCCGGAGATAGTTGTAGACAGAGAGGTTTGGAAGGAGAAAGGGGAGGCCTTGTCCCAGCAATGAGACTCAAAATAAAGTATTTAAAAAAAGCATACAATGTCTCCTCTCTTTTTATTTAGAGTTTTGTCATGGTAACGATATTCTTTTTGTCATTTTTTAAACCAACCGTCACATTTTCAAGTGAACTAGCTAACTGGTGACTTTAGTGTCTGTCTCTAGTGGTGACTTTAGTCTCATCATTTTTTAAACAACTGTCACGAGTTCAAATGAACTTTTTCCAGGGTGACGATATTTTTTTTTTGTCATTTTTTTACAGTTGGTTAAAAAATGACGTTACGTGTTCAAGTGCGGGCACTACATGTTGATTTTATAAGCATGGTGCTTTTTTATCAGAAGTCACCAGTGCAGCTTATGTAGATACATAGGCGTCTGGCAGCCCGGGGAGACCGCTGCATGGGACCGCATGTGCACACATTTAACGCAGCATTCGCCCTAGCAGTAAGTATTATTAGTGAAGAAATCACCTTCGGGATAGTATGTCCCACTTATCGGCGGTGGTGATGATGATCTGTCCCTTGTTCAGCAGCTTATGGTCGGTGGCCGTCTCACCCGTCAGCTGTACCACCTGGATAATAAACAAAAATTATATATAATTACACAGATAGGTACACTGGAGATGTCATAGTGCACATATGAGTGCGCAAACAAAGATGCAATTTCTGTTGATGGACCATGCTAGCCTATGATTGAATATGCTGGACGACATTGGCCCATGTTGTCTTATGATGGCGCTTGTTGGACGACACTGGACCACGCTGGCTAATGATGGTTCATGATGGGCGACAAGGGACCAACAAGGTCCCTATGGACCATGGACTATGATGGAGTATGCTGGATGACTCTGGACCATTTTGGTCTTTTGAGGGGTCATGTTGAACGAGACTGGCCTATCTTGGCCTATGATAGCCCATGTTGGTCTATATTTTGGACAATAATACCGACATATTAAATTGAATTTTTGAACTCACCTTCAAATTAAATCTCGTGCCGAACTTGTGGTAGCAATCAGCGAACACGATGTCAGCAAGCGCGTCTTTGGGCAGCAAGTAGACGGCGCGTCCGCTGGGGTTGGTGCTCAGCATCCTCAGCAGCGCCAGCTCGGCGATGACGGACTTGCCCGAGCCCGAGGGCGCGCCCACGAACACGTTGTCGTCCGAGTTGTATACTGCGTTGAACACCTAAGAAAAAAGATAACGCCATTTTTAAGGGAACTAAGATTATCACGTACAATTGGGTGCAAAGTTGGAAGGTCTCCCACAAGATAGACCAATGTTTTGTTTTATTACTCTTTTGGAGGTTTTTTTTTTTATTGATTATAGGTTCGCGCTTGACCGCTATCTCACCGGATGGAAAGCGACGATGCGGTCGACGATGGAGCGCGCTTACCTAGAAGTAACCTATTCACTCGAGACTTAAAGATTCCCGGATTGTAGCTATCAGGAAACACCGACTCCGGCAAAGAATTCCACTCCTATCCTCCCTTTTCAACGGAGGTATGCGGAACAGAGAGTAAAGTCCCACATACCTCCGTTGAAAAGGGAGGATCCTCCGACCAGACGTCGATGTCGTCATAGATGTCGCTACACTCTTATATTGAATGTTGTGACTAGTATTAATTTGTGATTATTTATTTATAACTATTATACTTCTTCTTATTGCGACATTTTATGTATTTGATAACATTAATTTTGACATACGCAAATAATTCGAGTTTACCTCTCGCATGATTAATGTTGAATTTTTTTTTCTCCTTGCATAGAACTTAATTTGTACGCCTTATGGGCATAACATAACGACCTATATTTTTTTATTATAAGATCTATGTATGTATTGACTACCTATGTTACACAAATAATAAATGATTTTGAATGATCTGGTAAGAGTTGCGGGAATCCCATGGATGTTAATTGTCCATAACCATTCAATGTCAAAAAGTGGATGTCTTTTAAAAATTTCAGCAACCTGACTAAAAAAAAATTACCTATCTTGATGTTTTTTGAGCTTTAAATGATATTATAGAGATGGCATGCTCATATAGGGTCATGTTGACAAGAAATGTTCCCTAATTCTTCCCCTGAAAACCTCTAATGAGGGGCTATCCCGAGTTGTGTGTGGAAGAGAGTTCCACAGGCGTGCAGCTCGAAAAGTGTAAGATCCACTGTAACGCCCAGACGTATGGGCAGGGAAACGAAGGAGAAGAGATGATGATGATATTTCGTTCAAAATACTAAAAAACTAAGTCAAACATACCTGCGTCTGAACAGGATTGAACTGCGGAAAGGTCTCATTGTACAGCTCCTCGTACTTCGGGTTCCTCAGCGCTGATATGGGCAGCGGCTGCAAGTCTAGCAGCTCGGTGGGCGGCAGGTTCTTCTCGGGGAGGATGAGGTGGCGGAAGGAGACCGGCAGCTGGGTCTCTGCTGCTATCCATCTAGAAGAGAAGGTGGAGATTAAGTTAGTGAGCGCATAAAACGTTTTGGGAGTACCTTCATCTTACTAATATTATAAATGCGAAAGTTACGATGTTTGGACGTTTGTTACTCAATCACGCCAAAACGGCTGGACGGATCTGGATGAAATTTGGCACAGGCATAGAATACACTCCGGAATAGGACATATGCTACTTTTTATCCCAGAAACCTCTCTCTGGGAGAGGGAATGGGCCATGATCCACCACACGGGCACAGTGCGGATTGGTGGACCAACCGTTCCTCCTTGCCTTTCTTCTTATCAACCCTTGGCCCCAGAAGGCTTCGACCCTGCTGGGTCCCTACCGTGGGCAATGATGGTGGCCTGCCAGTTATTGTCTAGGTTATGTGTGTGTATATATATATATATTTGTAAACTACCTATTGCCCGCGGCGTCGCTCCCGGCAACAGTTTATTCTACCCCACTCTACCCAACCACACCCTATTTTTTACTGTCGTAAGAACCTTCTCCTGACAGTAACAAACAAATTTTGATTTAATTTTCTTTTAATTCGGATTTAATTTTAATTTGATTTGATTTCATATAGTTTTAAATTTTAGAGATGAGAGTCGCACGCACGTAAATTTTAATTTTATTTACTGTTTTATATTATGTGGAAAATGTTCTTGGTTATACATTTAATTTATTGTACCGCATGCTTTCTTAAAATTATAATGTAACAACGTTTGTTTTCCCAAATAAATCCAAACTAATATTATAAATGCGAAAGTAACTGTCTGTCTATTACGCTTTCCCGCTTAAACGTCTCAAACGATTTTGATGAAATTCGGCACAGACAATCTTTAGACCTTGAGAAAGGACATAGGCTACCTTTTATTGCGAAAAAAGACGCAGACGAAGTCGCCGGTACTAGCTAGTAAATAATAAAGTTTGATCTATCTATCTAAACTTCAGCTCACCTATCAGAAACCACGGTGAGGAAGTACTGCGGCGGCAGCGGCTCGAACACCGGCACGAACAGCTTGACGTGATGCTCGTCCTTGCAATACTTCTCCTTGAGGAGGAAGTACTCGTGGTGCAGCACCACCTCGCCGTCCACGTCCTCCACGAGGATCCAGAACGCTTCTGATTGGCCGTGGATCTGGAAGAAAGATGGGGATGAACTCGATTGTAGTCAATGAATAATGTTTGGGCGCCTACTTGGATTTCTTGTGAAAATAAAAGGACAAGATATTTGAAAGAAAGAAAAATATTTTATTTGGCGCACATCAAACATATACAGGGTGTCATTGACATGTTAACACAAACGAATACCATAGATCCAGTACATGATTCTTTTGTCATGATTGACACCCCAGTGGTGGAATTATTTGTCGGTTTTTTCTATTTTTTTAATTATTTTTTATTTACGTTTTTTAAATTAAACTGTATAAAAATGTATCTGTATTTTTTTTTGCCATAAAAATGAATGAATTACATTCTAAATTTAAAATGTAATCGGGTATGATTAGAATAACGACTTTATTAGCCTCAATGATTTTTTTATTCACATTTTTTGTAAAAAATAAATAAATAAATAAATAAAAATCCAAAGCGAGTTGACAGTTCAGCAGAGCTTCGTTTGTGTCTCAGCAGGGTGCACCACGTGCAGGTGAGGTTGGTTTAGGTCCCGATAGATCTTGATTGGGACCCCGTACACACCCCTATTCTATTTATTTAGCCTCTATTATTATCTATCTATTTATTATTCTATGTACATTGCGGTCGAAAGGTTCTGGAGTGCCGACCGTGTACCGGAAGACGCAGCGTTGGAAGGCCTCCAAAAAGGTGGACCGATGGCCTGGCAAGGGTTGCGGGAATACGATGGATGCGAGATGGGCTCATGCGCAAAACGTATCTTTCGCAAAAGGTCTCTTTTGCAAAAGTCAGAATTTCTTACCTTCTCATCCCAATGGAAGTCAGGAGTGATGGTCAGCTCGACTCTCAGCGTAGACCTAGTGATCGGCTGGATATGGGTGGCCAGCTCCAGCTTGGGGAACTGATGCACGTACTTGTGGATCATCTTGCCGAGCTTGGGCGCTCTCACCAGCTCTCCAATCTCGTTGGGGCCTAGCTCGTAGAGTTTCTCCCAGGGGAAGTTCTTCTTTTCGAGTTTTTTTATTACCTGTTGATGGAGAAATACTGGTATAACGATAAATCGAGGTTAATAGATGAGTTGTTTTTAGAAAAACTTTGCTCTAGACTAGGAATAGAGAAAATGCATGAATAACAAAACTGGGCAGAATATGCGAGTCAAGTGACTTTTGATTCCTTTGAAAGTTTTTTGCGACATAAACGGCTGCTTTTTGTTTTTCCGTTAACTTAGGAGTTTGATTTTTTTTAGAGCTTAAAAGGACCACAGATTTGAGCATAGGCTTTAATTTCCAACTGGATACCTCTACGCGTTCCTAAGATTAAAGGGTCTTGACAGAAAGACAGACAGACAACAAAGTGATCCTATAAGGGTTCCGTTATGTCCTTTTGAGACACGGAACCCTAAAACTATAAAAAAATAGCTATTTGTTAGTCGACGTTTTTAACGGAAAAAAAATAGCTTGTTTATTGGGTATAAGATTCTGTGAAATTGTTACTATTTTGGTGTAGAATAAAGTTTGATTCTATTCTATTCTACGAAGACTGCCGGATTAGCTAGTAACTGATAAAAAAAAAAAATTAAAACTCTTTCATATTTGAAAGAAAAAAATATATAAATTCTGCAAATAAAAAAAAATACTTGATACCGTTAGTTTACAAGTTTGTGAGCATACCCAAGATAGAAAAAAAATCCTAGTGAAGAGCAAAGTTTTTATAAAGATAGTAACACAATGCAATACTTACTTCTTCAGGCATTTTCCTGAACTGTCGAAGCGGTGACATGGACTGCCACATCCTTCTATCCACCATTTTGCACAGAGCTAATGTCTTGTCCACCAATTGAGCCCAACCTGTGAACGAAAACTAAGATTAACAGGTCATTCAAATTACGATTAACAGATCTTCAGGTGGATCACCGAAACAGATCATTGGTGGTGGGCTAGCATGGGCGACTTTGGAGCATCATGACTCATTACATACCAACTTTGGGCCATACCATTATGGGCCACTGTGGTCCACTATGGGTTAACTTAGTCCATTATGGTCCACAATAGACCAGCATGGACCACTGCGGTTCACTATAGGCCAACACAGTTCACTAAGAGTCAGCATGGGCCACTGTGGTCCACTATGGGTTAACTTAGTCTATTATGGTCCACAATAGGCCAGCATGGACCACTGCGGTTCACTATAGGCCAACACAGTTCACTAAGAGTCAGCATGGGCCACTGTGGTCCACTATTGGCCAGCATAACCCCCTGTGGTCCACTATGGGCCATCTTGGTCCTTTTAGTACAATGTCATTATGGTTCACTACGGGCCAGCATGGACCATTGATACCCACTATGTGCCAGCATGGGCCACTGTATTCCACTATGGACCCACAAGGGTCACAGCTTACCTCGATGCAGCACAATCTCGAAGATGGCCCTGAGCAGCCTGCAGGCGGACTGCGTCACATACACCATGTCCGCCATCAGCGCGAACCCCTCTAACTTCAGCTGCGATATGTACGCTTGTAGCAGCACGTTGATCTTAGCTGACGGCTCCTCTATGCTCTCCTTTATTGGTATCGGTACCTGAGGATAAGGCAATATAACGTTAGAAAATAGGCCCAATATAATATCAGAAAATAAGAATTAAAGTGGGCGATGATCATGTTGCAATATGATTCGACATAGGTTAATATCATGGCCCAGCATGGACTATTATGTGACAGCATGGACCATCACAAGCCAGCATGGACTACCATGGCCCAGCATAGACCATCCTAGGCCAGCACAGACCATCTTAGCACATCATGGGCCAGCATTGACCATCATGGGCCAGAAAGGACCACCATGGGCCATACCGACATAACCGATTTAAATAAAATTCAAGATTGAGGTTCGCGAGCATATTCGTAAGAAGTTAGCAGCAGTATATCACAACGGTAATGTTTCTCTGTTGGTCGATCTGAAGTAATTCCTTGAGTATTTATATATACAAAAAGCCCCTCACCCTCTCCAGAAGCTTGCACAGCTCAAGTTTCTCCTCCTCCCGCACCGCGATATGCTTGAACTCGGCCGACAGCCAGAAGACGCGGAACAGCTCGATCTCGCCCAGCGTGGACTTGAGGAGCTCCGACATAAGTTAACATCATGGTCCAGCGCCAGCATGGACCATCATGGGCCAACATGGACAATCATAGGCTAGCATGGACCATCATAGGCCAACATGAACAAACATGGGCCAGCATGGACCATCATGGGCCAACATGGACAAACATGGGCCATCATGGGCCAACATCCACCATCATGGGCCAACATCCACCATCATGGACCAACATCCACCATCATGGGCCAACATCGACCAACATGGACCATCATGGGCCACTACAGCACAAAATGCAAAAAAAAAGCCCCTCACCCTCTCCATAAGCTTGCACAGCTCAAGTTTCTCCTCCTCCCGCACCGCGATGTGCTTGAACTCGGCCGAGAGCGAGAACACGCGGAACAGCTCGATCTCGCCCAGCGTGGGCTTGAGCAGCTGCGCGTAGCACTGCATCGTCTCGTACGTGCAGTAGAAGTGCGACGCGATGCGGCCCAGCTCCGTCGGCTGGAAGTGGCCCGATTTGCGCTCGTATCTGATTAGGCCGGCCCTGGAGGAAGAAAACAGAATCTACATCTACACTAATATAATAAAGAGGTAAAGTTTGTTTTTTTTTTGTGTAATCTCTGGAACTACTGGTCCGATTGGAAAAAAATTAGCAACCATAGAAAGCTGCTTTACTCCTGAGTGACATAGGCTATATTTTATGTACGCGGGCGAAGCCGCTGACAAAAGCTAGTAATATTGTACGTAATCGTGATGCAAAGAAAACCGGACAAATTAATATTTTTTTCGAAAGAGAGAGAGTGTTTGGCGAATATCGATCGAGAATATCCGTTGAAATTTAACATTCTTCACACCAATTGTATTATTATTCTTAATCCGTTTAATCAATACTTTTTTTATCAATAGTTTATTCGAAACTATATTGTACGTAATCGTGATGCAAAGAAAACCGGACAAATTGATATTTTTTTCATGAATGAACTTGATATTTGTGATTTCTGCTTGGCTTTTTTGCCTTAATTTTGTATGCCTACTTTTTGGCAAAACAGGGCATTAGTTCTTTTGTAAACACTACCTGTTAACCCACGTATATTTTTTTACAAAATAAGTTAAATAAGTTATTGATTGATTGAACAAACGTACATATGAAAACAGTTCAATACCCGAATCCAGTTTCCAAGATTTGTCCGAATTTCAATAAAAATGTTTATTTGTAACAACAAATTTATAGTTGATTATACTTATGTTAAAATTTGCTTCCTTTACACCTTGCTTCATGACAAATTTTTGGATTCTAGGTTCTCCTTCGATTAAATAGTCTACAAGAGGTAAAGTTTGTTTTTTTGTTTGTAGGGGGTAATCTCTGGAACTAATGGTTCGATTGGAAAAATTGAAGCTATAATAGAAAGCTGCTTTACTCCTGAGTGACATAGGGTATAAATTGTTTATATAACATGGATATTAACCGAGCTATCACACCTTTTGTCTCACAAAATTTTCCGCGGACGAAGTCGCGGGCAGAAGCTAGTTATATAATACTAGCTTTTTCCAGCGGCTTCGCCCGCGTACATAAAATATAGCCTATGTCACTCAGGAGTAAAGCAGCTTTCTATTGTTGCTAAAATTTTTCCAATCGGACCAGTAGTTCCAGAGATTACCCCCTACAAACAAAAAAACATAAAAACAAAAAAACAAACTTTACCTCTTTATTATATTAGTGTAGATAGTGTAGATAGTGGACGACGGCCATCCGGACGGACCGTCCGTGTAGCACTAAATACAGCCTTAGGGTTCCGTTTTGAGGTACCGAAACCTAACAATACATTTGATTTCTACAACAATACATTGACTTCAAGGCAGTAATACTCACTTGTCCAACAAACTAGCAGCCGTATGCACCAGGTCAGCTCTGTGCAGCTCCAGCAGAGAGTCCTCCGCGAACTTCTCCTGCGAGATGCCGTACAGCGCCGGCTGACGGAGCATCCGGATGTACAGGTACGTGTAGCCTGACGGAGAAGATCACTGGTTATTGTGATGTATGAGGACTACCTGCTATTGGTACTTAAACTAACTTATTTACTAGCAACCCGCCCCAGCTTCGCGCGGGTGCAAAGGTGATATATTATACCTATAAACCTTCTTCTGGAATCACTCTATCTATTAAAAAAAAAGATATTAGAGCAGTGGTGGCCGAGTGGTAACGGCCCCGACTTACGAGTCGTAGGTCGCGGGTTCAAACCCAGCCAGGCGCATTACTTTGTGTAATTTATTTCATCACCACTGCTCTCGAAACGGTGAAGGAAAACATCGTGAGGAAACCGGCATGTCCTAGAACCAAAAATTCAAAGACATGTGACATCCACCAATCCGCACTGGGCCCGCGTGGTGGATTATGGCCCATTCCCTCTCCTAGAGAGAGGAGGCCTGTGTCCCTGCAGTGGGAACATTAAAAAAAAAAGGCTGATGATGATGATGATTAAAAAAAACCGCATCAAAATCCATTGCGAACATTTAAAGATCTAAGCATACATAGGGATAAGCAACTTTGTTTTATACTATACTAGCGACCCGCCCCAGCTTCGCACGTGTACTGATATTGAATATATTATGCATGTATTATACACATAAACCGTCCTCTTAAATTACTCTATATATTAAAAAAAGCCGCAACAAAATCCGTTGTGTACTTTTAAAGATATAACCATACATAGGGCATAAGCAACTTTGTTTTATACTATGTAATGATTATTTATAAGTTAGTTTAAGTACCAATATGTGGATAAGCCAACAATATTATCTCTGCTGTTGAACGATCATTTTGTCGCAATATACGAGTAACCGAGCTCAGCTCGTTTTATTCCCTGGCTCCATATATTTTCAAGTGTTTCAGTTATGATTTTTTTCTTTTTTTTGTGACTGAGCTATTGGTCTAGTGGTTAGTGGCCCTGAGTGCTATGCCTGAGGTCGTGGACTCGATTCCCACTCAGGACAAATGTTTGATGTGCATGATCATTTGTTCTGTGTTTGTGTGTAATACACTTCTCATCAAAAAAATCGAAACACCTTGCAAGTTTACGTTTTGTCAGGATTATCAGAAAAATGTGTACATTTAGGAATAAATGTTAAATGTCGTTTAATAGTGAGTAATATGAGCTTATCAAATCTTAATGTTAATGTTCTAAATTTAAATGAATTTTTCATAGGTTTCGTATTTTGTTAAATGAGTCATTTTTATTCCGTATGGAGTATAAAGGAAATGGATAAAACAACACACGTAAATGAAAAAAAAAAGCTAAAAAACGTTTATTTAATAACTTGTATTCCCTCCCCGAGCTCTAATTACTGCTTCCATACGGTTCTTCATCGATCGGATGAGAGTCACGATCACATGCTGTGGTATATTGTCCCATTCCTCTTGGATTGCATCTTGCAGCTGGCTAAGTGTTTCTGGGGCAGGATCTCTTGCTCGAATTCGTCTCTTTAATTCATCCCATAGATGTTCAATGGGATTCATGTCCGGGCTTCTTGCTGGCCATTCCATAATAGAGATATCGACTTCGTTAAGATAATCTCGTACGACGCCCGCGGTGTGAGCCCTAGCATTGTCGTGCATGAATATGAAGCCGTTGCCAATAAAATGTGCATAGGGCATCACATGAGGCTCGAGACACTCTTCGACGTACCGATGACAGTTTAGTGCAGGCAGACGTGGCCCAGACACGAAAGCAAGCTCTGTCTTACCGTCGGCGCTGATTCCTCCCCAAACCGTCCACGAACCGCCACCATAGCTGACCTTTTCTTCAATGCAGCATTGTGCATAGCGTTCTCCGTCTCTTCTGTAGACCTTGTTCCTTCCGTCGTTACCATACAGCATAATTTTACACTCATCATTAGGGTGCATATGGGGCCCCACCACGATCTTCGGGGCCCAAGTCAACCTCCCCTGCAAGTTGGGGCACCTGCCGAACAGCAGATGAGGCTCTGGCGCTGGCTTTCCCTTTTAGGGTTGGGAGGTCAGACGGCAGTCGCTCCTGTAAAGGCCACAAATAGCCACTAAAAAATGGTCAAGATTGGAAAGAATGTTGCCACGGATAGGGCGCCGCCGCAAAACGGCGCGCAGGAGATTCGCCCGACTCCTGTGGCAAGTGGGCAAGGGCTACCGTGTATGGGGCGAACACGGCCAAAGACGCGAGCCCCAACCCGGAAAATCCGCTTCGCCAGCCTCAACATTGGCACGCTGACCGGACGCGCGAGAGAGTTAGCCGATGTACTTCTGGCGAAAGGTGGCCGTGGCATTCCTGCAGGAGACTCGGTGGAAAGGCCGCAGGTCCCGGCTCACCGGGAATGGCTACAAGCTGATCTACACGGGTGCAGCCGGTGGGGAGAACGGGGTGGCCGTTGTACTCTCCGAGGAGTTTCAAGACGCAGTCCTGGAGGTGAAACGCTACAGTGATCGGCTTATGGTCGTAGGTGTGCTTATTGACGGGGTTGTAACCCACTTGATAAGTGCCTACGCACCTCAGGTCGGTTGCAGCGACACTGAAAAGGCTGCGTTCTGGGATCAACTCGGTGGGGTGCTTCGTGGCATCCCGTTGTCGCAGGGAATCGTCTTGGGTGGTGATCTGAACGGTCATGTGGGTGACAGGTGCAAGGAGTTTGAGCATGTTCACGGTGGCTTTGGATACGGTAGCCGTAACGCGGAGGGGGAGAATATCCTCCAAACGTGTGCGGCTGCCGGCCTTGCCATCGTGAACACGTTCTTCAAAAAGAAGCCCGAACACCTGATTACCTCCTTACCTACAAGAGCGGGAGGTACGCTACCCAAATCGATTTCTTACTCACACGGAGGCACCACATCAGTAAGGTGGCCAACTGCAAGGTCATACCCGGCGAGAGTCTCACTGCACAACACCGTCTCCTTGTCATGGACTTGCGCGTCAAGCCTAAGGTCAAGTTTGTTGAGCGCCAACAACGCCGAATACGGTGGTGGCGACTGGATGAAACCACGTCCCAGTCGTTCGCGTCGGCCATCGGCGATAAGTGCGACGGAACCGATGGCGAACCGGTGCAAAGCCACTGGGACAGGATTCAGGTTGCCATCACTAAAGCGGCAAAGTCGGTGCTCGGCTTGTCCATGGGCGGCCGCAAGTGTGACAAGGAGACTTGGTGGTGGGATGACACAGTCCAGAGGGAGATCAGAGAGAAGAAAGCTCTCTTCAAAACGTGGCAAGCTTCCAAATCTCCCGAAGACCGCGACGCATACAGAGCTGCAAAACGTGCCGCCAAGAGGGCCGTAGCCAGAGCCAGACGAGACCACTTACAGCCACTTTATGATAAGTTGGAATCGTCTGAGGGGCAAAAGCTCATTTATAAGTTGGCACGTTCCAGGGTCAAAGCGGCACTGGATATCACTAAGTGCCGCTGTGTAAGAGACCCTGACGGCAATCTGTTATGCGAGGACCGCGCGGTGAAGGAGAGATGGCGCTCGTACTTCCACGAGCTGCTGAACAAGCAGCACAAAGAGGTGCTGTCTCCGGTTCTCCCTCCAAATCAGGGACTTGTGCCCCCGGTTACGCCTGAAGAAGTGCATGTGGCTCTTCGCCGCATGAAGAACCGGAAAGCTGTCGGTGCCGACGGAGTCCCTATCGAAGCCTGGAAGGCGATGGGACCTCGTGGTGTGGGCATCTTAACCCACCTATTTAACCGCATGCTCCTCACCGGAAAGATCCCGAGTCAATGGAGACTGAGTATTATCACTCCAGTCTTCAAAGGCAAGGGATCGGTGCAGGAGTGTGGCGACTACCGTGGGATTAAGGTTATGTCCCACACCATGAAGCTCTTCGAGCGGGTGATTGACTCTCGGATCCGACAGGAGTGCACCGTCTCGGGATGTCAATATGGGTTTCGACCAGGCCATGGCGCCATGGACCCCATCTTTGCCCTAAGGGTTACCATGGAAGGATACAGATCGAAGAATACGCCTCTGCACCTCTTGTTCCTAGACATGCAGAAGGCCTTCGACTGTGTCCCCCGTGATGTGATCTGGTGGGCGCTGAGATCCAAAGGAGTGCCCGAGACCTATGTTGACATCATCCGAGATATGTACCGAGACTCCGGTTCTGTGGTTCGGACCGCTGTTGGCGATACGAAACCCTTCCCCATCACCGTCGGAGTTCACCAGGGCTCTGTCCTTAGTCCGTTTCTGTTCAGCGTGGTGCTGGACGTGCTGTCCTCCACCATCAGGGACTTACATGAGCAGCCGCCGTGGCTGCTCATGTATGCAGACGACATCGCGCTGGCGGACTCGGACAGTGGGCGCTTGGTTCGACGTGTGGTAGCGTGGAAGGAATCGCTGGAAAACGGCGGTCTGAAGATTAATGCGGCGAAGACCGAGTACTTGGCCTGTAACACAACTAACGCTGCTCCTGTTCGCATTGGCGAAGACACAGTTGAGCGCACGGAACAGGTCAGGTACTTGGGATCGGTGCTCCACGAGTCCGGGGACGTCGATTGCGACGTCGACTCACGTATCTCGGCGGCCTGGGCGAAATGGCGTGAGGTGGCGGGGGTTATCTGTGACCCCAAAATGCCGGTTAGGCTCAAAGGACAGGTCTATAAGACCATCATTAGGCCTGTCCTTTTGTATGGCAGTGAAGCGTGGCCTGTACTTGAGCGACATAAGCAAAGCCTGCGTGTCACGGAAATGAATATGCTGCGCTGGATGTCTGGAGTTTCGCGGAAAGACCGCATTAAGAACTCCCGCATCCGGGGCAGCCTTCAGGTCCGTGACATAGCGGATAAACTGCAGGAGGGTCGCTTACGCTGGTATGGCCACGTTTTACGAAAACCGGCAGACTACGTGGGTAACAGATGCCTCGCCATGCCGCCTCCGCCGGGACCCGGAAAACGAGGTAGGCCTAAGAGGCGTTGGATCGACGTCGTAAGGGACGATATGCGTTCTAATGGGCTTAAGGCAGAGGACGCAAAAGACCGAGCGAAGTGGAGAAGACTAGGCAGGAAAGCGGACCCCGGGCACCGAGGTGAAAGCCAAGGTAGCAACCGGGACTTACGCTAGGCTGATGATGATGATGATAATTTTACACTCATCAGAAAAGAGAACTTTGCTCCACTGTAGGTATGACCAATTTAGGTGCTCACGTGCAAAGTTAAGGCGCGCTCTTCGATGGTCTGCAGTTAATTTCGGCCCATTTGCTGGCTTATGCGGTACCAGTCCACGATCCTTCAACCTTCTTCTAATTGTAGAGTCACTTACAGCCACCCTTCGTACAACACGAAGCCGCTGCTGCAGTTGAAAAGCGTTAAGGCGTCGATTTCTTAAAGAAGTTGTTACAATAAATCGATCATCTCGCTCAGAAGTGACCCGATTCCTGCCAGATCCTGAACGGCGCGTGAACAAACCAGTCTCCCGATAACGTTTATAGACTCTATGAACAGATGACAGGCTTAGATGCAGTCTTGCAGCCACAACATGCTGACTAAGGCCAGAATCCAGCAATGCCACAACTTGGGCGGCTTCTGTGGGCGAAGTATCCATACGTTTTAGAAAAAAAACCTTTTTTCAGACGTCCCAAAGTCACAGTATTGAAATAAAAAACGAAAAGTTTAAGGATAGGCGCCAATTTTTAGTTTTTAAACGCTAAATGTACTCCAACCCTAAACACACATTTGTCTCAAAACAGTGATTCATTTCGTTTATAAGATAAACAAATGAAATTCTAATTTTGAATTTAGAATTTTCGCTTATTACTGTAATGGCCAAACTGCCAGCTATAATATATGTATTTTTTTTCATCGTATGAATTCTTTTTTGTGTTAAATTCGGACAGAAACAATGAAAACGGAAGTGTTTCGATTTTTTTGATAAGAAGTTTATATCTATAATAAAAGGTCCTATTAAAATAGATGGACAAATTTTGACACAGCGTTATGTAAGTCTAAAGAAAGGTAGGTAACCTTACCCTGCCAAGCAAAAAAAACACTGATTTACTCGTAAAGTGTTTTTATTTTGACCCAAAATAACAAAATTGATGCATGGGAATGGGGCACTCAAGATTTTTTTTAAGTATATAAAGCGCTTTTTTATTTTGTTGGTCTGAATGATATGTAAAATTGGCCACTATGGTCCAGCATGGGCCACTACAGTCCAGCATAGGCCACTATGGTCCAGCATGGGCCACTATAGCCCACTGCTAGCCACCATGGGCTACTATGGTCCAGTATGGGCCACTATAGTCCACTGACGGCCAGCATGGGCCAATACGCTCCATCATAGTCCTCCACATGCAACTGCTTGACAAATACAAAAACTCCGACTCACCCAGCCAAGTGACGGCATCTCGGACGCTCTGCACAGACCCGAGCACTATCTCAGCATTCAGCATGTCGGCTAACTTGCTGACTAGCTGTGACTCTATCGGCAACTGCTGGTTCAGCAGCGACAGGTAGTATTGCAGCTCTGAATGGTTTGTTATGAGGATACCTGCGAGAAAAATTAGGGGAATTAGAAGTTATCTTACTAATATTATAAATGCATCTGGAAGAGAAGGTGGAGATTAGGTTATTGAGCGCATAAAACGTTTTTGGGAATGTATTTATCTTACTAATATTATAAATGCGAAAGTTACGATATTTGGATGTTTGTTACACAATCACGCCAAAACGGCTGGACGGATCTGGATGAAATTTGGCAAAGGATACACTCTGGATTTGACATAGGCTATTTTTTATCCCGGAAACCCCAACCCCAATACCACGCGGGCGCAGCCGAGGGCAAAAGCTAGTTTTGAATATAATAATTTAATTCATATATACGGTATTTCTTTTAAACAGGTTTAGTAACCCAGCCTATATAGAACAGTTTTATCCAGCATAAGCCATCATGGTCCAGCATGGGCCATCATGGTCCAGCATGGGCCATCATGGTCCAGCATGGGTCATCATAGTCCAGCATAGGCCATCATTGTCCAACATGGGCCATCATAGGCCATCGTGGTCCAACATCTGGAGTACACCTGCGTGCCCTTCACTATGAGCAACTCACCCTCGCCCTTAGTATCGTACTGCGGGCGGCCAGCTCTGCCCAACATCTGCAGCACGTCGAGCGCGCCCAGTTCGCTCCAGCGGCCCTTCTCTGGGGAGTACACCTGCGTGCCCTTCACTATGACGGTGTGGGCTGGCAGGTTCACTCCCCACGCTAGTGTTGCTGTGGAGACTAGGACCTGCAGATACAGAAACAATGTTTAAAATTTTTGACTATACAGGTGCGTGGACTCATACCAAAAGCTCTCCGTCCGGGCTCACCGCGCGGACAACCGTCACGAGGAGCCGCGCCCCGCACCCGTAACGCTACGCTATAATACATTAGAGTTGTCCATCGATACGACTACATGCACACAGTTAAAGTTGAACTAGCGACACTGTGCAGGTAATAATTCGGTGTCACGCGACGCTTTACGCAGCGGTGGCCCTTGTTACAATATTGGTATGGTTTGTTACAATATTACCATATTACACATACATTATGTAAGGACAGTGCAGACCAGTCAATATTGAACTCCTACCGTTAAAATGTTAGGAAATAATCTAAGATTTGTGTCTAAAATGGTGCCGCATTCACATTGAAAGAGGCTATATATATGCAAGAAAAATAATCACAACTCTCAGTAAGATCTATAAAATGGTAATATAAGGAATATTGTATGACTGTTTAAAAATAAATAGATGTCATAAAAAAAAGTTGGAGCAGTTAACAGACAAATCTACAGAATATTAATAAGTTGCCAGGGGCCACATGTGGAAAAGCAGTCATTGCCAGCAATATTAAATCTCTTTGCTCTAAGCTTGTTTGCCAACCTATTCCAAACACTCAGCAGAGGCCTATGGGCCTCTGCTGAGTGTTTGTTGCGAGTGCGAAGTTCGTGCAGCAATCAAACCCAAAGAAGTGCCCTTTAAACCCCGGTTTAATTTTTCAATATTAGTCATATTATGATACCATAAATACTAAATTGCTGCTGGCTAAAGTCGGTACCATTACAAACGATCGTGATTTGTTAGAATCTTAAGCCAATTTTATTATATATAGCCGGATATATTTTGACTATACAAGGGTCATATTAGGGACATATATTGACTATATTGGGATCATATTAGCGAGACGTTTGAATATACAGTGATCATATTAGGGCCATGTTTTGTCTATATACAAAGTTCATATTAAGGATATGGTTTGGACTATACAGGGGTCATATTAGGGATAAGTTTGGACTACACAGGGGTCATATTAGGGACATGTTTTGACTATACAGGGGCAGGGTATTTAGGACATGTTTTGGTCGTAATGGGGTCATATTTTGACACATTCTTCTAATATTTTACAGCTACAATCTCCTCACCTGTATATGCCTGTCAGCGAACAGATCCTCGACGAGGGTCCTGTCCACCCTGCTCATCCCGGCGTGATGTATCGCGAACCCGTACGGCAGCAGTTCGCGCAGTTCCGGGTTCTTGACCTGCTCCGCTTCTGTGCGGAGTACCTCCATACTCGCTGAGCCTTCCCTGCGAGATAATAGTACATTTTGATACAAGTGCAGAAAATTTGTCAATGCAACTGTAGCGGAAATCGCACGAGCCGAAGGTGAGGGTGTTAGGAAGTCGAAGGCTCCATTGACAAAAGAGATTGCCTAAATTTATATGTAGCTTCGTAACAATTTGTGTCAAACCAAATAAATGAATAAATTATTTCGGTAATGACAATGTAATTTTTTGCAGAAGTAGGAATTGTGAAGCATTTATTATATTTATTAATATTGTAAGATCAGTGCAGGTTCTCTTGAACAAAATACGGATTGCGAAAAAATAATTAGATAAAATCCTTACAGTAACAAATAAAATTACTAATTTGAGATACACAAGCCGTTAAACCATTGCCACATTGATGTCACAGACCTCAAAGCGGCAATTTACTTCAGTCACAATCGATTGAAATGTTACCAATATGAGGAATTAATCATCATTACATAGTATAAAACAAAGTTGCTTAGATCCTATGTATGCTTAGATCTTTAAAAGTACGCAACGGATTTTGATGCGGTTTTTTTTAATAGATAGAGTGATTCAAGAGGAAGGTTTATAGCTATAATATATCACCTTTGCACCCGTGCGAAGCTGGGGCGGGTCGCTAGTCTACTACATATTACTTAGCTAACAATATGGTTAAAAAATCAGTACATTATACACTTAAATTAAACATTATTTTTGGTATTAATATGCTTGTGACACAATATGGCATAGAGTATGGGCATTCAGTTTTGCACGTGTATCAAACGACGTTTTACAATACGCTAACGAAGACATACATAAACGGAAGTACACTAATAAAAGATGAAAAGATACAAGGTTGCGAAGAAGTTGCGAAGAAGAATGCAAAAGCGCGAAGAAGCATGTAGCAGAGATGAGAATGTTGAGATGGATGTGTGGTGTGACGAGAATGGATATATCCCTAAGTTTGTTTCGATGTTTCTTGTCAGGGTATTCAGCAAGGAAACACCGGACTCATCTAGCTTAAACTGACGAAAAGAAAAAAAAAATATTGACGTGTTAAAATGTTATTTTAAAACATCATCATCATCTTCCTGCCCTTGTCCCATTTTATTCTTATATTCTTTATTGTACACTGTTATTTCAAAATACAAATTTACAAAACAGGTGATGTACATAGGCGAGCTTAACCCAAAATTGGGTTTTCTTACAGCAAACCGTAAAGCGTAATTAAAGAAATTTTGAAAGACTTGAGGACATTACAAAGTGCACAAAAAATAAAAGCTAAATTATACCCTTAACAAAATAACATTATAACTACCTACTTAAATCTAAAAATAAACTACACAAGTAAGCGCAAGTATAAAATACATAAACATACATACCATATGATATATACAATAAATAAAACCTATACATACATATTAATGAGTCATGTAGACAGAAAATGTTCCCTAATTCTTCCCCTGAAAACATCCAACGAGGGGCTAGCACGTAGTGTGTGAGGAAGAGAGTTCCATAGGCGCACAGCACGAACAGTGAAAGATCCACCGTAACGACTAGAGGAATGGGGAGGAAAACGAAGCAGAAGAGAAGATGAAGAGCGACATGGCTTTCCTCTCGGAACAAGATACTCAAAGCGTTCCCGGAGATATAAAGGAGAGTTGGGATTATGAAGAACAGAGAAGAGAAAAGAAAGAATGTGGCAATCCCGACGTTGCCGAATAGGTAACCACTTCAATTGTCTTCGAAATTCCGACACATGGTCATACTTTCGAAGTCCAAAAATGAAGCGGATACACAAATTCTGCAAACGCTCCAGCTTATCAAGAAGTTCCTCAGTCGCATCAAGGAAGCAGACGTCAGCATAGTCTAGGATAGGTAGTAGAAGAGACTGAGCAAGAGTAACTTTAGTTGAGAAAGGCAGGAACTTCTGGAGACGTTTTATTGACTGAAACGAGCAAAACACCCTCCTGCTTACTTCTGCAATGTGGGTCTTCCAAGACAAGCTACAGTCCAGGAAGACTCCTAAGTTCTTAACTTTTTCTGAGTATTCTATAGCGACGGCGTCATACAAAACTGGGGGGAGTGTCTGGTTACTCAAAGAATTTACAAAATATTTGCCACCAATAATGATGGCTTGTGACTTTGTTGGATTAACCAACAGTCCAAAACTTTTAGCCCATTGACAGATATTTTTAAGGTCATTATTGATGGCATTGATGGCGTCAGAAAGCTCTTCAGGTTTAAAGTGGCGATAAAGCTGCAAGTCGTCTGCATAGAGATGGTAATGTGAAGATAATACCTTTGTGATAGCGTTAATAAAAATAGAGAAAAGAAGAGGAGAAAGTACGCCACCCTGAGGAACACCCGCAGATAGGTCGCACCAGTCAGAGGAAGACTCTCCTGAGCGCACCGACTGCGAGCGACCACGAAGATAGGAATTAAACCAAACAATCACAGGAGGAGATATATTAAGAGAAGATAGGATGCCCAGGAGAATGTCAAAATCAACTGAATTAAAAGCACTGCTGAAGTTCAGTAAAACCAATAACGTAAGAAGCCTGTTTTCCATGGCCAGTCGGATGTCATCAGTTATCTTAACTAGTGCCGATACTGTGCTATGGCCAGGGCGGAAGCCAGATTGAAAAGGACTCAGCAGGCCATTTGAGGAAAGGAAATGAGACAGTTGATTACTGACAACACTCTCAAGGACTTTGGATAGGATAGGGAGTATGGAAATTGGGCGGAACTGGGAAACTGATGTGGGATTAGGGACTTTGGGTAGAGGCAGGACATGCGCTTTCTTCCACGCAGAAGGAAAACATCCAGTGAAAAGGGAATAATTGATGATGTGAAGGATGACAGGGGTGAGTTCATTCAGGATAGGAAGAAGCATCCGGATTTGAAGACCATCATCACCCACAGCTTTCGTAGATATCGATGTTATGGCCCGTTTTATATCTCCTTCTGTGGCCGGGTGAAAAGAGAAAGAAGTACAATTTGACAGAGGAAGTTTAGAGAGATTGTTAATAGTAGAAGATTTAACGTTGTCATGCAGAACAACTGGAGATTTGGAAAAATGAGAATTAATTGCGTTTAGGTCAAGATCAGGTGAGCTGTCATTGACAGCTTTACCGATACCAAGTGTTTTGAGAAATTGCCATACTTGTGTAGTATTGAAGTTTTGAATTGAATTATGGATATGGCGCCTTTTAGCATCCCTACACATACGACCGCAGCGATTTCGTAGTTTCTTATACTGAGACCAGTTCTCATCAGTCGGATCTCTTTTGTACCGCCTCTTAGCTTTGTCTCTTTTAGACATCGCATTCTTAACACTGTCGGATAACCAAGGAGCCGGAAAATACTTCACCATTTTATGTGGGGTCGGCGCAATATGTCTTTTTCTTCCACTCTGTCCTGTCACCCGTCACGCTATCACTAACTTAAAACCTATTTACAAAATAAATATCATTTATTGAGAAATGAGTATATTAGAGGAAGTTTGAAATTGGCGCCAGTGACTGAAAAGTTGAAAGGGAACCGTTTGTCTTGGTATGATCATGTGAAGAGAAGGGAAGAAACGCATGTTACTAAAAGAGTCATGAGTATACATGTGGAATAGATGGTGAGAGAGATGGATTGTGTGAGAAATGATATGAAAGAAAGAGGAGTTAGTGGAAAGCATGATGAGTGACAGGGCAGAATTAAATTAAAAAAAAAACATATTGCACCGACCCTAAATTATGGGAAAAGGGCGGTATTCATTTATTTTGGTGTAGACGTATTATATTTTATTTCATATATATATTACACCCAGACACACAACAAATGATCGTGCTCATCACACAAACATTTGTCCCAGCTGGAAATCGAACCCACGACCTCCGACATAACAGTCAGGGTCACTAACTACTAGACCAACATGCCAGTCAAATCTAGAACATTTTCTTTTACCTCAAAAACTGTCCAAGAGTATCCTTTTCCAAACACATGTCACGAATGGCGCGCGCTGTCTTCCCGGTCTCTTTACGAGAATGGACGAAAACTAGGATCTAAAAACAAAAAAAAATATCTGTTATTATCCTGAGCACATAAGTTTAACCATCATGGCGGTCGATCTTAAACTCTTGAGCCCTAATCGAATGCTGGCGTTCGTACACCTTCTTTGTATTATGTCTCTAATTACGGTACTCGAAAGGCATCATCGACTTATTGAAAATATTTGTCCAAAATATCGTCACCTGCGGTCTAAAGTCACGATATCTCGAAAGCGATGCTTTGTAGAAGTGTTTAGATCTTTTTTGAAGACAATTTTACGATCTAACTTTGTCTGAACCATTTTTCAATAGCTCTCGTTGTTTCAGAGGTATACGCAAAATACGCTAATTCGTGACCTTTGACCTCGAATAAAAAACAACGCACAAGCGGGATCGATGGGGACTTTTGACAAATCATTTGTAATGACGTATTCAAGGCCTACACAAAAATCCAGCTTGTAGGGAATTAATGCAAACTGAAATGTCTATTTTGACTGGAGTAGAAGTTATTGACTTTCCTATTCTTATTTGGAACGCATAATATCTATGTTAAGTTTTTTAAGTACAATAAAGAAATTAAAGAACTTATTTTCCGCATACTATAAAAAGTTGATATTGTAACCACTATTTCGCTTTTAACGCAATCCTTATGCCAAACGAAATAGAATTCAAAATCGTTTGATTGACCAGTAAAACAGCTGTATTACCTGATTTCGTCCAGCATGCTCCATGGTCTTCTCGTAGACAATGTCGTTCATGACCTGGAACCTCTTCAGCGCTTTCTTCTCCGTCACACCTATGTACTGCTGTTCAAGAGCTACGGGTCTGAAAAAGAAGTATAAATAAATTATATATAGTAAGCAGTGATGCAATCGTTGATGGTGAGCCGCACTGCTAGTTTATTCAAAGTCAAAGTCAAATCTTTTTATTTCACATGGGCACTTATAAAACGTCAGAAGCTAGTGCACGGTTCCAAATTGGTCGTTTCCTATGGAGAAGAACCGGCAACAAACTCCATGGTTACTCTTTAAAAAAAAATAAGTTTGTTACAATATTTCCATATTACAGTATTAACAGATAAATTATGTAAGGATAGTGCAGACCAGACAATATTGTACTCAAGAACACAAGAAAATAACCGTAAACAAGTTTTTAATGAAAATATTTTTTTTTTTTCATAACAAGCTTTTATAGCAGCGGTCTATAATTATATAATTAAAACTCGTCAAGACGATTCATACGAGTCCAAACTCGACGTGGTTGTGCCGTTTAATTACAGAGTTCCTATGGCTACCTCGTGATTCCATCATCAGATCAGCTCCATGTCATCATAATATTGCATTGTCATGCGATTTACACGGGCATGCAAAATTTCAGCTCAATCGGAAACCGGGAAGTGGATCAAATTTAAGTTGCAAGATTTGATTACAGAACGACAGACAACGGGACAGGTGAAACTAAATAAAAGCTTGTAAAATAGGTAGAAAGTAATTTAAGATTTGCGTCTACAATGTTCTCACATTCACATAACCTAGTCCTAGAACTGGAACCAACAATTCGGAAAAACACCCACACTGAACCCGCGTGGTAGATTACTTTCCCTTTCTTAGAAAAGGCCTGAGTCCCAGCAATGGGAATATTACAAGGCTGCTGCTATGCTTTACCTCAAATCAAATCAAAAATGTTTATTTGTCAGAATATGGTACAATAGATGTTACAGTTTTGATCTAGGGTACATCAGTGTAGCGTACAAAAAATTACAAAAAAAATTGTTTTCTCTCTGTGTCATTCGAGGTTTGCTGGGAGAAAACTCATTGTTGAGTTAAGCTCGCCTTTGTACATAAATTTACTAATCTACTGTGTACTATTACATGTTTTGTGTATAATAAAGAATGAAATTCAACACAACGATAGACTTATTTTGTTGTACTCTGGGTGAATTCACAAGGAATGCATTATTTATAATTAGTTATCTTATATATAAAAATAAATCGCAAAATGTGTTGGTAAGCGCAAAACTAGAGAATGGCTGAACCGATTTCGCTAATTCTTTTTTTGTTGTGTTTGTTACTGTAAGGAGAAGGTTCTTATGAAAAAAAAAAATAGGTTATAGTTGGGTAGAGTAGGGTAGAGTAGGGTAGAGTAGGGTAGAGTAGGGTAGAGTAGGGTAGAGTAGGGTAGAGTAGGGTAGAGTAGGGTAGAGTAGGTTAGAGTAGGGTAGAGTAGGGTAGAGTAGGGTAAAATAATCTGTTGCCGGGAGCGAAGCCGCGGGCAAAAGCTAGTAAATTAGTATAATTAAGTTAGGATAAGCGCATTTATCGCATTGGGGATAAAAAAAACCTGTAAAGATAGATGTAAGAAGATGAAAATGAATAAAAAAAAATGCCTTACCTGAAAGAGTTATCGAAGTAGAACAGTCCATGTTCGGGCTTGACCCTCAGGAAGGCAGCCACATCTGTGTAGTTGGGCAGCGTGGCCGACAGACCCACGAGACGCACCTGGAATGAAGAGTCATCGTTGGTATCTCTACAGTACGGCTGTCGGATCTTGGCGAGTCTCAAGTTAGACCCTGCGAATTTTAGCGCTTGAAAACTCGTACAAAAACAAAGGTTTAAAATTTTATTTTTCTCCAATTATTTCCTGCAATCTGTCTGTTCCTGACATTAAGCTGGATGTTATAAGTGTGATAAAGTGACTTGTGTGGTATGCATCCAGTGATACATCCAACTTTTTATTATCTACGTAAGATCTTGGGGTGCTCTTCTATATAATCTTTGAAAGATGGGAAAAAAAAAATCAATAACAGTTTTTAACAGCAATAACAACTCCAAATTGCATTTATTTGTTTAAACCATTAATTTTTTTACGAGTTTTCAAGCGCTAAAATTCGCAGAGCCTTAACACTTCAGACTCGCCAAGATCTGACGGCCGTACTGGGCAACGGAAAGATCTATGCTCGGAGTATCCTTGCGTGATCGAATCAGAAATGAAGATATCCGCAAGAGAACCAAGGTTGCCGACATAGCAAATAGAATCGTCAAACTTAAGTGGCAATGGCCAGGATACATTGCGCGCAGAACAGATGGCCGCTGGGGCCGAAAAGTTCTGGAGTGGCGACCGCGTACCGGAAGACGTAGTGTTGGAAGGCCTCTCAAAAGTTGGACGAATGACCTGGTCAGGGTTGCTGGAATCCGATGGATGCAAGACGCACAGGACCGATCTTTGTGGCGGCGCTTGGGGTCTTTCGGCTTAAATGATGACGATGAACGAATAAGTGAACACATTCATTATGCGTACAGCCAAGGAGTGGAATTCCTTGCCGGAGTCAGTGTTTCCTGATGGCTACAATCAGTGTAACCTATTCACCCGAGACTTAAAGATTCCCATCTTTAAGTCTCGGGTGAATAGGTTACTTCTAGGTAAGCGTGCTCCATCGTCGCTTCTCAGGTGAGATAGGTCAAGCGCGAACCTATAATCAATAAAAATAAAAAAGTGATCTAAAGATAACTCACTTCTTCCTGTGTCTGCTCCACAGTCCTCAGGGTTCTGGCGACGAGCGCTTCCAGGACCGGTCCTCGTTCATCATGGAGAAGGTGGACTTCGTCGATGATGATCAGACGCACCAAGTTCGTGAAGGAACGCTCGCCACCTAGGAATGGAGATGGGAATAAAAAAATTGCTAAGAACATAGATTCATCATCATCAGTCTTATTAATGTTCCCACTGCTGGTGCTGGTACACAGGCCTCCTCTCTAGGAGAAGGAATGGGCCATAATCCACCACGTAGGCCCAGTGGATGTCACATATCTTCGAATTTTTAGTTCTAGGACATGCCGGTTTCCTCATGATGTTTTCCTTCAACATTTTGAGAGCGTGACTGTGTTTGAACCCGCGACCTACAATTCGTAAGTCGTGGCCGATACCACTCAGTCACCACTGCTCAAGTCAGATATTTCTTATTTTTACCCGACTACGGCGAAGCAAAAGGAGGGTTATGATTTTGACCTGTATGTATGTATGTATGTGGGTATGGATGTTCATCTGTTCCCTCGTAACTTCTAAACTACTTATCAGAATTCGACAAATGACATATCATTAGAAGCGTCTTAATTGTCCGCTGGTTATAGGCTATATGGGATTTCACAAAATCTAATGTGGCGCCCTCTAGCGGACAAAACATACGAAGTAAAAAAATAAAGTTAAGATAAATATGCCGTGTTTGGTGTCATTTGAAAGCGCTTTACTTGTACATTTTGAATATATATATATATATTACTAGCATTTGCTTGTGACTTTACCTGTATTCATGGGCTGAGAAATCAATGAACCCAAGATTAACCTATTTAGAACTCCTAAATATGTTAAATAAAAATAAAGTTTAAAAACTAACACCCGACTACTTAAAAACACGCTCTAAAAAGTACGAAACAAGAAAACAAGAAAGCCGTGGTCGTGTGCCATAAGAATAATAAATTAAAAAAAGTGGTATACGACCACGGCTTTCTTGTTTTCTTGTTTCGTACTTTTTAGAGCGTGTTTTTAAGTAGTCGGGTGTTAGTTTTTAAACTTTATTTTTTTTATATTTTGTAAGACGTCCGTGGACAGTAGGTCATAGTGTAGTACGGTCGCTTCACGCAGGCGTATAAAGATGAATACGCGTCTATGAAGCTACGCGTGCGTGACAATAGCCCAAACAATGTTTTTTTGCCTTTCGGGAGAATATCACACGCAAATTTCCTCACCTTTCCTGGTGATAATATCCCATTTCTCAGGCGTACACACAATGAGTTGTGTGGCTTCGATCTGCTCCCTGGTCAGCTGGTGGTCTCCCGTCAACTCGGACACCTTCATGTTGTACGCCGCTAGGCGCTTGCTGAAGTTGCCCACCTGTGGGGGAAACAAACGGTGAGTTAATGTACTAAAATCACACAAGCGACATTTATGGCGCTACCTATGAACTAAACTACGAAATCTTGTATCGCGCAATTCAAGTTCTTCGCGCAATTTGAACATATTATACTGGATTACACTGCCATAATATGATGCTCCAGAGTGGCTAGCGTGGCACCAAACTGGCTTATTCTAGTCCATGCTAGACTACACTGGCTCATGCCGGACTGGTCAGTCCTCGTTCACGTGCTGATGGACCTCGCGCGCGATGATCAATAGAGCAACTTGTAATAAAACTCGACATCTTCTACACTAATGACCATGATAGACTACGCTGGCCCAGACAGGTTCTTGTTAGACTACTATGCCCTACGTTGGCCGACACTGGCCCATGCTGGACTACAATGGCCCATGCTGGCCTACACTGGCCCATGCTGGACTACAATGGTCCATGCTAGACTATAATGGCCCATGCTGGACTACAATGGCCCATGCTGGACTACAATGGCCCATGCTGGCCTACACTGGCCCATGCTGGACTACAATGGCCCATGCTGGCCTACACTGGCCCAAGCTGAACTACAATGGCCCATGCTGGTCCACACTGGCCCACGCTAGCCCTTGCTGGACCACACTGGCCCACCCTGACCACGTATAAGCCCTACTACTCACCATCTCCTGCACGAGCGACCTCATGGGCGCGACGTAGATCATCTTGAAGTCGTGCACGTTGACGGTGCCGTCGTCGTTCACGTGCTTGCCCACTTCGCGCAGGATGGTGAGCAGCGCCACGTTGGTCTTGCCGGCGCCCGTGGGCGCGCACACCAGAAGGTTCTCGTCCGTCTCCAGGGCGGCCTTCGATATGCGCGACTGTGGGGGGAGAGGGAGGTAACGTTAAATAATATATTCCACAACTGTCACACAACGTCGTCTAGTCTCAAGCAAAGCAGAGCTTGTTATATGAGTACTAGACAACTGATAAACATACTTATATGTTTCTAAATACATACATATTATAGATAAATTACACCCAGCCACAGGACAAATGATTTGAGCTCATCACACAAACATTTGTCCTGGGTGGGAATCGAACCCACGACCTCCGGCATAGCAGTAAGAGCCAGTAACCACCAATAAAATAAATATGATTGATCATACCTGTATCCTATTCAGCGTCTTGAACCCTTCAAAAGCAGGCTGCACATACTTGGGCAGCTTGTCCACCGGCATCAAAGTCTCTCCCTCATCGAACGGCTTCGGCTTCAGAGCTGGAACGTGGACTTCTTCGTAACCTGGTCACGGAAGTCGAAATAATATTTTAATATTGCAATTTAATGACTCAAAGGATATTGGAGAGGACTATGCTTGGAGTTTCCTAGCATGATCGGGTCAGAAATGTCTCAAATCTGTGTGGTTTTTCCCTCAAAAGACTATCTCAGACAGCATGGTTCTCATATGATTTGACCTTTACATGTTTACTGTATGGACTTTAAAAAAGACTGACCCCTGAGTTTGTTTCGGTGTTTCTTCTCAGAATAGTCAAGCTAGGAAATACCGGCCTTATCTAGTTTAAACTGACGAAAAAAATATTGACGTTTAAAACCGTTGTTTTGGTAAACCGCATCACTACATCGAGCGATGCACAACACTACGCGCAGGCGCCAGCGGGCTGGCGGGCGCGGTGCGGGGCGAGAGGAAGCCACGAGCCCAGTCGGCCGGCGCCGGCGTCAGAGCG